>KK122549.1:45552-142527 GCA_000611955.2 Stegodyphus mimosarum
AAAAATCCTAAATAGATTACTAGTGCAACAATTGCTTAAATACACAGCCTGGATTTAAGATCCAGCAGGAAAACCTTGACTAAAAGTTAAATAGAATTTAATTGGAAATTAAATATACATATAATTACTCCTTACATTAATAATTCATTACTGGAAAATTTACTTCAAATAATCAAATCTCTTAAAGGAAACATGTCCACGGAATTTATTTTGCAAGCTGTATTGAATTTCAGGTGAAATTAACAATCAAAAGGTTGAACTCACTTGAAGGAAGCGTAGAATATTTAATTAAGCATTAACTCAGCTTATAGATTTTTTTTTTCCGGATGTCCCATTCATAACAGGTGTTGAACAAGGCTCTGCCGAACCAAACCTTCGCAGATGTTGAACGAGGGAGTCCGGCAAGAAATCTGGACACCTGGATCAGACACTATGAAGATGGTAAAGTGCTCTGTCGAACCAAACCTTCGCAGATGTTGAACGAGGGAGTCCGGCAAGAAATCTGGACACCTGGATCAGACACTATGAAGATGGTAAAGTGCATTCATGCAGCAAAACAAGAGCTCCTAAGGGTTCCTCCCTTTTCCGTTATTCTCATTCATGCGAGTTGATGGTAGCACTCCGATGAGGAAAAAAAAACAACATTCTCGACTCCAACACGGGGATGGTAAAGTGCGGAGGAGTAAACTACAAGTGATTCCTTTTTTTTTAGATGTTCATCTTTATCATTTTTCCCATCTCCGGCTCTTCCAGAGGAAGAAAAATTTACGTGCTTCTAGAGCTGCGAATCCCAGGCAAAGAGAGTGAACATGGCCTTGCATGACGATTTCAATCGTCCAGAATCCAGAATTTTCCAAAATCACCAAATTTGGTGAATTAGTATGCAAATCTCGCCAAACACAAAACAGTGCTGCGAAAACTTAGTTTTTCCTTCTTCACACCAAAAAAAAATTCCACCCTCGCCACCCCCTTCGCCAACAAGGAGGGGTGAGGGAAAAGAATGCGACAACCCTATCACTCCCGTACCACGCAACCGGACGCAGTACATGACCTTGACGAGAAAGTGCTCCGAAACGACGCTTATAGCAGGGTAAATTTTTAAACACGAAATTCAACAATTTTAGCAATTAAATGGGCATAATTCTCCAACGGGGCGACGTACAGTCATGAAAGTAGATTCATAAGAAGGGTAATTTTTTTCTCTTTAAGAGGGTATAAATTTCATCCATGTGAATAAAAGGAAGTATTTTTAAATTTCAAATATTACGCAGAAACAACCGATTTCCCATTGTCTCCTTCTCCCGAACTAACGAACGCGTAACGTAAGAATGAGAACTCTGTTTAACTCGCATACAAATAATTGATTCAATAATATAAGCAATACAATTCGTGAAGAAAAATTTAGAATAAACATAAATTAATGCATATAATTTACTCACTCAATAATTAATTAACAAATAACTGCAATTAACTGCACATTAATCCATAATTCTAAACTAACCAAAAATCGCTACATAACACTAGTGTAAGATATTTCTTCCGCTTTATTAGCATGCCTTCGTGGTGTAATGGTCAGCACATTCATCCCGTTTTCGAGAGGTCCGAGGCTCGAGTCCCGGTATCGCACATTTTTCACGTCTCCTGCTTAAAATTAACCTAATGTCTCTAACTGTTATATGTATGCATATTTATGTCTATGATTTTTGTGTTGGAACTGTTGATAACTTCTGCTTTCACTATCTGACCAAAAGGATTTGGGTATTTAATAAAGGTAAATTTATAAGGCATTTTCCCGCCTTCTTCTCATGTCTTCGTGCTGTAGTGGTCAGCACGTTCTGCGCGTATTCGAGAAGTCCATGGTTTGAGTCACGGCAAGGGTGTTGCTGATTTTTAATCTCTTCTGCTTCAAAAAACCTAATGTCTCTACAGTGGGGCCCGAAGTAAAAGGTGATGAGTGATGATTCTTCACCATCAGGATTTGGACCTTTAAAAGGGGGGAGTAGATAAGGTATTTCTCCCGCCTTCTTCGGATGCCTTCGTGGTGTAGTGGTCAGCACGCTCGGCGCGTATTCGAGAGGTCCGTGGATCAAGTCCCGGCGAAGGCATTGCCTGTTTTTCCCATCTCTTGCTTCGAAATAACCTAAGGCTTCTACAAATTATTCCGGGTGTTTTTTTCAATAAACTGGTTTAGTCACTTGGCAAAACGGTCACCACATTAGAAATTTTAGTTTTAATGAGATAAATATATTTGTTAACTTGAAAATGAAATTTAAGGTATTCATTAAAGTCGAAAATTCCAGTTTTTGCGCATTGAACTCCTTCAGTACTTAAAAAAGAAAAATAATTAAACTACTTTTTAAAAAATAAATTGCAGTTTAGATGTTAAAAATTGATTTGGTGGTTAGTAAATGATACTCATACATTTGATCAAAGTAGAAATCTTGAGTTTGGTTTAAATACTTCATTCCTACAGTTAAGTTGTCAAACATACTTAAAATGGCAATCAAACATTTGGCCAAGTTAACCTGTTGCAACTATTTTGACCTAAATTAGTTTATTACATGAAAAAAGGGAATTTAAAACAGTTGTATAAGCTTGGAAAGACCATTTTTCGTATCGCAAATGATTTACTTTTAATAGTTGGAAAAACGGAATCCAAAACATTTGCTAATGGTAAACTACTTCAATTGAAATTGATAAACTATTTTGGTACTTATCAAAATATAATCGAAGCATTTGATTAAGATAAAATAGTCCAGTTTTTACGAAGTAATTGATTTAATAACTAGAAAAACGGGATTCAAGAATTTGATTATAGTAATACATTCAAGTTTTTGTAGTATAATGCATATTGCAGTATAATATATTTTAATTTTTGATTATAGAAATAAATTCAAGTTTTTGTAGTATAATGCATTTAATATCAAAGAAAAGGAGATATAAACATATCCTCAAAGTGAAATATTTTAACTTTGATGCAGTATATTGGCTTAGCAACTGATAAAGTAAAATTAAATTATACGATCATGGCCAATTCATTGGTGAAATCATGGTTTCTAAAAATATTTTCAAGTAGCGACCACTTTTATAAATTAGATTGTATATCGGATGACCTTAGTCTTGTACCGAACAATCTCCGAAAACAATTTTTTTAGCATATGTTACTACTACTGTACTTACATTTAAAAAATACAATTAGTAAAATTTAATTTTATATTGATATTTATAAATGCATTTGATAGAAGGAATGTTATATATTTTTTTAATAATTCAATGCTTGGGTGATTTTCATCTCAATACCGTCTTGATCTCAACCGTCTTGATTTTATCTTATTAAAAAGAAAATTTTTTTCTTAATTTATATTGGTATTAACAAATTAGTTAATAGAAGGAATGTTATCTTATTAACTAAAAATTAAATAAATGTTGGTGCTCTCATGAATGACAAGGATAAGCTTAACTCTGAGATTGGCACATACAGAGGCTGTTCGCACATTTTTAGGCAACTTTCCTTGTATTACAGAAATATTTTACCAAGAACTTAGAGTTTTAAATGTTACATTTGATAACCCTTATTCTTTCCAAAGTTCCTACACCGTAATTTTCAAAACAGTAAAGCCTTTTGTAATATCCGAAGAGGTATTTTTTACCATTCCCCTTGAACGGCTTCATAAGTCCAAGGAGTGCTGTAGGTTGACGTTTGAACAATCCGCTTTTGGACGTTTTAAAAATTCATGAAGCAATCATCAGGTGATTTTGTAGGAATACAAATTAAGAGTATGACCTTTTATTTGTTTCTTATTCCATTCTTTTTCAGGAAATTAACAGTGGATTTTGACGTGTGGCTGCTTGCTTTGTCTTGATTCAGTTCTACTGATTGATGACGCTATAGGTAAACAAAAATTATTCCATATTTGAAAATTATGATTAAAATACATTCCTAATAATATATGTTGAGCAGAGCTTAGCCTTTCTGTCCATTCTCTTTATTTTCAATTTGCCGTTAAAATGAAAAACCAGGAATAATCATAAATTCGTTTCAAAAACTTTCTTTAGATTCTTTGAAGCATTTTTCACAGTTCTTTCTCCTCTTGGTGATTATAAATGGATTTATTTTTATTGTATTCATTTAAATACATTAAAAATTAATCTGTTGTGGCAACATTTTTTGTTTCATTTTTGTCCGAATAAATGTTTCTGCAGGGCGCTTTGCGTTCGGTGAAATGTCGTGGAGAAAGACGATGCATATTATGTTTTTTCGCCTTTTTTAGATTCAAATAAGCATTAGTTAGTTTGTTTCCAGTTGAGATTGTGCGTTTTAATGATTCTGTAACTCTTCTTTGAGTTGGTGGATTTTCCTTTAACATTAAAGATCTTATCTTTGCAATGTTCTAAATATTCCAATTTTTTCTTGGATATGTTTTTTCTAACAAATTTTCTCCTCGAAGCCAAACTTTGACTTTTTTCTCTTTCCTGTTGACAGTGTTACCTATCATAGCTTTAGGTATCGGAAAACCATGACTTCAGTTTTTAATAACTAGATACGAATAATTTTCTTGAGAAACAGTACAAGGGTACCCTTCCATCCATTGCTTCTTTAAATCCATGAAAACAAAAGTATGAAGTAGTAAACGATAATACTTTCAAAAAAATATTTTCGGTTAAAAACATATTTCTCTAAGCAGTTGGTTTTCTTTTTTAACATCAAAGCAAAATCTTCTGAAAAGCGTGCAAACGGCCTCTGTACATCAAGTCAATTTCTGGTCTTTGCTTTTATCTGGTTATAACGAACGTTTTCCGTTAAAAATTGTTCTTGATAAAGTTAGAAAAGAAAAACGTGAAAGCAGTACCTTTAGTGCGGGTAGTAATCACTACACAAGTTTATTATTTTCTGTCAGGTTTTGACGGTTTTTCGAACCCTCTGGTCCAGAAACTTGGTGGTCGAGAGTCCAAAAAGAGATGAACCTCATTTCGGACAGCGGAAGATAGCACCAGCAAGATGTAACTGCAGGTGTGAAAAATGGTAGAAGTCCGAAAGAGCGATGTCGGAGCATATGGTGGGTATAGAAAAAGATCCCCTTCGAGTCCATACAGAGCCCAGCCGGTTAATGCAGACGCATGTGATCTTGCATTATCTTGATGGAACATTACTTTTTGCGCCGAAACTCCGTTCGACGTTTTTCCCTCACAGCAGCCTTAGCATGGACTAACATCTCGCTGTACATCTTACTATCGAGGATTTTAAAATTTTTCAGATACTCTTTTTGGCTAATACCACGGTAATCCCTCTAAATCCTTGATTACTTGTGGCGGTGTGTGTTACATACACCCTCACACAAGAACACCTGTACCGCCTTGCGTTATTGTTCCAACCACGGTCTTATGAATAAGCACCTTATTTGTTTCTCCATATAATTATACGCCCATCTGAACAAAAAATATTAAATTTGCTTTGATCTGCATATGCAACATTATTTTAATATGCTTCGGACTTATTTATCATTTATTTTGAGAAGAAAATCTAACTTTTCTGTTTTTTGCACTTCCAAAAAATACTCTTCGACCAGAGCGTCCATGTAATCAAGCTGATATTGGCATTTATCGAACAGTTTTAAGTGAAATTGAAGTCAAAAAGTTTTCAGTAAATTCTGTAGAAATCTTTGCAACACTCATACGTGACTTTTTCACAGATTTTCTAATTAAATCTCTGATCACGTCGAGTCCTCTTTGCCAGATCACCTCTTCTTACTTAATTTTGGATCCGATTTTCTTCTTTAAAGCATTTTTTTACATACCGCACCATAGAATGGGATAAACTTACTAATTTAGCTATATCCCGAATCGAATTTCGATCTTTATGATAAAAAATTATCATTTTTCGAATGGTGTCAGTTGTTTCTTTACAACTGTAACCTATTTTTAAACATTAAATAAAATATAACGAAGTGAGCAAGCAAAGAATAAAGACACACGATTTTTTAAACGTCACCAAAATGAAAAAATAAAAAAAAAATGGTAGATGATAATTTTATTTATGAAATTTTATGAAAATGTTTCGATGTCGATTACTTTTGTGACGTGTTTTATCTATGTCTCCTTACTCTTCAATTTTAGAAAAAGAAAATAAGTCAGTATTAAAAATTAAAAAGCTTGGTTTTATTCAAAATCACATGGAGATGATATTAAAAAGTATCGGGCTTTAATATTCGAATTAAATTCGGCGTTACGGCGCTTTTTCTGCAAATTCTTCAATTTAAAGTGTGAGAACACTTTTGTGAGACACTGTACATCCTTTACTTCGTACAAGGAAGGAAAAATAATTTTTAGGCGTCCGTGCATATTCGATTTAATTTTTCACAATTTGCATATCTTATGTATGTTAGAGAAAATAGTTCTCTTTCCATTGTTTTTATTGCACATGTCACATGGTTGAAAGAAATATCAATATTGGCTTTCAGATGTTAGCTAAAATCTAACAAAATGAGATTGAAAGATTACAGCTTTATTATTAGCTTAGTTTTCCCATTTTTCGCTTCACGTCACATCACATTATTTTACTTTACACTACCAAAGCATAATGAGGCATCGTCTGCACGGCCTGGCTAATTACTTACTTTTAAAGATGTTGCTGTTCGTGATGGCAAAAATGTTTTTCATTGATCTCCCAAATTAAAGCTATACTTAATAGCTAACTAAGAGAGCCAACTAAGAGATATAAAAGAAATATGTAACTTCTTAATAATTTACGTTTTTGTTATTTTCTTACGGCTGTTTCACAAAATGGTCAGAAAATAATCTATGATATATCATGCCTTTTAGATTAAACTCAAAGAATACCAAACCTGCGAAAGTAACATAAAACATAAGATACAGAGTCGAAGAAAGGTTCGTTGCCACAGATATCATATTTATTCTAGTAAGGTCGATTTATACGTTTTTCTTGAAATAAAATGGAATTTTATATCACCTCTATTTTTCACAGAAGGTTTTGAATTTGAATAAAGGATAAAGAGCGCATTGTGAGAGAAATCGTAAAGCTAGAGGTCGTCTGTATGAATTGCTTTTCACGAACTGAATGTAAATTGCGATTCGAATCAAAGTCAGACGATTTTGGTATAAACCTGCTTTGATGCCATTTCAAAGAAAAGGAAAATCAATAGTTTTCTGTCTTTGTATTGTTTGTACAAGAAAATGAAAGTTGTACTAAAAATATTTCAGATTGCAAGAATTTTAACGTGCAGGATATGAAAGTTTAACTTATAGTTATTTATTTATCATCAGAATTTAAAATTGGTTATTTTAAATATAAATTTAGATTGTTTTTATAGTTGTCATATGTTATGGTTTTATAGTTGCCACATGAAATACAAACAAAACAATTATAAACAAACAAAGAATTTTGAAGGTTTTCAGGCAAAATTCTAGATTGGCAACTCTTTGGATACAGTGGAACTAGAATGGGAATTTTGTGATAAAGACCATCTGCTAAATTGTCACTTAGGTTTTGGTAGTTAGACTTAGTGTTAGACTTACGTTCTTGCTATACCTGCTATTGAACTGGAATGAGCTTTATTATTTTTTTATCAGGCAATTAACACGAATTATGTACACCGAAAAAAAAGGAATAGTTTTATTAGGCCGATTGACGAAATTCTACTTACGTTTTCCACGTCTGGAAAGTGTGACTTAGGATATGCATTAGATTTACATATAGCATTGTTCTAATATAGATATTTTGACACAAAATCGGACTTTCTCAGAAATGGCATGCCAATTTTTTTTCCATATTTCGATTCTACGACTCGATTTATGCCAAGCTGTCAACGTTTTGTAAAAAATCGCAAGAGTAGTTTTTAAAAAATTAGCTTTTAAAAGTTTAGCTCTTCAATGTTAATAGAATTTGATACATATTTATTAATATCTCTTTTTTACTAAACTTACTTGATTCCTTCTTCCAGAATTCGAAATTTAGGCTTATTCCAAATATAATTCCCACATTTTTTATGATTTACTTGTAAAATTTGTTTTTTAAATTATTTTTATGAATTTTTCGAAAACAATTTCGAATTATAACCTATAAAATTTTTTTCATCATCTTAAAGTAGTTGTATTTCTAAGCATACCTGCAAAACATTAGAGATTTTTATTCAAAATTTAAGATATACGTGAATTTACATTTTTGTGCGCTTTGAAATTTGGCGTATTTAATATAAGCGATACTAATGAAAATGTGGTTTACGCACTTTGTTAAAATCATTTGAAAGAACGAACGGTGGAGCTTTTCTTCTCTCGTGCATCAATGAAAAAGAAGGAAAGTAAGTAGGTTACTATAAATTAAGAATTCCGCCAAGTGAATTATTGAATGAAAAAAACGCGTCAAGATAAATTTTCAAAATTCCCCATAAATATTTCACCAAAAAATTACAAAATTTAATATCTAGGCATAAACTGAGTCGTAGAATCGAAGTATGAAAAAAACATAATATGTGATTTCAGAAAATTTTTGACTTTGTCAAAATACCAATGTTAGAATAATGCTATAGATAAATCTAATATATATCTTAAGTCGCGCTTTCAAGACATGAAAAACGCAATTTGAATTTCGTTAGTCGGCTTAGTAGAATGGGAGATATAGAACTGTCTCATTTATTTATTTATTTATTTTTTGCGCAGTATAAATTTTGCTTCAAATATTATGACTTTTTCTACTTAAAGATAAGGCTAAATTAGAGAAATATCTGCAAATTATCTAATTAAATTTTACTTTTTGCATAAACGTAAGAAACACAATTTTTGGACAAAAAGATGAAAAATATTTGATTCTACGCTTGAAACGAACGGATCTTTAATGAAATTCATATCTCATGTTTAAAATAATTGTATTCAGTATATTTCTTAAGCAAAAATATTTCATAGATTGTATTTTTTATACAATATAAATAATGTAGAGATGTAAGCAAAATAAAAATAAGATTAAAATATAAGAGAAACTTTGCAGATTGTTGGCATTAAAGCAAAACATAGTCATTATTACTATATAACAAACTGTACGTTAGAAAATTAAGTTTTCAGGAGACGAGGAGGAAAACTTAAAGATTTACTTTACATGGCTGATACCTGTGCAACTCGCATTCACCTATAATTTACCATAAGGAAGTTATATATGGTTATTTTATATTAAATGGCGCCTTAATTTTAAAATTGGACATTTTTTTTTGCATAAATCTGTTGAATTTGATTAAATCCGTTGAAGTGATTGAAGAAAGCCTATAGCAATAACATCGATGATTTCAGACATTATTTTCAAATGTGAATTTATTTCCCTATATAAACATCATTGAAACATCATTTGAAACATTAATAATAACACATACTAAATAAAAAATTAAAGCAAAAATCTGTATGGTTTTAGATTTTAACGGTCACCTAAAACGGTTTGTTAAGGTTTATTTTGCTCTCTCGCTGAGCTCGCAGTCTACCAGTCTGCTTTTACACTCACCGCTACCAACCCAATTTTTTTGTCCTTTTAGCTTTATTATTAAGCATCATTTTCTTCGCACTTACGCCTTGCATAATTCAATAGTAAAATTACCAAAATTTTAAATACAGCATAGCAGTATGCGTTTAGAATGACGAATGCAGCGTTAAATGTTGGCTTACATTTTTCTGCTTTTTTTTCAGCCTTCGCAGTTTTTTTTTTCTTATCTCAGTTCATCATATCAATGTTCAGTTTTCTTACTAACATGACTTTACATAACTTTTTTGTCTTATTATTGACGTTTTATGTGTTTATTTTATTTATTAAATATCACGCTTTTGGCCCTTACACCATATAAAATTCGATTTAGCAGCAAAATCACAAAATATTTAAGAACAGCATATCTTAAAAATCCCACGAATAGCCTCGCTTGCTGGAGATAGAAATGCTTTATTCCATACAGTTTTTCTACTGCTCGCTTTCAAATCGTTCAGTTTTTTTAATCAGAAATTCATCAAAACTTAACAAAATGTGAAATATTCAAAATTCAAAATTCGAGTATTCTGGGGTGGAGGACTACATTATTCAAAATTGCATGGCACTAGGTACCACTGCTTTTTCAAAATGGGAGAAATACGCGTACATTCATGCAGATTTTTCATTATTTCATTTCTTATAAATGAAATTAATAATAATTAATTTCTTATAAATGAAATAATGGAGTTTTTAATAAATATAATACAGGGTGATAGTATTTCATGGCAACAGTATGGAAAGTAATTCGAAGTTTATAGGGATTCAAACCAAATGCCGTTTCGAGACTAATATCCCATTCGGGACAGACGTTCCTTTTAAGCTGATAATGACAAAATTCTGTTAATTGGCAATCAAAATAATTAATATAAATAAAAAACCTTCATGTAATTAAACGCATAAAAAAGCCGTATTATTTTCTTCATGAGAAATTAATTTCATTTAGAAAAAATAAACACACTGTTACTCTGCCTTGTGAAATCTGATGATAATTATAATTGCTTTGAACTCTAAATAGAAGTAAAAGTTTGTCAGGATTTTGAATCACTGCATCAAAATTAGTTGCATTTTTGAAAAGCGCTCATTTCTCCGTATAAAACTTTGTAAAGAAGAAGGGCTTATTAACTTAATGCATTCAAGTAATATTCAAATATACGATTAGAATTTACTTGATATGCGGATGATATATTTTTCAATAAACTCCTTATAACTTATTGAGGGGGAAGAATTAATTCTCTGGAATTAAACGACCTCTAAGAGGACAAAAAAATTAAACAATCAATCAAAATATGCATCTAAATAACATCAAGCATTTCTTACAATAGTATTTCATCTTAAGTAGCTGCTGGATATATATATCTTCGGTAAGTTGTCTCTGAATTTAAAATATTTTAATACTGTTTTGTTTTGTGCATAGCTCTACCACAGCGAAACTTTTGTTATCAGATTATAAATTCTAATTGCATAGTAATTTCTTCTAGAAATGAAAGTATTTTTAGCGCCTGAAGTGGTAAACAATGTTATGGACAAATTTTATGCGCTCGCGTATGTAAATTAATCGCATACCAGATCAAACTCTTATCTCCATTTGCCTAACGATTAAAACTGACGCAGGCGTTAAATGCACCCTCTAGTGATCGAGTGGGTAGTCTCTGAACTTCTTTCGTCTCAACGGATTAAAATAAAGGATGTGTCACTTCCAGTCCCGGTGATACGAAGAAAACAATTAGGAGAATGTTTAGGCACAGCAGGAGAGAAGTAAAGAAGGGAGAATTTGAACAAGGAGTTAAACTTGATTAAATCATGCTTAAACATCATTTATGCCATTGCAATAATTGTTTATTAATTTGAAGCAATCTGAAGATACTTCGCAAACACGATATGAAGGATTTAACAAGAGTTCTAATTTTTTTCTTCTCTTTTAACATTCTCAAAATATTATCATTTCATTTTTAATTATCAGTCTCATTCTTAAAAGACTGGCGTAAAGTGAGCTACTAAATAGCTTAGGATTTTGTGAACGAGGTATTCTTAAATTATTTTCTCAAGAGACTGTTATATGAATTACGAATGATGTTAAAATCGTGTTCTGTACCTTCAGGAGACACATTCCCTCTGTCAATGATCATCATTGCAGCGATGATGAGTTTTCTGAAGTTTAACATTTTTATTTTACACAGTTCGCCACCCAGACGGTATAGTGGATAGGGGAGCCTGACTGCGATACTGAAGGGCCTGGAGAAGGCATGGATGTAAAATTGTCTGTCCCTTTATATTACGTAGCGGTGGCCGCCTATTAGGTGCCTCCACAATAAAACGGTCACCACTTCTGGCCTTAGTGGCCAATGTCGTTATAGGCAAGTGCCCGCCATTCATTAAAAAAATTACACAGTTCTAAAGTATCTCCAAAAAGACAAACTACATGCCTTCGATTACGAGAACTGGAGGCAATGTTACAAAAGGTATGGAATAGATGTATATTGTGTGAACAATAGATTTTGTATAAAATATTTTCAACATGCCGGAAAAACTTCAACTTGAAAAAATTAGAAATTAAATGATTATAGTGCATGCTTACGGTGTAACTAGTGACACGTCCGGCTAGCATTCGGAATATCCGAGAACAGAGTTGATTCACACTCCTGATCGGTATAAGCTAGCCAGTTAGCGATGTTGGTTGCTGTATCAATTGGAACCGTGTTCGAATTTGTTTCATGAAATTTATTCTCAACAAGCAGTGATATATAAACTTCGGATGCATACCAGTGTCATCGAAATAGATGGAAATAGAAAATCTATGTCATTCCTTTGTTCGACTCCTCGCCGACGGGAGCCTAATAGGGGGGACTTAACCGGCAGTGATCTGACGTCACTATGCTGCACCTGTTCTGATTTCCGGAGTTTAAAACTGTAGTTTCATTCAGCTGCGAGGCGAGTTTCTAGAGGTTCCAAATTAATTTGAATCATATATATTTGTTTTCTAATAAAGTAAACATTTAAAATAATTTTTATATATATGTAATTTTAGTTAGCTTTCCTTTTAAAGTCTATATCCTTTATGTAATATGTAAGTATCCTTTATGTAATGACTTTTTTGCGCTGTAGCAACGTGCCGTAACACTTACAGAAATACGAAAGGATGAGATAGTGTATTTCATGAGACCAAAGGACCCAAATGACAATTTGCTTTTGAGGAAAGAATGTTATGACTGTCAAAGAATAACTCTCAAAGACAAGATTCTATTAATAGGAAGAGGAAAAATCTCAGCGAACATTTTCTATGCAGTGTTTATGAAGATGATATGAAAAATCGCTATTTAACGCTATAAATTTAACGTGTGCAGTAAAAGAAATAACATCAAGAAATCGGAGCCAAGAAAAAAGGAAACTAAATGTAGAGTACTTTTGAAAGATTACACGAATCAAGCCCAAGGAAAATTCATTTTGAGGCAGAAAACGAAATTGATGATGACAATAATAAATCAAATGTGAATGATTTTGAAATAAAACTCACAAATGAAAATATAGATATCCCTGAATGCCCTAAGTTTAAAGATAAACGTGAATGCATTGATAATTTGAAGAACAAAAAATATTCTTAGAAAATTATTATAAATATTAAAGAACAGAGAAAAGAAAAGTTTTAGAATGTTTGTTCAGCGACAAAGAAGGTGGACGACATCTAAATGTCTAAAGCATATTTTTACATAAACGCAGTTTAATGCATTGCTGAAAAAGAAGGAAAAACTCAGGTGGACTGTTGAAGATATTTCACGTTGCATTGTTATAAGAGTTCTGTCATCTTGAAACTACTATTTTTGAAAAGAACAAATTGGAATTCCTTCACTTAGTATTAGCAAAATAAAGAGATGGTGCGCTAAATTTTCGTGTAGTGTAAGAATTCAAAGTGGTGTTCTTGCTCTAAAGAAGGAAAGACGCGAATTCTCGGACAAAATATGCGCTCTCAGTTTCGACGAAATGCATACAGATTCAAAACTTTGTTGTGACTTTAAATTGGATTAAATTCTAGGTTTTCTTCAAAAAGTAAGCGCTCTGCCTCAAATTACTGAGAAACCACGTTTTAGATAAAGGATTTGTTTTAAAGGATGGAACTGTTTTAAATTTTGGTATTATTAAAGAAGTTTTAAATACAGATTCAGAAGAAATCAAACTGTGTCACAAACTAAAACCGAATTATTTAATGGGTCAAGGGAAACGAGAGACAAAAAGTCGCTTCAGCGAAAACATTATTTTCAAGAACTACCGCAAAAGGATCCTACACCTCACAGGAAATCGAAAAGCATCTGACTTCTGTGAGTTAATTGATAAGTTTTTCGATGTTATGGATAGTACCAAAATAGTACCAACAAGAATAACATTAACAAATACTTATTCTTATTGTATCCTTTGCAACTATCTATTGATTCGATTTCGTGCTAGGTCAGCATTCTAGATAAACTAAAGTAGTATAAAATATCAAAGTAATTGGCATAAAAAGACCTGCCTCCGCAACTCCCACTTTTGAAAAATTACTCAGGCTTTATCTGTTAGGAACATCACTTAGATTGTTCAGTCGTTTGTTATAGATGCAATAGAATAAAATAAAAAATAAAAATCTGGTTAATTTACGCTAGGTTATGCAAATATGGCAAAGCAAACGAACGTTATCAGCCTTATAAGAAGGAAACTTGCATGAAGAACTAACTGTAAGGGAAACTCGTTCGTATTCACGTTACACATGAGAAAAGTCATGAAAACCAAACAAGCAGCCAGGCCGTTCCTCTTGCTTCAAACCGGAGCGAAGTAACAGCATTTAACTATCTTAACCATTCTGTAATGGTAGAACAGGGTAAAAATGAGGATAAAAACACATTTTTTGCAATGACGCAGAAACGTTGGATTTATTAACGATTACGAAACATGTATATTTCAGAGTGAGCACAGACATTGAAATATAGATGTTTCGTATGACAGATAAAATGATCAACGAAGAATGATTGACGGGATTTAACACTCAATTTAACAGCTTATTTAATATTTGAGACTTATGCTATGAAATATAATATATTCAATATCTTCTATTTGCAAGATGAGAAATTATTATACGTTGAATTGATTAAGCTGAACAGAAAAATGCAACGATGTTCCAAATTACCGGCTTTATCCTATTTCAACCCACATTTTGTTCTCCCGGATGGCTAAGAGTTTAATTGGGTATTTAAGGGAATTAAATTCTTTTGATCGTATAATGAAAGGCAATAAAGCTGTGATCGAAATCCCAATTCTAATTACTTACTCAGTCTTTGGACATTAGATTTTTCACAGAAATTCAGATTCCAATGGAAATACCCTTTAATGAGCAACTTTCGAAGTTTTATTTTATTTTGCGATAGTTCCGCAGTTAGTCAAACGTTTTATATTTTATCATTTTCCCCCCAAGCACGCCTCATATCTACGGTTCATGGAATCACGAATATTCTGGAATACGCCCAGCATATCTCGAATTTTTCCGGCAGCTACTGCGATGCAGGCAACGAGTTCCTTGGCATTGTCAAAGGGGGTGTCGTAAACCAGTGTCTTCATATGCTCCCATAAAAAGAAATAAAGACTTGGTAGGTCCGGCGACCAAATGGGCCAACGCACAGAACCACCACGTCCGATCCACTGTTGGCCAAATCTGACGTTTAGGTGAGTACGAACGTTATGGCTGAAGTGGGCAGGGGCTTCTTCGTGTTAGAACCACATTGTATGTTGCATAGATGGCGAAATCTGTTCGTCATCTAAAAGTTGTGGCAAGACTTGCTGCAGAAAGATCAAGTAGTCACAGCCGGTTAGACGAAAAGGCAACAGGTAAGGTCCGACGAGGTGATGTCTCACAATGCCGGCCCAAACATTAACCGTATAAGGTATTTCTCTCGCTTTCTTCTCATGCCTTCGTGGTGTAGTGTTCAGCACGATGGGCGCGTGTTCCAGAGGTCCGCGGTTCGAGTCCCGGCGAAGACGTTGTTCATTCTTCATCTCTTCTGCTTTGAAAAAAGTACCTAATGTTCTCTACAACCGAAAACCGACTCTCCACTTCACGATGTCGTATTGCACGAGGGTTCTCTCCCGCCCAGAGATGGGCATTATGTGCGTTGAATATTCATTCTTTTTGGAGGATGCCTCATTGATGAACAACACATATTACCCCCCCCCCCAAAAAAAAACGGTGATCTGCAGCACACATTTCAAGATACCATTGTGCAAAAGCAATACGAGGTGCATAATTGCCCGGTTAAAATGCCTCGATACGCTTCACGTGATACGGATTTCGTTTTCTCTGAGAATCCTCCAGATTACAGGAAAGAGAAACCCGAACTGATTGCGCTACACTTCGCGTACTCAAACAAGGAGTCTCTTGCACCTTATGTAGCCCATTTTCTTCGATGTCGGGAGTCCGTGCTGTTAGTGGCCGCTTCATGGCAGCTCTCTGAAGAGAACCTGTTTCAGCTAACCTCTATTGCTAGCCTTGCAAAAAAATTGTGGCTGGGTGTACGCCTCATAGCATACCGTTTCGCGTACGAGCGCTGTTTGCCCAGCCAACTACACTCTGTAGCTCCATACGCCAAACATATACCGGCTAACTCCTCGTTTGTGTAATTATTCATCTTACTAACTCTGCATCCATGTGAGAAATGACGATTCCTTGCAAGAACTCTCGGAACTTTCGTGCAACGTCTTTTGTCGCGTCAGAAAAGCACTTCAGACTCTGCATTGATGTACGATTTCGAGTTGTTGGTGGTGCATCCTACTTCTCCTAGAAATTCCGAAACGTGGTATTGAGACATCCTGTATATATGTGTGTGTGTGTGTTTGTAATGAATGCAGTAGAATGTAATGCTGCAAAAGTATTAATAGCGTAATGCAGAACGACTGAATTTCGTAGATGCTGTTGCGTAACAAAGAGCAAACTGGGCAACCGAAGCAGTTTAAATATTCATCTTTATTTCGGTTAACATGTTGAGGCCACAATCAAGTTGGCACTCTATTTCATGCCTCTTTCAAAGCAGCGTTTACACTTTTTATAGCTTTGTTGTAAGAAGAGAGTAGCAAACAGTAGTCTATCTAGGCCGAAGTCCATAAAGCAAGTAAGCTGTGTTTAAGATGAAATCTTAATTCAGAATGAGTTCATTTCTAATCGCAAAATATTTAAAATAATAGATAATTAATACTGCCGTAAAATAATTATTTTCTTTTGAGTTTTACTTCCAGTCACATCACTAAAGTTATGTAAGAGGTGTATGACATGGGTAAGTCTCAAAATGACGCATTGCAGAAAAGAATATTATTTTTAGAATAGAGAGGGGAAATGAAAATATTAAGCATTAAGGGCTATTGCTAATTTAAATTATAATTTATATTTGCATATAAATTAAAGATTAATTCATCCCATACTCAATACGGGATAATTGTATGTAAAATACGAATAACAGAAGCTCAGTGGCAAACTGTAAGAAAAAGTAGGGGAGAACATGCGAAACCCGAAAACGAAATACGAAATTTGCATCTTTCGCTGCGTCGCCATAGAGGAGTTGGGGCGACGAAAGAAGTAAAAATATCAGCCTGTTTTTGAACCAAAAAAGACACAAATTAAAGTATAAAATTAAAAATCTCATATATGGCAATAATTAGTTAATTATTTTATTTGCTTATGATTTAGTTAAAATTCAAATAGTTTTATGTGAATGAGATAATAACATATTGTAATTGTTATATATATATATTATACATACACACATATATGTAATGTATACTTTATTTCATATAAAACAAGAAATTAGAAAAGTAGACAAAGGTGCATTTTACAAAAAGTACGAAAGACCTAACAGGTTGAAAATTAGCGCCTAGTGCTGCGAAATTTTATGAATGAATTTAAAACAGTTAGGATTAAAATATGTAGAAAAAGCCGTAAGAATACCTGAATGCAAAGTACCCCCTTTTTTCCGAAATACATTGCAAAAAGAAAAAATTAAAAAAAAATATTTGAACCTAAAATGCATATAAAACATGAAAAATGGAATCATATGAGTACCAAAATCATTTGTTAATCTCTTTTATTCAAAGCGTCAGGCAGAACATGTTAAGGGAAAAGTCTTTTGAAGCTTCAGATCAAGCCAATTGCCTAGACCAACTAAAAATTATATTTCATATATATATATTATATTATAATAATGCATATATATATATATAAGATGTAACAAAATATGATAGCTGCTTTAAAAAATAATCGGCGAACTTAAAATTAACAATCTAAAGTTGCTGCTCTCCCTCTAAATTTATTCTTTTTTCCAAATTCGAGATCATTCGAAATTACGTGGCGTTTAATGCAGGTACCTTCTGTTAAATTAAATAATTGTAAACCTAACTCAAACTAAAACCATCACTTCCTCCTGTCTTCCTTTGGAGTACTGCATTCTCTTCCGCCTCTTCGCCTGCATGCTGACAGCTTGTCGCTCAGTCACTGCTAGCTATTCGCCATTAATTAAAATATAATTGCATATTTAAAATTACGGGGAAGCTTTTAGCACTCCTAATCTCTACAGTTATGTATTAAGAAATTTGTCATTCAAGAATAAACGGTCAAGCTGGTTCTGCTTCTAAAATTCCATCCGATCATCCATTATGCCATAATGTCCAGACATCTACGCAACAACTTTTTTGGCCATGGAAAACGTGAATGGTTTTCAACTTCCTCCAAAACAGCAATTATTACACACACACACATATATATATATATATATGTATATATATATATTACAAGAGATTACTAAAAGAAATTAATTTACTGCTTCTTACAAGAGACTACTAAAAATAATTAATTTACTGCTTGGCGAGAGCCGTATTCTGCCCTATTAAACTAATCTTCTCTCATAGTAGGGAAAATAATTCGGAGTGTACTCTGTATAATATAGTAGGAAAATAATTCGGAGTGTACTCTGTATAATATTAATAGTCAAATTATAAATAAATCTACTAGTATAGTTGTAACTTTTTTATTTCAGTTTACGTGAAATTCTAAGGCTGATATTTAATATACTTTATGTATGCTATTTTTTAAATTTTGAGACGTGCTGCATGCTTATAATGTGAGAAAAATTGGAGGTCAAAAATTGGAACCAACATATATTCTAGAAATAAATTACAAAGGCAGTCGAATCCTTTGAATAACGTAAGTTTAGCTTTGAGTTGGGTTTCTAAATTTGGAATTGAGAACTAGATCAGAAAAAAAAAACAAATGAAGATAAAAGATCATGTTAGTAGAAGCCGTTTTACTAGTTGACCTTCTATATGAATGTTTGAAGATCAGCAAAGCAGAACTATACCTTATTCCAAATTGTGAAGCTTGGCAGTTTTGTAAACATAAATTTTCAGTTCCTAATACTTAGGGTGTTTGCTGCTGGTACGGGAAAATTCCATTTATTATACTATTCTTCCCGCTGATCGTGAAATACCATGATCAACACGCATTAAAAGACATGACCTACAAGCTATCCACCATTCATTGAGGATATGGGAGTATCTTATACGGTCTTTGAACATTGGAACAAAAGTTTGGAATAAGGCTATGAAGGAAGCAAAATTTTCCAATCCTCGAGAGTAGTGTCTTTACGCGATGCGTCTAAGATTTTCCCATCTTTTTAGAAAACGGAAATCACCGGTAGATCCGTCCCTATTTTGCGGCTTATATTCCCTAAAGAATTTTTACTTCCGAAATTTACTCATCTTAAACAGTAGAGCCTCAGCTCATCTTTCGATTAGGTTTAAGAAAAGACCGCCAAGAGTGTTGCGTGCGAAAGCGCTGTGTACTCGCTTTTCTGTGTTCTTCTCTTGAAATAAAAGAAGATACAGGATATTTTTAGGCTACATAAATTATATCCGCGTACGCGAAACCGGATATCCTACATTTCTATGTAACTTTTAATTACAAGAATTATAATAACATTCTTATAACAGTTTAATAACTTATTACCTCGCCCATTTTCTCTTAGTTTGAACGCGCTAACTACCTCCCAAGCGTTTAGCAGTTTCAAGGCCATCTTGCATAACGGCTCGCTTAATCCTATTTTATTACACAAGGGTGATTATGCCGTAGCTGTACACTTTGAGGGTCCTAAATAGCTGACTATTGTGGCAAGTGTACATATTTACCCCTGTTACATAATTCGAATGCATATTGACATTTTGCAAAAAAAAAAAAAAGATTATTGCAGGTAACGTCAACGCTGCCAGCTCGCTTTGGGGAGTGCCAGCGGAAAATCGACGAGAAATATCAGTGCTTCAGTTTATTACATCGAATAACTTAGTTATAATTAATTCAAACGATAGTTCCCCAAATTCTCGACTATCAGGGACCAAGGGTGGCCAGACATGACTTCAGCTACCATTGGCATTTATTAGCACTAGCATTCATGATTAAAAAGTTGCTCAACACTCTTCGCTCCCTGTTCATTGTGTTCGGAGTATATATAGATTCTTAGCAAGTCAGTAAAAGTAAGAAAGGCGGATAACGAAATTCATTAATTTCCGCCCCTTCGGCAATGATCTAACTCCATTTGTGCAAAGCCTGGTAGCTCAATGCAACAAGTGCAGAAACTGATTAGAGTTAGACAACCTCCATGACAGCCTTGCTCCCAGGCATCGATTCTCTTGAGTGTTGGTTAGGATTTGTACCTAGGCAGCCTCGGCGCCGGAGATATAAAATCAATCTTTATATGACTAGAATCATCGTACATTCAGTCGTAGGTTCATATTCGACAGGAACTTTTGTCAGCCCCTTGGTTGTGAGGCACCAAATGGTGCATATTTATGGCTCTGTGAGTAGAAACACCGCCGTCGATCTACTCCGGGAGTTAGGCAGGCCTTGATGACTGCTTGAGTTGGTCAGAGGGCACCTGCTGCCTCAGTGCTATGCTATACATATCATTCCTTTCTATCCTCCCTCTGAGAGTGCTTGAATAACAAAGAGGCATTGACTTGACAGCTGATTTGATAGTCCGGTTTGTCGGACTTGCGGTATTTATACTGAAGTGCGTTCTGTGATTTTGGGATTGACTCTCCCGGGATGGTGCGTACATCACTGTTTCCTCCCAGGGAAGGGGACGTTTCTGTGCATAATTCTTTTTACATGGCCTTATTATGGCTCGTCGGATCGACCGATAGGTTAGCTGCATCTTGGATTGCCTCTAGAAGTAGATAATTAACTGTGTATAGGCACTTAGCCTACTTACAGGATTACCATTGTACGTGACAGTACAATGTGAAAGAATTACACTTCGTGCATTAAACTTAAGGGAAGACACCAGAACATGGAATACCTCATTTGTTTGCGTAAACTATGGGCAATCCAATATTCTATGCCATCCTGCCGAATTTGACATAAATGTCATCTGCAACCCTCCAAACACACTGAATACCAGGGCAATCTGTACTGGTGGATCTAAAGAAGAGCAAGGGGCATTTAGTGGGTATTGCGTTATGGATCGCGATACAGTGGTAATGTACTGAACAAGGAAATTCAATATCAAGAACTCGATCTTTTGGAAGGAACGTGCAGCCTTCAAGGCCGCATTAGATTTCTAGTCATTTAATAACTACTATTGCACTATTTACATAGATTCAGTTTCAAGTTTTCAGGCTGTTACAGACTACAGAAGTAGAAATATTCTCATAAGAAAGGTCCAAAGGTAACCAATTCATTGGCATGTCAGTCAGTCTGAGGCCGAAACTTCAGTGCCTTTCAGCTTATACAGGAATCACTGGAAGCGAAAACGCAGACATCATTGCAGAAGAAGCAGACCAAGGCTCACGCACAATAGCGGCGTTTTTGAAGCACTGAAACAACAAGAAGAAGGGTACTTAAACTCTTTCCTAAAATTGGAAAACTACTATTTAGTGGCTCAATATGTAATCAGTCCATTTTTGGGCTATTTGCATCAGTTCTGCATCAATTTTAATGCTACATATAAATATTTTGCAAATCTGCGCTCTCTTTTTACATCATTCATTGAGCATCATCTGTGAGATTTTCACCACTGCAGTTTTGTTTTATTATTTTTGTGTTTCTTTCCATGTTGTGAAACTGAATTATGTTGTAAATAAACATTTCTAAATTTACACCTTCTTCATCTGTTATATTTCATTAAGGTCCCCATCTCATTTATATGCTTGTGTACTTGTAAATATAATGTCTCTACAATGTATTATCTGTCATATTTATACTGTAATCACCGCTCTGCCATATTCACTGAGTTTCTCTGTTTTCTTAATTGCACCTTGTTTAATTACTAGCAATATGGCACAACTTTATTACTGTATTTTTTTGTAACTGCGTTGTTGTATGTACAGAGTAATTCATTTTATGTAACTTATTTATTTATTTTTTATTCATCTAGTTATTTATTTATTTTATTCATTCTTGCATTTATTTATTTATTTATTTCTGTTGCTGTATTTGCTCATTCTTCCTTTCGATCATTTATTGTTAGAATTTTGTCATAATTTTGTTCAGTCGTCTACTCTACCTTAGGCAGCTACAATATACATGCATTCGGCAAATATTCTTTTCTAAGCATGTGCATTCCTAGACGTAATGTTACAAGTAATTATAATAATTGCTCTTTTCGGCCTTTATGTTAACGCCCAGTGGATCGGCTGCGTTTCTCTTGGCGAAAAGAAAAGAAGAAAAAGATTAGCAGAAACCGTTGATTTTAAAGCCATCTTTCGTTGTAGAGGATTAGTTATACAAAGTCTGTCTCGAAAGTAATGCGCCCATTTGTTTTCAAAATTTATTGAACCGATTCGTACAATTACTCAATATTCTTCGAAATACATCCCTCCTACTTTAACACGCTTATTCCAACGCGTTTTCCACGCTTTATGTGCGTCCTGGGAGTCCTTCGCAGGTATGTCCTTTAGTAACCTCGTCGTAACCGCCTTGATGTTCTCCAGGGTCCCCAAATGCTGTCGTTTGAGGGATTTTTTATTTCCGAAACAAAAAAAAATGTTGGGTGGGGGCAAATCAGGGCGGAAGCAACGCATAAGTCTCCGGCGTTTCCTCAAGTTTGAAACGAAACTTTGTGTATCGCTGCTGCAGAACTTTTTCCATCTTGATTTCGTCCGAGCACTGACATAAGCGTTCACTGAAACAGGCACTGTGACTCTCCAGGAGCGGACTGGCGCTGGCTACGTTGTGTTCCCAAGACTCCACACACATTTCCGTGCAAGCTGCAATGCTGTGCGAGAATAGTCGCGGCAGAAGAAAATGGGGCGCATTACTTTTGGGACAGACCTTGTACTTCTATTAAGATTCCTATTTCTGTGAATTATCTTTATGAAGAAGCATTTTATTTCGGTTATTTGAGGACTATATATATTCTTTGAACATTCCTCTGAAATCTGAGCGGATGTGTGACGCGGTAATTCTTACGGACTATTACTTTATTAAGTCTCGCCAATGGTAAAATGCCGCCGAACACTGGTATTTCGGTCCGGGTCTCGAGTCTCGGCGAACGGGCTGGCTGCATGGGCGTTTTCGTGGTTTTCGCCATGTCTAACGTGATACGAGCCAGTTTCTCTTAAAAATACTTTCACGGGGCATCCCTCCCTTTCCTTTAGTGCCTAAGGGCGGAATTAAAAATAAGTAAAAATACTACTGTTACTGTAAACTGCCACACTTCGATACTGTCGATGAGACTGTGTGAATATACCAGAAGCACAAAGTTTGATTAATTACATAAATCAACCCAACTATAAATCATATTTAAGTGCTTTTTATCGGCGTTCAGGACTTCAGTAGTTTCACCTGGATTCGACTGTAGTGTTAGTGATTGGACCTATGACAATTTGTATACCAATCTTTATGCTTAACATAAGTGCAAATTAGTTTCTGCTGCGAAGCGTTTTCGAATAGTTTTACCAATAATGGTCCTTAACAAATTTAACGTCCTTAACGTACCCAATAATAGTTCTTAACGAGACTAAGTGGCCTCTCCATTTGTCAGCAAGAAAAGACTGTGAACAATAAAACTTAATTAAGCAATTAAACATTTATCTTGGCTTATAGTTGTAAACACACGCCTGTACGCTCAGGGCTATTCAAATACTACAGATTTAAAGGCTAAGCTTTCTAATAAGTTTAATTTTCTATTATTAAATTTTGATTGAAGCCTTATTTCTGCAAGGGAGAATTCAGATTTATTTTTTCCGGTAGCTGATGATGTTTCAAATTCAAAATACGATATAACTTCGCATTATCTTTTCAGAACGACCATAATACTTTCAAATGCGAAGTCCTTTTTAAAGGTTAGCATAGGGATGAGAGGAAGGAGGCAGCTGGATTCGTACCTTCTGGATTCTTCATCGAAATTGGAATGAGGGTAAAAACAACTGTGGGGATGAGAAGCAGCCAACAGGCTAAAGCTTCAGCTGAGTGGGCGCTTCATCGTCGGTGCAAAGCATAACGGAAACAAACGTATAATTTTGATCCATGTCTACATTCATTTCTTATTACAGTATATGCATATTTACTATTATAATTCTCTCAGTTGGTTATTAAAATTAGCAAAACACAAAGTTACAACAAGATTGATTTTTATTCCTATTGCGGAAGGTGTTCGGTAGAAATTATAAACATATAAATCTAGAAAAGTGAAATATTACATGCATTGTAGAAAAAATAAAATATTACATTCATGATACCTCTTATAATTACTTTTATTATAAATTATCAATTCGTATGGTTTCCCTTAGTTTGAATAACCAATTATTCTAATTTTTATTATGATTTTTGAATTCCTCAATTTCTCTTCGCATTTCCTCGCCAGGATACAAATTAAGTTAAAGTGTGTTCATATGGGAGAAAAGAGAAAGTTAGTCAGAGAGTGATTTCGCTAGCATAGCGCACGTTGTTATTTCGTCCTTCTTGCTAGTAATCTGAGTTGCTGATACGTCTTCTGGCCGTTTATTGAACGTTTACCAATGGTGTAGGTTTCTGAGTCAGCCTGTTAAATTTAAGTTGTCCAGCAACACTCTTTGCCAATTAAGTTACTGTTAATTTATTCTTAAGCTCCCGCCTCAAGTAGTCGGTGCTATTGTGAGTACGAAGTAGGTGAATTTTAGTTAAAACAATTAATCAAATAAAAAGGCAATGTGTGTGCTGTTTCTTTACGCCTGTGCGAGAAGGCGTCTGGCTTAGTAAGACCATTTTCTTGCATGATAGCTAAAAGGACGATCTCACAAATTTTTTAAGGTAGTTTCTTGAATTTTATACACTCTTAACATTCGAAAGATTAATTAAACTGAATAGAAAACGGAGCCATACATAATTTCGATTGCTTTTTGATAATAATAACACTTCGCATAAATTCGTAATTTTACATAAAACATTCCATTGGATAAACTCACAGAAATATTTGCGAAACTGTCTTACCAGTTATAATAACTAAAGCATTAATCTTGCATCATTGCCATCTTTCTTGAAAATCTTATATTTACTATTTCTAAACATGCGCGTTTTTCCTACATGATCTTTGTTTCAAATATACTTGCATTAAATTTTAAGAAGTTATTATTTAGAGTTACGTACTTGAAAATCTTTTCCAGACTAGTAAGTTCAAAGCATCATTTGGTATGCACTATAACAGGATTTAAAAAATATTCTAATCTAGAAAACGGTATTATTATTTCAATACTGTTGAACATAAGAAACCTGTTTAAACATTGTAAATTTATGCATAGAAAACATACTTCCTCGAAACTGCCAAGAATTGAATTAAAGTCTCTACAGAAATTATTCCTTTTTTTCAATGAATTTTGTCTCAAAGCTTATTTATTTAAATTCTTTAAGAAATTAACAACACGCCCTAAGCTGTTCCTGGTAAAGAAAAAAGATCTCTTTAGTCGTTAAATGTTACTCAACAATACACAAGGCACGTATTTCGATATCAGGTTTGAAAAATTTCTAACTACTTTCGCCTTTTTTTACGTTGTCTACAAATAAAGGAGAAATGTCAGAACTTCCTTCGCACTATTTAAATACAGCACTTCAGATTGGTAACGGAAGAAATTGTGGAAAAGTAATAAACTTTTGCGAGCCTAAAAATTAAATAAGAAAATAACAATTGCTTCGGATATTTGATTAAAGATTCTGTACTTAAAGGATTTTGGGGTTTTGCTATTTCATTTCTTAAACATTCAAAGAACAGAATTTAGAGTTAAATTTTTTTCGCTGTTGCTAAGTTATTACTGTCTCTCCGGCATATACGTACAAAATTCAAAATATATTTCAATAAATATGATAAACAGTAACATTAGCGAAAAAACGCCAAAACAAATTATTCTGCTCTTTAGTTATTGTGATAGTTTTGATATCTCAAATTGTGTTTTCCGACTTAAATTCAGTATAGATTTTTAATCAAAAAATTTCTTAATAAGTTTCAGCCTAATGAGCTTCTTTCTAGTTTCCTAATCAGTTGAAGAATAAGCTTGATCAGTATCTATTCGCATTTTTTAATTACAGTTAACAGCATGTCTAATGATCTTTGTTTGAATATTCAAGTAAAGAAGATCTCCGTATCAAACGTGTCATCAAATCGAAACTCTGACAATTGAACGAAACATTAATGAAAGGGTTTAGCAGACAAATCCCCTGAGGGTATGTTGTCTGCATAGCTTTGTTGCGATTTCTTACAATTGCTTTCAATAATTCTGAATAAATTTAGCAAAGATAATATATTAATATTTTGTATACATCATAATATTCTTTCTACTTCCCACCCGAATGTTATCTTTATTTCTATATATACATTTCAGATTTATATAGATTATATGAGAATTAATTTCTGAATATGACCTACCGCTTTGTCTATACTTTTCTATAATTTGCTGTTTTTCTTCATGTATTAAATACATAGGTGTAAATTTGTACGAATTTGCAGTTTGCTTTCTTAAGACAGGAAAAAATATACCAGACACGGCCATCAGATTTTTAAATTTCCCCGATCTAAATTTGGTCCAAATGAATTCACAAATAAGCCTCATTTTTCCTTCTTTATACGAAGTAAAGCAAGTAATGGATTCACGAAACATTTCGGGATCCATTTTGACCGTCCCGTACCATACGCATGTATGTATGTATCTTTCCTAACTCAAAAACGATTAGCCGTAGAACGTTGAAATTTTGTTTACGGGAATGCTATAATATCTAGTTGCGCACCTCCATTCTTCATTGCAATAAACAGTACCAAACATATATATATATATCATAATCTCACTGTGGTGAAGAGAAGACCAAAAAAGACACTAGAACTCTTAACAATCATGGCTGATGGTTAAGGCATATCGATGAAAATAACAAAACCTGGATGTGGAGTTTTACGTATTTAATTCAATGTTCAATCTTTGAACCCCACAAACACTAACAAGCGAATAATCGCTTAAGTGTGTGAACAAACACGTAAGACTTAAGAAGGGTTAACTACCCTACATTTCTCAGAATAAATACAATCAACTCCTAACTCGGAGTGTACAGCAAAGCCTCCACTTGGGCATGAACTTAAATAATTATGAAATTAAACTAACTAAGCTTAACTAACGCTAACTGAAAGATATAGTCGAAGCTATCAGGATTCTAAGTAGTTGGCCCCTAAATATTAATTAAATCTGCGAAGCCAAGCAAGGGCCTAAAGTATGGTCGAGCGTAGAGAGAGATGTAGCCAAAAGGCAAACGCGCGCTAGTCAGGAAATCAGACTCTCTCTCTCGGAAGTCGGTGAAACATCTACTTGAATAGTACTTTTACTCATTTGCATTCAGTGCCTTTCTGAAATTACATTCTGGTAGGAAATTGTAAGCTGAAACTAGAAAGATAGGATAGGTTCATAACTTAAAATAAGTGTTAATAAAATTAGGATAAATCTTACATGGATTATTTTAAAAATCACTATTCTTTATTTCCGCACATAATCAAATCATTTCTTAGTAGATAAGATATTTCTAGATCATAAGCAACTACAATATTTTTTATATGCACATTATATCATCTTAGAATAAGGTTAAAGGTGGGCATAGCAAAATAGAGATGTCAGCAAGGCGGAAGCTAGGAATTCACTAACTTACCCTTCTTAAACGTCCTTACCACGCCTTTATTTTCGCTATGGTTGGCAGTAGTCATATTCTTCCAATTACAGAAGTGTTTTAAATTAAGAAAATGTTCCTGGCTTAACACGGCCAAAAAAAATGCTTTCGAGATATAACAAAATATAAAATTCAATGCACTCTCCCGGTTCCTTTATATTTGGGAAAGTTTTATACTGGTTATGAAGAAATAAAATAAAAAAAAATCTGAAAATTTGAAATATGAAATCTAAAAGCTTTCAGATTTTATATTACGCCCAAAGGGTCGTTGTTTTAACGTTTGATGTACTACCTTTGTTTACTAAATATCATGTTCTTCGCAATTAAACCACATAAAATTCAATTCAACAGCAATATCACAAAATATTTAAAAACAACGTAACTTTAGAATTCCCAACAGACAGTCTCGCGCGCTGGAGATGAAAATGATTCTTTTTCCTGTACAGAGTTGCCATTGCTCGCTCTGAAATCGTTGAGTTTATCAGGTATTTCTCCCGCCTTCTCAGCGTGCTTTTGTGGAGTAATGGTCAATACACTCGGCGCGTATCCGAGAGGTTCGAGGTTCGAGTCCCAGTGAGGGCATTGCTCATTTTTCACACCTCTCAGCTTCAAAAATCCTAAAGTCGCTACAAGTTTCCTAATGTCTCTACAAGTTTGTTGATGAAATATCCGTTAAAAGTTTTGCAAAATGTGAAATAGATAATAAAACAAATTCAAAATTCGGGCTTCCAGGTGCCCATGTTAGGGTGGAGGATCAAACTTTGATGGATCTGCGTACCGTCGTTTCTTCGCAATGCGAGAAACGTAGCTACATTCATGTATATTCTCCTTTATTTAATTACTTTTTAAATAACGCAGGGCGACAATATTTTGTGGGAACAATTTGAAAAGTGACTCAGTCTCTTACGAACCTCTTAGTGATTGATTACAAACCTCTTACCTCTTAGTGATCGAACGCAAAATCCAGTTTTAAGACTCACGGCTCTTCTGAGCTAACGCTCCTTTGGGATCATGAAGAAGTTTGAATACCGTACGATAAAAATTTAACAGGATATTTAATTTCAAAATTTGAAGTTTTCTATGTCATTTCCAACTTGCCTTGAGAAATCGGTTAGAATAAATCGAGGAAATAAGTTTAAACGAAATGCGGCAAGAAGTGTATAGAATTTAATACAAGGAAATCATGTCAGTCTGATTACAGCGGATTTTAATTTTTGCACCAGTGCATACTCATTTGAAGTTCTGTGGAAGTTTTTCTAAGTGAAGCATGTTAAGCATTCTCCGATGTTTTGCTTGAATATTCTCTATGTAGTAAATGGCGTGGAGAAGCTGCAACATTTTCTAATAAAAATGAGACTTTAGACAATTAATGTGCTCTCTGAATCACACTCGAACAACATAATTCATTGGCTGGTTGATATAAAATAACATATTTTCGATACACGTCTCCTTCAATGTGATCAACATTGGTTTCGTTGTATTGATTGATTTATTTGATTCCTTTGATTTTGAGGAAAGTGAAGATCTTTATGTTTAGGTCCGTTGATTTATTTGAGTATTAACGGTGAGAATGAAAATCACTGCTTCTAAAATTGATTCCATGGAGAACATTCAGGACCAATCACAGTAAAGGATAAGACGCAGTTCAATTAAAATTCATTTGAAATATTTCCAATGAGGATTCCAATCATGATGAAAGCGATGAGACACTTGCCTAAATATAGTAGGATATGAAATTGGAAAACGGTGGAGATTTAATTTAATTGAGGTAAATTTGATTAATTTTGTTCGGTTTTTTTTAATGAGTGCAGCACTCTGTTTATACGAGGGTTGGAACTTTATAATAGTGGCAACACAGCTAAAAAAACGCTACGCAACAAAACCAAAGAATATCGCGTATACCACACGTGAACTACATACCTACCTTACCTCTCAGCAAAAAGACTCGTCCTGCCTATGTCACGCGCATGCGGAGTGACGCGAAGAACGGGTCCTTGTATTAGCTCGCGGTCTAAAGTAAGCGTTGTCAGGATGTTTTCAAAACAAGAACAACGATGTTGGATAAAAATTGAATGTGCCAGAGGTCGTACAGCACGACAGTGTCATCAAGGGCTTCAAGAGGCTTGCGGGGAATCTGCATTGCCTTACAGAACCGTAGCAAGATGGGTGAAAGCATTCATTGAAGGACACCAAAACGTGGCAGACATGCTGCGGCCAGGTCGTCCGAGTGTCAGCGATGCAGACGTGCAAGCTGTTGCCGCACTAATGGACAGTGATCGCCACCAAACGATTCGTCAGCTGGCCGGACAAACAGGATTAGTGCATACGACTGTGCTGCACATTCTGAAGGAACGCCTGTCCATGAGAAAAATTGCTTCACGATGGGTTCCACATCAATTGACGGAAATGCAGAAATGGCTACTATACGATGCTGCCCGAACCCACCTGGAGCGCTATGAGCGCGAAGGAGATGCTTTTTTACGCCGTATCATTACGCTGGATGAGACTTGGGCCCGATCGCACCAGCCAGAACTGAAACGCCAATCAAACGAATGGCGTCATCACGGGTCACCACGACGTTTGAAAATTCGTCAGAACCCCAGCAATGTGAAAGTTATGGTGATTCTCGTGTACGATTGTGATGGTGTCATTATAACGCATACCGTTCCCTCACAGCAGACCGTCACTGCGCAGTATTACTGCTCATTTTTGGAGCATAATCTCCGACCAGCTTTGAGAAAAAAACGGCGACACTTTCTGCAGAACGCTCCTCTAGTTTTGCATGACAATGCTCGGCCGCATGCAGCGCAAGCTGTGACTGATTTATTCAAGCGATGGGGCTGGTAAGTGCTTTACCATCCACCATACTCCCCAGATCTAAGCCCTTGTGACTATGACTTAATTCCTAAGATGAAGGAACCACTTCGTGGCACTCGCTTCCAAACTGTTCCTGAGATTCTTGTGGCAGTAGACCGATCCATTCAAACTATCAACAAAACAGGCGCTGCTACAGGTATTCTGCGACTTCCACATCGTTGGAAACGGGTTGTACACAATACTGGCGACTATACAGAAGCACTGTAAAACATGGTGACATGAATCACTTTTGTATTCCTTGTAAACAAATAGTTGCCACTATTAAAGTTCCAACCCTCGTATGAAGATTTTGTTCTTTGGGTAATCTACTTTTGTCAAAAATACATTTTATTCGTAATTCATCAGACATTGTCATATAAAACATTTTTGGCAATTGTTTTTGTATTTTATATGTTTAGTATGTGCTTAGATGACTAATAGTCAGATAATTGTTAGGGGAAACCAGGCAGCCAGTATAGGAGAAATGAAATTTAAACCGACGTTCTATACACTGGCTTATTGTCATGCATATACATATGTATATATAATATACATCGTTGGCGTTTCTATGGACAGTTTCCAATCCCGTTAAATAAGTTGATATCTTTCTATAAATAAATAAATCAATAAATATTTGCATTATTCTTCAATTTTGCATTTTAATTAACAATTTTAGTTTAATTATTTACGAATTTCAATTATTAATTTTCAGAATAATATACATTTACCATTTAAATTTCACAGAAGATAACTTTCATTTATATATTCTCTCTCCTCTCTCTCTACACACGCACACACACAGACACACACACACACACACATATATATATATATACGTACGTGTGTGTATGTGTATATACGTATTATGTAATGGCTTGTTATCATGTATCCTGATAACATCAGTCGCCGAGAAATCTCTAGCATCCTCCACTTCTCTAAATTACTGGAAGGCATATAAGGGCTAGATACAGTTACAGTTACATAGCGGGATCAATTATCGTTAGACAAGGACAGGCCCAAAATATCGACAAATGTTGCGACTTTTGGTGATTTCTCGCCAAATTTGGCAATAATAATTATTTGTTCTAACTATTGACAACTTAGTGATATTTCGTTAAATTAGAGAGATAGTCGTTTACTTAGTGCAAAATAGACTTGTCTCTGTGTTCTTATTCTTCCGGCAGAGAATCGTCTCTTTCAATCATTTCATGTTACAGTATATAAAAAAAAGACAGTATGACAGAAATTATATATATACATATATATATATGTACAAAACTTACAGAGTTTCGTTACTATATATATAGTATGTCTGTAATACTACATATATATCGATTATTACAGGCATTGTTTCATAACAAAAATATCCCAATAATATCCGCACAAAATGCTGCTGAAAAATTAATTAATTATAGACAAAAAATAATGAATTTAGAATCTAAACAACAAAGATATACATGAAATATAAAACGGGTACACTTCGCAAATCTCCCAATAAAAATGTAAATAATGTAAAAATACCTATTTGCACACTTGAAATGTAGTAATAAATAAATTCGGATACTGAAAAGTATAAACAAAAGCAGAACAGACTTCATTTTTTACGAGATTTTTTTCTTTAAATAGTAATTTATGATTTTAAATCAAATTTATGTTTTAAATCGACCTCCTTTTACACTGCACGTAAAATATTTTTATTTTATTGAAACGCGTGTAATGAGATAAATACATAATTTTTTATAAATCTACACTGGTGTGCAAAAATTAACGACGAGACGGTTTTTTCAATATAACTTTGTACAAAAGCTTTCCAAATCAACACATTTAATACCGTAAGATTCCCAATACGTAAGGACATGAGTAATGTAAGCAACACTTACTAAAAGAGAAATCAGAGGGATAAAAAGAAGCTTTATTGAAAAAGTAGCATGGAGCGCAATGCGACTGAAGGCCGAAACATCCCTGTGATGGGTATCCAGCAAGAAACATCCGGTCTTTAATAAGGGATATGATCTCCCCTGACAGCTAGGCAGGTTTCACATCATTTATGCATGCTGGATATGTGGTTGTTAATGATCTGTTGAGACACTGCTGCTCGTTCCTCTTGTAGCACCAATCGCAGTTTCGGAATCGTTACTGGCGATAAGTTACGTGCTGCCACGGGTCTCCCTAGTAAGTTCCGTACATGCTTGACGGGATTTAGATCCAGAGACCTTGCCGACCAATCCATGTGTTCAATATCTTCACTCTCCAACAGCTCTTCGACAGTAACTGTGCGATGAGGTGGAGCGTTGTCGTCCATGAAGAGGAACTGAGGACCCATAGCCCTTGTGAAAAGACGCATGTAAGGAAGAAGAACCTCGTTACAATAGCAGTCCCAGGTGACGAACCTCCTTGGGAGATATGAAGGTCGGTCCGGCTACCAAGCATTATGTCTGCTCGAACGAGAACTCCGCGACCTCCAAAACAGTCCCTTTTGATGATGTTGAAGGGGTTATTGCGTGTTCCCCGCTCTGTCCAGATGTGTATGTGTCTAGAATCGCAACTCAGACTAAATCTGCTCTCATCTGTAAAGAGTACTCGTCCCCATTCATTGTCTCTCCAATTCCGGTGTTCCCGGCACCACAGAGAACGCCTTCTCCGATGGGCAGGCGTTAGAGGTACACACCGTACAGGGCGTCGTGCAAACAGACCACCACCGTGCAGTCTTCTGGCCACGGTAAAACGCGATATCGGTCGTCCAGTCGCCTGTGTCGTGTGTCTAGCGATTTCTCCCGCTGTCTGCCGCCTGTTTCTTCTGGCCTGTAAGGCAATATACCGGTCATCTGCGGGGGTGCTTCCTCGTGGACGACCACTACTAAACCCCCGGATAGCTATTCCTGTAGTTTGAAATTGTCTCCAAAGTCGTGAAACGATGCTGTGAGCAATTCCGAACTCTGCAGCCACACTTGTCACACTGCGGCCTTCCTCCAACTTCCCAATGATTCGACCTCGGGTAAAAGCATCCAGATGTTGTCTAACAGATTAATTATTCGCCATTTCTCAGTGAGGCAGCAACTCGGTGTGATTTTAACTGCTATACGGCGTGCAATCTCTTTGCCAGAAATACTGATCTTACACCGACAACATCCTTTATACTACTCAGACACTCCCCCATTACGTCTACCTGCATATCTACGCATGTGCTGCCGTACATCACCTTACTTAATCTCCTGATTGGTGTTTCTGTCCGCTCTGCCTCTTCGTTCAGCTGATATGCTAATTTTTCGACTTCATCCTTAATTTTTGCACACCAGTGTATATAACCCTTTAACAGATTCTGTTACCAGCCCAATCATTGTCTGAGATTTGTTAAATTTGTGATACTCGTGTGCAAAATTAAGAGAATTTGCCCATTAGCTCGAATTCCTGAAAAACTAATGGGTATGGCTATACATTTATAACAGAGATGTACCATTCAAAAGTCATTTTATGTACGCATGATTATCGATAAAGCTTATAGTGCAGAGATGTTCAAAATCCATGCTGTGAAACTGAGCTGAATATGAGTCTGATGCGAGATATGGTCACCTCTTACAGACAGGTCGAGCAGCGTGACTGCATACTAGGCAGAAGGCAGCCGACTCTGAATATTTGCACGCCAGTGGCAGTCGATCCCACTCGTGCAGCAAGGCAGTTTTAAATTTCGGGATGGTTCTCGGAGGGGGTTGACGAGATGAAGGCCTTCTGGTATATATCTCTATTTCATGAAGTCTTCGGGAAACAGTAGACCGTGAAACTCGGGTTCCAATGACAGCATACAGCTCACGTGAGAGCTGTGAAGCTGTACCAGTTCTGAGTCGCTCCGCTGAAAGTGCCAAATAAAGAACCTTCATTCGTGGTTGTGGATCTTATTCAACCTTGTTCAGATCTTCTCCATATGGATCCAATGTCCTGGAACAGTTTCGACTTATTGCAGATGTCACTGGACATCACACTGAGTTCTGTAGCCATCTGCACTTGTGATTGGCCTGCTCCAATGTACAGATAATTCTCCAACTCATTTCGATACCCATACGTCCATAGCTACTCATTTTACTTGATATTATATAAAATGTACCTAAATTTACCTTTAACTACCTTGCGCATACAATCAGAACTCCGTAGACACGCTCGTGTACGCTTACGATTCGAATATTTGCATAATTCTTCGACGGTATAATTAGTAACTCTGGTTCAATACTTCTTGCAAAAATAAACATGTTTAAGAAATTGCGTTCAAAACCTCTAGCTAGTGACATGGTCACATTATGAGTAATATCTGCAAAGTATTACTTTTGAATAATGTTTACAATGTAAACAATTTAAGTCATGCTTTTAAGTAATAATATTATAAGAAATGTCTGTAACTGCGAGCTGATAATGGTCAAAATTACTGTTATGAGAATTGTAATTCGCTTAACAGGCAATATGGAGTGAATCCATATTGTATATACTGAATACGATCTATCTTGAATGATGGTAACGTGACGCTAAAAATTATATTTTTAGTAACAGAGATTACATTTTAGATAATGAATTAAATTTACCTAGTACATCGGTAAAATGGAATGCTGGATAGCTGAATATCGAATCATTTGGCCTCTAACTTCTGATAAATTGAAAAAAATGTATTTCTAAGATATTTTTATAAAAAGGCACAGCTTTTAGTAGATTTCAATGAAACCAAGGTTGAGAATATTTACTTTTATTTTTAATCTTCGTCTATGTATTTGCGCATGTGTGCACACGAGTATTATAATTTTTTCTTATGTTGCTATTTTAAATGAAGAATTTTTTATAGTTCAGATTAAGCTGAAAATTCACAACAAATCAGAGCGAGACCTCATGTCACTAACAAGACATGCATAAACATTATATTATGTTTATTCCATGAATAATTACTAGCCACTAAAATTTCGAAAATACTTTTAAGTGTAATGAAGTTTGGCATTAAGCTTTGCGGCGATTTCTAAAGAGATCGATTTAATTTTGAATGCAATAAAATTTGAAGACAGAACTGCATATCATTATGTTAAACTGCTTTCTTCTGAGTTCAGGGAATTTGATCGATGGACATAAAAATATTTTAATAATCGTCTAAGCTTTCTGAATAGGCATCATTTGGCAGTCGCTTTAAATACATGAAATCTATCGCACATATTTAGAATTTTAATGTAGTGAGAATCCATGAAAGTGGATAAAAAAGAAATGTAAATTTTATATATTTAATTTACATACATTTAATTTTTGTACATTTAATCTTTAATTTAGTTTTGTGTACCAGTATTATTAAGCATGTCTTCTACTGCTTCCATTTCGTGGATTTTATGTCATGAGAAAACAGAAAGCATTGTCTCTTAAAGAATATATTTGTTATAAGTCTCATGCACAAGCGATCAAGTAAAAGAAATGTTTAAACACCTGTTGTATTAAGTATTTTTTAAAATTAAATAAATGAAAATTCTTCACATGCGTCGATATATGATGAAATTATACCACAGCAATATTTTTTCCATCGTTTGGCTCTTCTGTTTTTAAAAGTTCGTTTTGAATATGCGATTTCATGTTCCATATTTTTAATTTCTGAAGAGTTAGTTTTTAAGTTCGTAAGTTAGTTCGTTCGCTATTGAATTATTTAATTTAAAACTGTTTTACGTTTTAAACTGGAATCTTCATGTCTAAGGTAATGATTTTCATATTTTCAAATACTTTTTAATTTTTTAAATTTTAATACTAAACTCTTCGAAACGTTGGGTTGTAATCTGAAGTTTTCAGACAGCTATATTTTAGTACGGAGTTTTCAAATAAAGCTAATAGTAATATTAGGTTTAGAAAGTACGCAAGACACGTTTTATATTTTCTTATTTATTGGTGACTTTGTTATTGGGTATACATTTTACAATTTGTTTAGCTTTGGAATCTGTATTTTTAATAATTAAAGTTTTGTACGTCAAGAAAGCAGATTTATGTAATTTCCATCTAGTGTGTTCTGATATATTTCTTGATGTTTTTGAAAGGAATTTACTAACAGATAGCTTTATTCTTGATGTTTTTATTTGTTACAATAATAAAAGAATTTATTAAAATGCATTACGAAATCTTTAAGAAATGCTACTTACAATTTGAGCCTTATTTATATATAAACCTACTAAAAGAAAGGAATTTACATTTTCAAATCAAAGTTATTGTAAAGGCTACTTAATTGATTAAAATTAAAGCAAAATTATTTACTTTTAACTTATAAGGTATTTTCTCGTTCCTTTCCATATATATGCCTTAGTGGTGTAATTAGAAGCATACTCGACATGTATTCGAGAGATCCAGGGTTCGACTTCCGGCAAGAGCACTGCACATTTTTCGCGTTTCCTGCTATAAAAAAGGCCCTAATGACTCTACAAATTCACTGAAGAGAAAAGTAAATATTTTAATGAAAATATACTAATGAAAATATAACACGAATGCAGTTAACATGCAAACGAGAAAAATGTGAATAAGCTGTACAAAAGTTAATTTTTAATAAACATAAATATATATATTTAAAATCATTAAACATGTTTTCTCTTTTTTATGCGATTTAGGTTTGTACTCACTGTAATTTCGAGGGGCTAGTAATTAATAATATTAGTATTGAAAAAGTCGTTTACTACTTCTAAATCTCTGAGTTTATTAATCAATAATTAGATACACTAAATTTGAAGGAAATATTGAACATCATACGCTTCGGGATATGACAATACACTGGTACGCAGAAGGTCAAAATATTTGATTTCGAAGAATGGCAAAGCACTTCTTTTAAATTGTTGAGTTTCTTGATTAAATCTGAAAAATAAACGCTTTTAACTCATTTCTTTTAAATCTATGAGATTTCTGATTAAAGTTGAAACACGAATATCTTGCACTCTGCTGAGTGGCAAGGCAAGGTATTCCTTTTAAATTCCAGCGTTTAATTAAGTTTGTCCTGCGTTTAATAAATAAAATTTGTCCTGCGTTTAATAAATAAAGTTTCGCTAAGTTCGCACGAAATAGAAAATAAATGGAAAACAAATTCGAGGTTGAAAATTCACGGTTCGAAGTGCGCATGTTCTGATGGTGTTCATAATTGGGTGACGCTATTGCTGTTTTTCCACAATTCAAGGAATGTACTGCGCGGGAAAGAGAGAGAGAGAAAAAAAAGACAGTTCTATACCTCCCGTTCAACTGGGCCGATTGACGAAATTCAACTTGCGTTTTTCATGTCTCGAAAGCGCGACTTATAATATGTATTAGATTTATATATACCATTGTCCTAATATAGATGTGATCATTCGTCTCTACAACTTCTCCCATCATCCCACATCTGGCAACGCCAGCAGCAGTCAGATGATTCTTCAAGCTGCGTGAGAAAATCAAGAGGATTCAGCGATATGAGGTTTTGGCCGTTACGTAGGAAGCATTGATGATGGTGTTCCAGGACTACATCGTTTTCTTTGATGAGGAATGCTGCTCTATCTGAACTGAAACTTCCACCTTATTTTTCATTTTACTTCCGTTCATTCTATTCACTGTACATATCATCCTCATGCTTATTATTTCATTATTAAAGAAGCTACTTAACGCCACTATCTTTCTTCGTTATTAAGCCTAACCTCATCCTACATAGATATTTTGACGCAAAATCGGACGTTTTCTGAAATGATATGCCAATTTTTTTTCCATATTTCGATTCTACGATTCATATTGTATAAGTTGCCAAGTTTTGTAAAAATCGCACGAGTAGCTTCTGAAAAAATTAGCTCTCAAAATTTTAATTCCTCAATGTTAATTGAATTAGATATATTATTAGTATCTCTTTTATTTATTCAACTTATTGGATTCTTCCTTTCACATTTCGAAATTTAGGTTCATTTCATATAAAATTTTACCATTTTTCTATCTTTAAAATTTGTATTTTTAAATAACTTTTATAAGTTTTTCGAAAACAATTTTGCTATATATAATCTATAAAATATTTACTATCATTTTAAAGCAGATGTTTTTCTAAGCATACTGCAAAACATTTGAGTTTTTTATCCGAAATTGTCTAAGATATACGTGAATTTAAATTTTGGCATGTTTTAAAATTTGACCCTTGTATTATAAGCGATAATAACGAAAATGTGTTTTACACACTTTGTTAAAATTATTTGAAAGAATGAAGAACGGACCTTTTTTTCTCTCGTGCATTAATGAAAAAAAAAGCATAGGATACTACATATATTAAAAATTTCGCCAAATAAATTATTCTTGGAGCAAACTGAAAAAATATGCAAAGTTTTGAATTTCTCAATAAATTTCGCACGAAATTTTACAAAGTTTAATATTTAAATATAATGCCGCCCAGACGGTATAGTGGTTAGGGTCGCCGACTGCAATACCAAAGAGCCCGAGTTCGAATCTAGGAAAAGGCATGGTTGTAACTGTCTGTCCCTTCATAGGAGGCAAAGGTGGCCCACCCATTAGGTGCCTGTATAGTAAAGTGACCGCCACCTCCTGCCTTAGTAGTGGCAAGCCGAAGTTGCCTGAGGGCCCGCCGTTAGAGGAAAAAAAATGTTTAAATTAAATGTTTAATAATTTGAGTCATAGAACCGAAATATGGAAAGCCATTTCAGAAAAGTCTGATTTTGTGTCCAAATACCTATACTAAAACAATGCTATATACATACTAAGTAGCGTTTCAAGACATGAAAAAAGCAATTTGAGTTTCGTCAATCGGCTTTGTGGAACGGGAGACATAGAACTGCCTCATTTTTTAGCCCAAAAGGCGTTAGCCCAGAAGGGTTATTAATTTCGTTTTGGCCTTTTGCGTTAGTTCACTATAATGTCGGTTCACTTTTCAGATTTTTGCCACCAAATATTAGAGCCCTATTTTATAGTTAAAGAAATTAAATTATGAAGAACCTGCATAAATGTATGTATGTTTCTCGCTTTGTGATAAAACAACGGTACCTCGAGCCATCAAATTTTGATTATCGTAAATCCTCCACCGAATATGGGCATCTGGAAGACGTAATTTGAAAATTGTTTTATTATGGATTTCACATTTTGTAACACCTTTAACGAATTTTTGATTAACATACAGAACGATTTCAAAGCGAGCAATAGGAGCACTGTACGGAATAAAAACGCATTTTTGTTTCCAGCGGGGGAGACTGTGTATCGGAAATTCTAAAGATATGCTCATTTTAAAATTATTTTGCGATATTGCTGCATAACTGAATTTCATAGTTTCAGGTCGAAGAATATGATATTTAATAGATAAAGGTAACCCACAAAACGTTAAAAAAACGCCCCTTTGGGAGTAATGTAAAATCTGAGAGCTTTCAGAATTTTTTTTAAAAATTAGATTTAGTTACTTTAATTTTTTTGCGCAGTGTACATATATATATATATATATATAGATTCTACATCTTCTCAACATATAATAAAACAAAGAGTTTGTGTGTGTGTGTGTCTTTCGTTCGTGTTGCGAGTCAGCTAATAGACCCAGGGTCACGAAATTTGGTACATAGGTGTATCTACACAAGAGCTAGTGCACCTCGAAGCGATTTTTTCGAAACTCGAATTAGAATTTTTTTATTATATGTTTTGTGACCAAATCGCGTCATTTTGAGACATAATGGGCTACAGGAAAGCGAGATTTTACTCTATACATTTCATTTTTACGTCGTCGTGGAGCGTAGACACTTAGCTATTTTACGAACTTAAAATAAATTTCGTATTTCAATAAATCGATTAAATACGAATTTATTTAGGAAGGTGAGCTTAACACCTTTTCAGCGGAATTTTTTTTAAAAAACCTTATTTTAAAAATTGTGCTGTTTATTTTCCTCTGATTTTTGGACACGTTGAACTTTAATCTTTTCGACTCCTTTTAAAAAAGGAATTTTGGAAAAATAATAATATTTCGTATTTTCTTAAAATTTTTGAAATGAAGCTTCCGAATACACTTCTCAAATCTCAGATATTTTAAAATGTAGTTTTGGCAACAATTTTCCTTTCTTATTGCTGTTGATAGCTTTTTGATGAAATTGCATCATTTTGAATAGTTTCATTCTTTTAAAAATTTCGGTTTGGCAACAATTTTTCGTCCTATTTCTTATGTTACTGTTTTTAAGAGACTGAAAAGTTTAAGAAATTAAAAAGTTGTTTCTTTTTGCAACGGTAAATTGTTTAATTACTTTATTAGGATAATTAACATTTGTATCAAAATTAAAAAGTTGTTTCTTTTTGCAACGGTAAATTGTTTAATTACTTTATTAGGATAATTAACATTTGTATCAAGGGATATTGCTTATTTCATTGTAATATTATGTTTTAATTATATATAATTTTAATTATAAAAAAGTTTTGCATGATATTTTTTTATCTGTTTTTACCATTTGAGTTCTTAATATTTTGCAAAGGGAAGTTGGTTAATTTATTTATTAGAATAATTAATAGTTGTATTAAGGGATATTGCTTATTTCGTTGTATGCTTTTTATATGTAATGCATTTTTAACTGAATTTTTTTTCCGTTGTTGTTTGTTTCTTTTTCGATAAAATTGTTCTGCAGAGTAAAATTCTGTGCAGTTTTCAAATTTAGTGTTTGGTGTTCTCTTTAGGCATTTTTCTGGTACACTTAAAAGCCAGACAAAGGCTGGCCGCACAGCGGCTAGTTATTTAATAAAAGAGATTAATTACCTTACTCTTGGCATTACGCCAAGATTTCGTCACTGCCACTTACATGGGGTTATTTTGAAATAATCTACATATTACACGCTATTTGGAAATTTAAAATTTGATTGCACTTTTTTATAAAGTTAATTAAAATAATATTCATAATATTCTAATTAATTTAAATTGCGGACTAAATCACTTTAGTTGTTTCATTAACTACACTCTTAAAATTGTAACATAAAAATATTACTTAAACGAATTTAAGTTTAAAGCATTTATAAAATGTTAAATATCCCACTTATTTTAATAGTTCGATCAAAGTTCTAAGTTCGAACAACTATTCTTTCAGCTCAGTTTGTTGCAGAGATAAAATTTGTTTTAATTGGGCTCTTTTAAAATCTTTGAAGAGAAGCATTTTAAGCGCTTTACTTAAAAGTTAATTATTTTAGTCATTTAACGTGAAATGCACAAGAAACAGGCTTTATTTAACGTTGACTTAATTCTCTTTCTTTTATAATGGCAGTGTTAAATTTGAGGAATTTATAAAATACCTCATTTATTAATTTAGTAAAACTGCCTTACTTTGAATCTTATGATTATGAAACTAGTTTTTGTATACTGGATCTAAATTTTGCCGGTAATAGGCTGAGTTTGAGAAAGGAATCAGATACGATAAGACTTAACACAAGGATAATTTTATCACGTGATACTTTTTAACTAAAGGGCTCAGCAGCGGCTGAGGGCTATGTTGCTGAATACTAGTGGTTTGACAGGATGTGTGCCTTGCCGTAATCAAACAAACCATCTCAGTAAAAATCTACAAAAATTTAAGAGTTTATATGTTCATCATAGGCAAAATGATGTCAACATAGGAAATAACATAGGGACATAGGAACATAGGAAAAAAGATTTCCTACATTCAGATAAATCAGGGAAAATATGTCAATTTTTATGCAATGCAAATTATATAATTACCTGAGCTGACTGTAAACAAGTATTGTTTAAGTTGCCATACATTCTGGTCTGTATGAGAATACCTATTTGTAAAATCCTCCTTAAATCGAAATAACCATTTTTATACGATAAAAATTATCCGATTATTTAAGCTGACCTTAAACAAGTATTGTCAAAGTTACCATATAGTGTGGTATGTATGGGAATGCTTATCTGTAAAATGCGCTTTACATGGAAGAATCCATTTTTACACAATAAAAAATATTCAATTACCTGAGGGAACCTTAAACAAGCATTGTTAATGTTATCATATAATTGGAATGCCTGGAATGCTTATTTGTAAGATGCTGTTTACGTCGAAGTGTCCATTTTTATACAATAAAAATTATTCGATTACCTAAGAGAACCTTAAAGAAGTATTTCAAAAGTTGCCATATACTGTGGTATATATAGGAATGCTTACATTAAAATGCTCTTTACGTCGAAGTATTTAGTTTTATGCAACAAATATTGTTCGACTATCTGAGGTGACCTCAAACAAGTATTGTTAAAGTTACAATATAGTGTGGTGTGTATGAGAATGCTTACTTGTAAGATGCTTTTTGTGCCGAATAAAAATTAATATAGAAGCATATATTTCAAATTTCCTTTCGTAGGAATGGTTAAAGTTGAGCTTTATGTTAAAATCAGAATCTTTTATTTATTTGGGATGAAAACGGATATAATTTGGACAAATGTTTTTCCCATGGCCCATTCTGTGTATTACAGAACTATCTCTATAATGTATTTCTCCAGCCTTCTTAGCATGCCTTCGTGCTGTAGTGATCAGCACGTATTCGAGAGATCCGTGGTTTGAGTCCCGGTGGGGGCATTGATCATATTTCAACTCTCTTGCTTCAAAATAAACCTAATGTCTCTACATCTCTTCCTTTTAAAGCGCTTTTAATAAGATAAGAAAAACTTACTCTCAAAACCTTTTCTAAAATGCATGTATATTAATTTAATTTTCTTATTATTTTACTAAAGAGGAAATTATCAAAAATGTCATGTAACAAAAAATGTTGCAGCTTGAAAATTTACCTTATTCGATTCATTCATTAGTTAATGTATATTAATGGCTCTGCGATCAGCTGTCAAGATGTATTTAATCGTGTAACGCCTATGTGCAGTAACCTAATGAGACACGTTTTGTTAACATAACTTTCAGTTACATCTGTCTTGGTCTGAGTACAGCATAAAATTGGCTACTACGTGAAATACACAAAATTGGCTACTTCTAGCTTTCTGAAATAAATTCTGGCTTTCATATCAAGACCAGCAGCAATACACCAGTTCTTTAACGAATTAAATAATGCTTTAAATTAAAATGATCATTGATGTGCCTGTGTCCTATCCAACGTCCAACCCTTGTTTTCAGTCGCCAATGATCTATCTTGAATGAGTTTTTTGAAAGGCTAGTATTGGTCAAATATCGTCCATCATACAGAGAGAACTGAACTTTTTGAGCGCTCAGTGTTTACGTTAACTCGTCAAGCGCACGGAGAAAGCTAAATGTTTTTAAATGAACCCTCTCCGATTGTTTTGAAATTGAAATTTAAAAACATTACTAGTAAACGCAAATATTGATCAATCAAGTGCATCTATACAGGTTTAAAATCAAAATTTAAATTCATTTTTGTTTTCTCACGTATATGTTCATATTTTTAAACATAACCTTTTCTTATATTCGTAATACTTTTTTAATTTCAATTAGTGTCCAGATTACAATTATTTGATTAAGATTTCAGAATGGGAGGAAAACAGAACCGGAGGAATTAAAATGAAATGTAAGACTGAAATTCTTTTTTGAAGGTTTCTTCGTATTAAATTATAAATTACATAATTATTATTTTGGAAAACCGCCAACTGCAGCTGCCCGTCCAAGCTCACACATTTTATTTCTCTTTGCCCTTTTTTTAGCTTCGTCATTTTTTTCTCTCCGCCTTTCTGAATTATATTAACCAAGATACTGATGTTATTGCTAACGCTGGGACTAATAACTAAAGTAACAATAAATAATAACTAAAGCAAATAATAAGGAGCCAATTGAAATTCATTCATCTCATAATATGATATATTAAAACTAACATCAAAACCAAATGAAAATCAGAATGCAAATCATAAAACTAGGTCAAAATGATGAGCTTATAACATCCTATGGAATGTATTATTTGAATCGCTAAATGCGCATTTTTAAATATGCGAAATTAATATATTATCCGCTTTCCAAAATAAAGAATTCAAAACTTATTATCCTATTTTTAATTGCTTTACAAATCGTAACCACCCACTGTATCGAAACAAAGGATAAGTAAATTATATATTTTGATATTTTTCGATGTTTTCAGGTACTGGATTAATATTTTGGTGTATTAACAGCTCGTAATAAACTTTGTCAATAAACAAGAAGATCTCCCTAAGAATAAACCGGAAGAGTCTGGCTCCAGAAGAGCCAGACTTTTGCCAGAAAAGGAAGGATTAAACAAAAACTTGGAACCTTTTTTACAACTCCAAGCAGCAACAGGTTTTACACATGAAGGTATTGGAGCCAACCATTCGGATACTTTCATGAATTTACATACCGAATATAAATAGTGTGGGGAATATAAAAAAAAAGAATGGCAGTTCTTAACATTACGTACTCCATAATTTAGTGAATTTTTACATCTTGTGAATATGTACAAACTGACCCTACTGGTGAACTTTATAAACTGTAATAGCATTTTATAAGTAAAATAACCCTATGCGCGCCTATCTCTTTAGTATTATTATTACAATTCATTACTTATCATAGTTATCTCATTATGTTTATCTGTATACGGATTATGTGTTATCTGTTGTTTCTGTTACACCAAAACAGATATTCAGTTTCATTTGTGAATTTCAGATTGTGTTGAGACTATATTGTAATCTCTTTAGCTATACATAAATCATTATTTTCAATAAATGTTGGATACGGGACATACGGTGGGATTGCACCACGATGTACTGTACGTAAACTCTAAATCATTTGGAAAGCTTCAGTTGGCCATTTCTTTAAGTTTTCTTTGTAAAGTCTTACAAAGCCTGTACTTTTTTAATGAGTTAGTATGGAAAGGCACTACCAGTTGACCCATGGTACATTGCTGATGTCCCCCACACTTTTACCTGTACCTGTACTTATGTAATCGTGAACATTAATCATGTGATAAAGACCACAGCACAAACATTCTCCTTCTGTAATATAAGGTAGCTAAACCATACCTTTTTTAATGACTGAAACCACTCGGGATGCTAATTTATACTGGTTTCTACTCCCGACAAGTTAAGGAATTATTTTCTGTTAGAATACTCTCTCTTCTGGTCAGTAATGCCAGATATCTTAGGTTCTATGAGCCAAAAATTCCGAAAACACCTAATGTGACACTACTAACTTGCTTCTCCGAGCAAGAAACAAATCTTTCTGCATTTGTTCATAAGAAAAATATAATTAAAGTCTGTATTGTATGCTTTGAAACATCAGTTTATTAGAAAACGTAAAAACGAATGAAGCAATATCGAGCACATATAAAGTAATAATAATGAAAGAACAAATTTGCTAATAGAAAACATTTAGTTGTTAGAAGTAATATCACATATTGCATTATTAAAACAGGAGGAATACTATAATCACATATAAACTATAACCCTAAGTTTAGTAACAATTTTAATAGCAAGCAAAATATGAAGCCTACGATATCTGGACATAGATAAGCGTTCACCGTCACTGTTGCAGGAATATCATTCAAAAGTTCATGTCTTGTGATAGGTTTTTTGATATCCCTCAAATACGTAACTATAATTCATTAATAAGTAAAAATATTTGGAATTCAAAATAATTAGCTAAATTAAGGCGTCCTTTCTAAGAATAAAAAAGAAGGAAAAAAAAAGACCTTTTGAGCGATCGAAAAATTCTTTCACTGAAGTCTAGTTCCATTACCACCCTCACATGTATTCAGCCCACATTCACTTCCTGTCATTCATAAACATCTATAATCCCGAAGTGATATCCATCTCCCATCTTCTTGCTATTGGTCCATTAATGGGTCGTAAGATCCGTCAGTTTCAAGGCACTGGATCTATCAAGTAAACTGCGATATATGATGGACTTGAGGTAAATGCTTGGGGTGAGTTAATCTTCCCAACCCCGAAGAAATATCACGTGATCGTGGGATACCGGGCAGCCGACGGTCCGAATCAATAAAGAATTCCGTCCGAACTTCTGCCACAGCTGTAAGGGGAAAACCACGTGTTGATTTGCTGGTATTCTGTGGCTTCCTCCTAGAAGCGCCAAAAATCGATAAAAGGATGTTTCGATTAAATATATTTTTTATATCATCATTTTTAAGCTCTGATTATCAGATCATTTTATAAAGAAAACTGTTCCATTATATATGAATATTTGCACTTATCTTCAAGATAGAATTAAAAATGATGTTCATTGTTTCCAGCCCAGAATATAAAATTAGCTTACTGTAGTATACTTTTAATTCTCTAAACGCTTCCAATTTTAATTTCTGGAACTTTATTTAAATTGAATATTAGTTAAATTTCAAAAGGTATTAACGAAAAAATAACAAAGTTGATATTTGCAACTATAAATGTAATGCATTTTCTCTGCTAGACACTTGCATATTAAATCAGACACTGAGTTTCGGGTAATGCAAACTAATACGAAAAATTCCTGTATTTAAGTAGATAAAATTAGTGTTACAGACGGGAAAATTTCGCCTTTAACTAAACTATTACTGTAAATAAAACTTTTGGCATTATGTACATATTTTGTACTTATTTTTAGCAAAGCATTAAAATAATATTCGTTATTTCCAGGCCAGAATATAAAATTAGCTTACTGTCATACCCTTTTAATATTGCTCAAACAAGAAGAACTGAATAATACTGTATTATGGAAAATAAGGTACTAATAAAGGGTAAAATTATTTCTGGAGATCTGGCAAATCTGCTTCTGCAGTAGACATACTTGATTGCTTATCTAGGAGTGTGATGTATTAAATCTGTAGAGCAAAACATATTATAAATTATCAAAAATGATGAAAAGATAAATGGATTGTGTCCGACATGTTTTGTTTCTCTTTCTTTATTTAACCCCATTTAATATGTATTTAGATTTCACTATTCTTTTAGCTTAAGTAATAATAAAACGATTGTACATGAGGAAACTGTTGATCAGTGTTTCAGAAAATACAAGGTCATCTTAAATAATCTAATGTAGACACCACACGATTTTCTAGCGTGGGCTATTAAATTATACATACTTTTTGCTGTACTTCATTTAAACTTATTTCCTCCAATTCTTTCAAATGAATTAATCGATCCCTCAAGTCAAGTTGTAAATGACATCAAAAATCGCAAATTCTGAAATTAAATTTTTGTCGTACGAGAGTTAAAAATCTTATAATTTTATATTTTCTAACAAGCATAAAATCTTCGCAAATACAAGTATAGGAACTGGAAGACCGTATCAAAAGTTAAATTTCATTATTTTTTGAAAATTAATTTTTTGTTGAAATTTGACATTGCAAAACGTGAATATTTTTTGTTATATAAAATATACTTCTGTAACTGGAACTGTATGACTACGATGGGAAAATAAAAGCCGGGTAAGGACTTTTGAGCCGGGTAAGAAGTCTAGTATATATATATATATATAAAAGTTTGGTTGTTATAATTTTAATATCGTTTGGTTGTTATAATAATAACAAATGGAGGTGCACAACTTTATGTTATAGCAGTCCCATGCACAAAATTTTAATGATGTAATAGTTTTTTAAGTTAAGCGAGATATATAATACATACATACATACGTATGTGCGTACAGACGTCACGAAAAATATTCCTTTTGAAACTATTTTAAATCCATTTCACAATATGTTTCGAAAAAAAAAAGAGTCCTTTATTTCCTTACTTACAGATGTCATGCAAAAAAATCCTCCAGACAGATTCGTAAATGGTCAAAATGGTTATTTCTGTTGAAATATGATACCCGAAATTTTTCGCGATTACAATACTTTCTTTATTTCGTACAAGGGTATAAAATGGACTTAGTGTAAAACTATTCTACTTCATAAATTTTTATAAGGTGTTTCTCCCGTCCTCTTAGCATGCCTTCGTGGGTAATGGTCAGCGCACTCAGCGCGTATTCGAGAGGTCCGAGATTCGAGTCTCGGCGAAGGCATTGCTTATTTTTCATGAATACTGCTTCAAAAAAATCCCAATGTCTCTAAAATGGCGCCTGAACTAGAAAAGGTGGTGGATAATGATTCTCCACCATCAGGATTTGGGGATTGAGTGCCTAATCCCCATTCGCCCTTTAAAACGGGGAGTATGTAAGGTATTTTTCCCGCCTTCTTAGCATGCATTCGTGGTGTAATGGTGAACACACTCGGCGCGTATTCGAGAGGTCCAGGTTCCAATTTGCGATTTCAAGTCCCAACGAGGGCACTGCTCATTTTTCATGACTCCTGCATCAAAAAAAAAAAAAAATCCTAATGAATCTGCATGCTAAAGGTATCGAAATGATGCAAATGTTACTAAATGTTATACATTATCTTTTTAAATTAAAAAGATTTTCTACCTGATTTATTTGTCGCTAAGCTACTCTTGAAACTCTGCGAACTACATAGGCGGTCAAAAGGGAAATCTTTTTGTCAGAGGATCGAGAAATATGAGTCGTCTCACCATACATGATATTCATGGTATATTCTCACAAAATAAACTTACATTGGTAAGCAGCTTCTGAAACTGCTCGTCACGCTTGGTAAGATAAGAATCTTCCAGCAAAGCATGACCGGACTGGTTCTCTCCTTTGGATCAGGCGTTAGAGAACTTCGTGGCTTACCAATCAAAAACGCGTGTCATTTAAATGTTAAATAATTTGAAATAGATAATGATTTCGCTCATTGTTAGAACAGAGTTTATTTTAATACAGAATTTTCGTTCATTTTTTAGAATGATTTCTTAGCCACAATTTAATTAATATTTAAATTATAAAGATTAATTCTTTCAATGCTCGATCTGATAGTTGTTTTCCCAGATTGTAAGTTTGCATTGTGATTTCCATGATAGAAGGGCTTTTCGTATATTTCTCAGGGGTATTGATTTAAATTCCGCCTCCAGTACCTTCCAGAGCCCATCAGTCGTTGTGGATTTGCATTTAGAAAGATATCTTTTCAAGAAACCAAAGGCACAACTGCCCACAAGTGAAATAACAACGGATTTTGCAGGAATATATTGAAAATGTATGTATGCAATACATATATTAGTCTTCATTTCCTTCAGGACAAGAAGTGGTACACTCTGCACAGAGGGGGGGCAATCACGTCTTTTACTGGGCTAATTGACGAAATTTACTTGACCTTTTTTAAATCTCGAAAGTGCCATATATATTAGTTTTATACATTACATTATTCTAAGATAGGTACTTTGATACAAAATCAGGCACTTCCTGAAGTGACTTACTGATATTTTTCCTATTTTCATTCCACGACTCATATTATGCCAAAATACTAAGTTTTGAAAAAATAGCTCTACCAGTTTTTAAAAAATTAGATCTCAAAATTTTAGCTGCTCAATGTTAGCTGAATTCGTTATATTTATTAATATCGCTTTCTTTTATTAAACTTACTTGATTCCTTCTTTCGCAATGCGAAATTTAGGTTCAATCCAAACAAAATTCAGAAAGTTTGTACTTATTAGTAATTTTTATAAATTTTTTGAAAAACGTTTGAATTATAATTTAGAAAATGTTTGCAATCATCTTAAAGTAAATGAAATTCTAGGCGTACCTGCAAAAAATTACAGTCCACAGAAGCTGGTGAACATTATGTTTTTTAGTTTTATTAAGTTGTAATTCTTGGTTTATTATTTGCTTTAATGTTCCTAGAAATATATTTAAAGATCTCTGTAATTGGTTTCTGCGTCGGGAGATTTTCTCTTGTACCCAACGATTTAACTTAAGAAACATTAGAAGCAGTATGCAGCTTTTTCGGGTATTTGTTTGAAGTCTTCTTTCACTGAAAAAGGAAAAATCGATGGTTTTTTCCTTCCTATTAATAACGTTGGTTATTTTCCTCTAAGGAATTTTGATGCCATACATTTTGCAACGTTTCTGAATAATGGAACAGGACTATTTCTCTTCACAAAGCGCAAAATATATGTTTCATTCCGCAGCAGTTTCACATGCGACAATTTGAAAGAAAATTAAATTTAAAAGTAGTACACGATATTTCTCAATTAAAATTATAAGCTGCAGCCAGAAAGTCTATTTAAAAACATTTGCTTTTTCTTAAAAACTCTTTACAGAAGTCGGCTCATCAGAAGCCGAGAGCTAAAGTAGCTGAACATTGGTAATTCGGTCCGAGGTTTCGCGCTGGCTGCATGGGCGCTTTCGTGGTTACTCCCATGTGTAACGTACATACGAGCCAGTTTCCCTTAGAAAAGTTCTCCACGAAGGCATTCCTCCCCTTAGGCGGATAGCCCTAGTGTGCTTTGCCATAATTAAATAACCAAACTTTACATAAGTAGTTCTAAAAACGTATAAACCCCATCCGTATTTGTTACAATGTTTTCTATCGCATCTTGTTAAATTCAGTTCTCTTTCTTGGATATTTAAATAATTTAACATTTATTTTTTCTGAAACAATTTAGCTTCAAATCTTCCCAAAAGCACCCAGTTCGTAACCAAAACATACCAAATATGTGCTGGAATTACTGTATATTATATCTATTTAATATTAGTAATCTATTTAGCATTTTAAGATCACGGTCCTCTATATTTTCATGTCGCATGCCTTCACTCCAAAAGCAGCATTAAATTATGTATATTCTGTATGACCCATAAAGACAGCAGATAATAAGTGTGGCCTTGATCTGATATGACAAACTGAGATTGCTTTTGGCTAAAAGAAGACCAGAGCTTTAGGATCGCTATTCTGTTGTTTAAACCGGCGGGGGATCTGTTGAAACAGATTTAGCTCAACGAATGTGAGACATTAATAGAGACCAAGAAAAGATGAAAATTAGCTTTATCTAAGGTAATTTAAATAACTTATTAATAAACATGACGACAGGAAATGAGTATTGCCTCTCCAGTTATTAATTTAGGTTACTGCTGATATAGTAAATAGCAATCAAAAGGTCATAGTAGTCAATGCTTTCGAAATTTGCATTTTACTTCTAAGTAAGCTGGCGCAGCTTCCTATTGTTTTACTCTATAAATCCAACAGAGTTTTAAAATTAATTCTTTGCTTAAATTACTTGTGTGGGAAATACAACACACAGTGTTTCCAATAGGTATTTAGTCAGAATCCTTGGAAATGAAAACTGAAGAAATCCTTGAAATTGCCTGAATTTATTTTTTGTAAATATTATTCTAAGCAATTTTCTCTTTAAAAAATAAAATGTTTCCGAGGAGGTTTTGCTCTAACCTCAAGCTTAATCAATGCTTACAATGTCATCGATATTGTATCTACTTTTTTCATTTAAACTTTGCTAAATTGTTTAAGAAACAAAAATTAAATAAAATCCGAAAGGTTTTAGATTTTAAATTACGTCCAAAAGGGCATTTTTTTAACGTTTTGTGTGTTACCTTTATTTATTAAATATCATGTTCTACATACTTGAACCCCAAAATTCAATTCAACAGTAGTATCGCAAAAAAGTTTTAAAATGAGCAAATCTTTAGAATTTCTTATGCACAGTCTCGCGCGGTGGAGATAAAAATGTTTTTTTTTTCGTACAGTGTTGCCATTGTTGTCTTTGAAATCGTCGGGTTTGTTAATCAAACATTCGTTAAAGTGTTGCAAAATATGAAATAGATAATAAAACAAATTCCAAATTTGGGCTTCCAGATGCTCATATTCGGGTGGAAACGTACGGTATTCAAAATTTGATGGTTACCTTTGTTTCATCACAATGCGAGAAACATACATACGATTATCCAGATTATTCGTTATTTTATTTCTTTAAATGTAATACAGGGGTCTAATATTCGGTGGCAACAATTTAAAAATGGAAACAACTCTTTTAGTGAATTCATGCAAAATGCCAAAAGGAAATTAATAGTCCTTCTGGGCAAATTGCCCCTTTGGACTAATAAATATATGCCAAATTCAGTTAATAGTGAGGAGCTAAATTTTGAAAGCTAAAGTTTTAGAAACTACTCATGCGATTTTTACAAAAGACGACGCTTTGGCTTAATTTGAGTCATAGACTCGAAATGCCAAAAAACATAATTATGTCATTACAGAAAAAGTTCGATTTTGTGTCAAAGTATCTAGGTTAGAACAATGCTATATACAAATCTAATATATATCGTAATTCGCGCTTTCGAGACATGGAAAACTCAAGTTAAATTTCGTTAATCGCTCAGTAGAACATGATATATAGAACTGTTCCATTTTTTTGTGCAACGTGTGCATAGCCAAGTAAAAGTAAACGATTAATTCCAGCTACTCAGTTTTTCGAAATCAGCTCTATCCTTAATATACATTTGTGCTTCCAATAACCCCTTCACATTTTTTTCGATACTGTTTATTAAAAACCATAAGCATTAAGAAAAAGAAAAGCAAAGACCAGAAAACTTTTACTACCTACAACCTATGTTGACAATAAATAATTCCGCTTAACGCAGTTATTAACTGAGGAATCCTTCTTAACAGGAATTTTTGATCCGAAAATTAAAAGACATATTACTGTTTAAATGTCATAAAATTTTGAAAACGACAAAATTTTTAAACTCCGTCGAATTCTGCAGCACCGAAACTAAGTATGCATTCGTCGCAGTTATTGAATCCAATTCCGGTAGGGAAGATTGCTTAGTTATAACTCAGAGCACGTATCGATTAGAATTTAGTTGGATCGCTATCGTGATGCAATTCTAGAAATATCTAATGAATCGGATGATAATATAAGATCCGACAAATTCGACTGGTTGAATAATAGAACTTAACGTATATTCCGGAATAAATGATTCATACATTTTCGAACTCTGCGCACAATTTACTTGTTTAACTGCTAGAGATAGTGTTTCAAGATAATATCTCGATAATGCTTTTTAAAAAATACATATATAAACAATTTTAATAATAAAGTAACATCATTTTATGACTCATGAGACACAATTAATATAACAGCAGACAGAGCAAGAGTGATTTTGACCCATTTTAGAAAATACTGCCAGTTATTAAGATTTTACGAAATTTTCTATTTCCTTGTTATTAATTTAGTTATAATTTTATGCAAATCCTAAAGTAGATATAACTAATTCTTTCTTTCCTTTCTATTTTATTTTACAGAAATTTCCATCAGCCTTTCCCGTTTGCTTCACAAGCAGATTTTGAGCTTCATTAAGTACTTAATTTTATATTTTATTGGAAATATTATTCATTTCTTGTTTTAATAACAGATTTTGATTTTTATAGTTCTCTTCTGCTTCATTTGTAATAAATTAAATGCGATGCTATGAAATAAACTGATCCATATATTTTGAGAATGAGTATATTTACATTTAGTTTTACCAAGAGTTAAAGATATCATTATAAAAATTATATCCGGATGATAAAAAATTCCCTTCTTCTGATTTTCAAATCTTTTGAGATATTTTACGACTATTTCCATCATTAATATGCATGCATTTATTTTTTTAATTATAATGTTTTACGAGCATGATACAAGAAGTATTGCAATCGCGAAGCATTTTGGGTACCGTATTTCAACAGAAACATTTAGTTTGGCCATTTCTACATTTATTCGAACAATTTATTTGCAAGACTTGTATACGTACGAATAGAATAAAAGACTCTTTTTTTCCCAGACGAATTGCAAAATGGGTTTAAAATGCATTCGAAAGGGATTTTTCATATGATATCTACACATGCACGTATGTATAAATATATGTGTGTATGTATCTCGCATAACTCAACAATAATTAGCCATAGAAAATTACAACTTTACATATGGAATACTATAACATCTATTTGTACTCCTTTTGTTTTTATTGCAATCGGCAAATCCAAATGTATATATATATATACAATAATTAATTAAATATTTCTATTCCTTATCTTACATATATATATATATATATCCACCCCTTACCCGGTTTAGACGTCCTTACTCAGCCTTTTTTATCGCTGTCGTTGTTCGTAGTCATATACTTCCAATTACAAAATTATTGTAAATGACGAAAATATTGCTGATGCCAAATTAAAAAAAAATTATTTTCGAGACATAACGAAATGTAATTCTTATTGTGGTCTCCTGTTTCCTATACTTTTACTACACAGTTTGATAATCTTTTAAAAAAATATTAAAAGTTTTGCTTCTGTAAGACAAAAACTGACGGAGATATTTAATTTCAAACTTTGCAATGTTTGATGTCATTTTCAACTTGCCTTGACATCAATTAATTTAGTACAATAATTCGAGGAAATAAGTTCAAATGCAGTGCAGTAAAAAATAGGCTTATAATTTAATAGGCTGTAAAAAAAGTCGTACGATGTTCATGTCAGTTTTTTTTCTAGCTTTAAGAGATTGTTTGCCAATGTTTGAAATTGGAAATGGATATAAATTTTTTAAATTAAGCATTTTTCTAATTTTGTGTAATACTTCATTTATTTTATCTTGACGAAAACTTATTTTTTAGTTCTTTAAGGTTTAAAAATAATATATTACTTTTATTTCCATTATTAGTCATATTAATAATATACTCTATTTATACTTTTATTAATAAATATGATAATATATTTAATTCAACAAATATATTATTGACTGAAGATATATATTTGGACAAACTTTTGTTTTCTTTTAAAAAAGCATGGAAACCATAGAACCAACTTGTCGTAGAAACCATAAAAATTAAACTTGATTCGGTTAAAAATGGAAATTAATCATTTAAAGACAGTCTACAGATCATGTCTACAGATCATACATGGCAATGAGAATGATTTCAGTTGTGAGAGAGCATGTGTGAAATAAATATGGGTGACTTAGGAAGGGATATACAGAAACAACTATTGGAAATTTTTTAGTTCAAGATAACTTTCAAATAATTTCAAATAATTCAAAGTTTGCCCTTAACTTCACTTAGAGAACAGAAAAGAAAATTTTAAAAAGAAAGATTAAAATTTTGATTACAGTAAAGTCTGATACTTAAAATATTAATAGAATAGTCAAAGAAGGTTAGAGAAGAATGCCTTTTTAGGTAAAATGTGGCATTTTGAGTGTCTCATTAATATCTTGAGTATCATAATCATATACAAATTCTTTGAAGTTTATTAACACCATAAAATATATTATTAGTGTATTCGCCTCTAGGTTTCGCGAGCAAGTTACGAACAATGTATTGTCATTAAAATTACACACATTAAAAACAGATAAGAGCAAATTATAATAAGCAATTTTATCTCGAATAGACAATAAAATTTAGAAATACGTCGAAACTTATTACACTGAAAAGCATTATTTTCATTTAAGAAATTAACAAATCGAAACATATATTTGATTAAACGTTTCCATTTCCTTGTACGAAGTAAAATAAATATTGTAATCGCGTAAAATTTCAGGTATGTTTCATGTTTCAACGAAAGTATCCATTTTGACCTCTATGGAATTCATTTAGACTAGTGGTCGGCAAACTGATTAGTCATCAGAGTCAATTATCAACAGTTTAATGATTGAAATCTATTTTGAGAGGCACATTTTTTAACTTAAATTATATAGGTAAGTATATTGTTCACTTAATTAGGGTAGTCTTACGCTGATTTTTACTAAGAACATCTTCAATGTGATCAACGTACGTTCAGTGAGGTCAGCCCTCTTCCAGCTCTCCCATCCACACTTTTCTTGCATATCTTGTCCCCAACTGCAAACATTCTACGGCAAGTTGGTTCTACGGTTTCCATGCCTTGTTAAAAGAAAACAAAAGTGTGTCCAAATATCTATCTTCAGTAAATAATATATTTGTTGAATTAAATATATTATCATATTTATTAATAAAAGTATAGATAGAGTATATTATTAATATGACTAATAATGGAAATGAAAATAATATATTATTTTTAAACCTTAAAGAACTGAAAAATAAGTTTTGATCAAGATAAAATAAATGAAGTATTACACGAAATTAGAGAAACGTTTTATTTAAAAAATTTTACATACATTTTTTTAATGTGTTAAAATACCTTTCTCAACCCTCAATAGTACATCTTTTCTCACTCCATAACACTCCCTAAAATTAATTTAATACTTCGCTTTTTAATTCTTAGTTGAGCTCTATAGGTATGTCGAATAAAACTTGATGTTATACTTAATAACGGCATTATTTATGGATAAAATTGTAAGGTATCCAAAAACTTAAATCATGATAATGAAGAATAGTTACTCACGTGAACAATGGCTTTGCATCTCCTTGGAAAGTTTGTGTAACTCAGGTTTGCATGTTGCTGTTTTTAATTTTAGCATGATTCCAAGGTCTTACCAATAAGACTACTTCTCAAATTACGGTTGATAAGGTTCCTGCTTGAAAAGGATTGATCCCATGAATATGCAGACCCGAATCAGGAAGGAACAGCAAACGTTAGTTTTTTTTCCGCTGATTATATGAGTCAAGTATATTATTCAATGTCTTAAAAATCAACATATCTTCCTTCTCCAGGGCTTTCAAAGCAGACCACTTGTGCTGTGAACTAAGCTCACATTTGTTTTTCTCCATTGTTTTTATATCAACCCTCAGATGATCAAATTTTGAGCTCCATGATTCTTCGGTTTCTAAATCCAGCAACTGGATTTCAAAGTTGCCAGTGCCAATATTAAAGGGAGAAAAATTCAAGTCTGTTATAATAGTATTAAAAGTTTTTTTAACAAAGACTAACGTCGCTTTATTATTTCTGAATTTCCGAAATCTGCTAAGAAAAACTTCTCTCATATTTAAAACGGTTGTTTTGAAATAGACAATTTCAATATCAGAATTATTTTGTTGGCGATGTTTCAACAGGCTTGCAAAATGAATCAGTTTCTCTTTCAAAGTCTTGAGCAAAAAGGAAGAATTAGTTGTCAAATAAAAACTTCTAAACAAAAAAAAATCGTGTTTCTTTTCCCCTGTATTTTTTGTTTAAACTGATTTAGATGAGATGTAACATCTACCATGAAATAAAATTTGGGATCCACTGATCGTTCGTTAGTTTTAAATAACCAGCACCCTTTTCACGGAGAAATGCTTTAATTTCTATTAATAAGGACGCGAAACGTTTTAAAACGTTTTCTCTTGATAACCAACGTACTCTGTAGCAGAAGATCTGCATACTCACTCTCCATTTCAACTAAAAATTCTTTAAACTGGCGATGATTAAAGGCTTTAGCTATAATGGAGTTGATAATCTTAATCACCCATAGCTTTGCTAATTTCTTCTGGAAATTTCTGCGCATAAAGCGCTTCTTGATGAATGATACAATGATAAGTAAATATCTCGTGACTTTTTTCTTCCAAAATAGAAAAAAACTCCGGCCACAGTTTTCGTCTTTTCCCTTGCACTTGAGACAGTTTTATAGAGTGGAATATAATATTTTTCAATGCATCCTATTGCAGCATTTGCTATATCCTCTCCACGTGTTTGACCTTAGAGTAGCAATAATCCTAAAAGTTCTTCTTTGAGATCTATAGATGAAATAAATAGTAGAAAAAGTGACACTTACGTCATATCATTTAAGTCCCAAGACTCTTCCATTGCTATTGATAAAGCTGAAAAATTTTTAAAGTCTTTTACCTGCTAGTTGGTTATATTCGAAGACATTTTGATTGTTCTGTCTTTCACTGTTTTAGGAGGCAAAGGTAACTTTTTAAATTTGTTAGAATGTCCGCTTTGTTCTTAAGATCTCGAAATAGCTCTTCGGTTGTATTTAAAGAGTACGTTTTTATGTAACCGAGGTCTGTATACCGTTTCTCTCTTTTAATAACCCCTAGTCGAAAGTGTAGAATCACAAAATTGCAATATTAACATTATTGGAAGATTGCTTGCGGTGCTTAAAAACAGGACTTAATTTTTCTTGACTCTTCTGAAGTTCCTCAACGGCTTTGTTCCTTGCATCACAGACAGGAGACTCAGAAAACAAATGACAGGTGTTTGGTTGTGAAGGTCTCGCCACATTTAATTTCTTGTTATTAGCCAATTTTTCCTTACCAATGAGAGATGTTGGAAGGCGATTTGACTTTCGAATAAACGTGAAAGTTTCAGCCCATTCACCTTGAATTTCTCGGTGGATTTCATCTTCCATTTTTCTTTGATTCTTCTTTGTAGCCATGTTGTTACGAGGAAGAAGGAATAGGGTCAGAAATAACGAAATGAGTGAGGACCAGCCAACTGCAGTTAGGAAAGAAAACAACGATATCCTGGAACACAAGAAAACTGGAAATGCGCGTTTACACGCACGAATTCATTCCCTGGTTTTAAATAAAGTTTTTGAATAAAACAGGAGGAGCCTCTTGCAGTAACCACTCTACAACAAACCTCCTGACTGACTGTCTCACAGAAGTAATAACACTCAATCAACTCGTGGATGAACTGCGAGTGCATCGCCGGAGATGGGGGCACCTCGATCATAAAAAAGTAAGACGCATCGAGGCAGCGATATATCATGTTAAGTATCAAGATGTATCTCTTCGGGCCTCTACTTCGGTGGGTGATCCTATCACGTGACCTAGAACTTGGTTGAAATTTATGACACTGCGATTACTTCTATTGGCTCATGTATTGCTCACGCTTGCATTTACGTTTATATGATCTATTATATGCACATTCAATTTATTATCACTGAAAATTCATTTTGTGTCAATGAGATACTTTCATTTCGGTGTCCACCGATAACATCGAGGAGAAAACAACGCAAGGTGAAAACGTCGTGGTACAAAACATCGTGGGAGAAAATAAAACAAAGAGAAAACATCGCAGTTCTAAAACATCGTGGTACGAAACATCGTCGTCAGAAATAAAGCGGTTGAAAAACTTCGCAGTTTAAAAACATCGCCGTAGAAGATATCGTGGTAAAAAATAAAGTACCTACAAATCATCGCAGACATGGGTTTTTCAGACTTTAATAATTATAAAATTGAATAATTGTTTAGTAATTATAAAAACTCGCGTAATGATTTGTGAGCGCAAAATGGAAAGAAGGATAATTTTCATTTTCATATTTTTTATTAACTAATAAATATTTGCTGAAAATGTAAAATGGAAACTTAAGCATAGAAAATTAACGCAACTTATAGCATTTAATTTTATACTGACATAGTTAACTAACAATAGCCATTAACAAATTATTTTTTTATAAAGTTTTATTGGTAATTTTTCAAAAAAAGTATAATCTAAAAAAGAAAAGAAAAAGAAAGATTAGTAATTGTATGAACTTGTTTATAAAAAATTGCTAAGTTTATTCTTCACTTTTGTTAATCTGATTTGTTAATCTTACAGTGAAAATTATTTCTTGTTTTGTTCAAATTTCTTGTTTTTTAAAAATTTACTAGTTAATAAAAATATGAAAGTAAAAATTATCCTTCTTTCCACCTTGCTCTCATAAATCTGCGAATATCCATTGAAAATTATTAAAGCCTGAAAAACGCATGTCTGCGACGTTATGCGATGCGTCATGCGATGATTTGTAGGTACTTTATTTTTTACCACGATATTTTCCACGACGATGTTTTTAAACTGCGAAGTTTTGGAACCGCTTTATTTTCGACGACGATATTTTGTACCCCGATGTTTTAGAACTGCGATGTTTTCTCTTTGCTTTATTTTCTCCCACTATGTTTTGTACCACGACGTTTTCGCCTTACGTTGTTTTCTCCGTGACGTTTTCGTGCGCAATATTTTCGGCTGTAACCTTTATTTCGGTTTCTGCCTTGAATACGTCTCAACTAATCCGATGTCTTTGCTAATCGCGTGACAACGGGTCACACTTCCCACCCCTGTACCTTCAACGCTGTTTTCTGGTCCCCACAGTCATGCGTTTCACTACATAAAGAGCCTGTCTGGGCATCAAATGGATGACAGCGGGAACACGTTGTGTTAAAATACGCAATACTCTCGACTGACAGCAACACTTGGAACTTGGACCAAGACACAATCGAATGCGAATATCAGAGTTATTCTTGTCAGTAAAATTGTAGCGAAATAAGTAGAACGGCCCATTTATCAATTCATCAGTAAAAATGCTACTAGAATCAGTACAATGACATTTTATTTTGATACACCAAACAATGTAAAAATGAAATTTCATGTCAAAACATCTGGATTTCTTTCCAATTCAAAGTTTTTTCATATACACGCAAACCAAACATCATCTGTCTCGTTTATGTTGCCTAAATTCACATCAGAAAATCTTTAAATTTGGAAGGTCCAGAAGCGAAAATTCCTGTTATTTTAAAACTAAATTTCATTTGTACTTTATTTGCTTTCTCATTGAAGTTAAATTTGCCACTGAATGATATATTGATTCAAAGCATTTCATTAATTAAAAGATGGCATACGACAATAACTGGGATAGCACAATTTGAAGTACATTCAGTACAATCAAAATGACGAAATCGGTATAAAAACAATTTTCTAGAAATATCATTGGCAGATAGGTTTTCAATTGTTTTCATGCTTGTGTAAAATTTGACGGCCTTTGTGTTGTAATTTCAAAATTTTCTTGCTTTTATGTGCGCGCGTCCGCATGTGCTATTTTATGGAATAGTCACACTCAAGGAGGCAAATGGCCACATTCGTCTTGCGAACCACGGTTTGTTGACCACTAATTTAGACTCTTTTTTGGGTGACATATGCATGCGCAGGCAAAATAAAGGACTTTTTTAAACGCATTGTATAGTGGATTAAAAATGGATTCTTTCCTGATGTCTGTACGTGTACGTAACTACGCCTGTATATATCTCGCAAAACTCAAAGACGATTAGCCGTACAACGTTGAAATTTTGTTTATGGGACTGCTCTGCACTGGGTGCATCAGTACAGCAATGACAAAGAGAGTACACCTAGACGAGATAGAGTACCTAGACATGGATTACACCTAGACGATGTGAAATCGCTTAGCAATGGACAGTCGGAAACGATTTTCTGCCGTCGTAGTGATGACACAAAACGCAAAAAAGGACGGACACAAACAGTGAGACTAAACATGTTTTATTATGTTTAGTACAGCAGAAACCTACAAAGAAGAACAAAAACAAACAACGATCGTCATGTTTGAAATTATGACCCCGGACCGTGATGCAGGCCTCACTTCTTTTTCGCATGGAAGATATGCATCACGAATGGAAGATCCGATGGAAGATGCATGACATGCGGTTCCTGCGTCATGGTCCGAATCGTAATTTCGAACGCCTTCTTTGATGATGATCGCTGTGTCTTTATGTTGTTTTTCTTTGTTTTTGTTATACACCGAATAATAAATATGTTTTCTCACCTCGTTCATGTCCTTTCTTTTTTGACTTTTGTGTCTTCACTACAGTGCCAGGAAGGCGTTTCCGACCATCCATTGTCATGTGATTTCCCATCGTCTAATGAAATTAGAGCAAATAAGTTTAAATGACGTGCAGCAAAAACTGTGTATAATTTAATAGAACGTACAAGAAAGTCATATGGTGTCCACATCAGATTTTTTAGTTTAGCCATCATGTTTTACTCAAGAATTTTGAATAAAAGAATGTTGTGTAATTTACATTCATCTTAAATTCTCTGAGACTTTATGATTGCCTGCGTTCTTCAGCAAAGAATGGCTAATGCACTCAAATATTATTAATTAAAAAAGGTTTTTGAATATAAATTTATTTCCTATTAGAAGTTTTTATAATTTTATGATTTTATTTTTGATTTAAATCCTCTGAAAAAGTATACAAAGAATGTCTGAATATCATCATGCACCATATAAACCATTCGAGAGAAAAGTTAGAAAGAAGCGAACATTTCCTATGTCACTTAATCTCTTTTCTAAGCTTTCGAAACGTTAGATACGCCTAAAAAACTACAGACGAGGATATCTGATAGCTCCCTTTTGAGGAGGATTTATAACACGAAAGACTGCCCACAAGTAATTGATATGTTTCTTTGCGGCCAATGAATGAGCTATTTCCTAAAAATATTCTTTTCACGTAGAGATTTCGTTGTTACTAAACGTAACAGTCATTCATTTGATCAGTTACTGAGTCTTAATCGTAGTTTAGATTTTTTTGTCACTAAGCTGCTATCTTATTAAATCAGCGTTTTTCTTTCTTAATTTTTCCTACAGCGTTTATGTCTAATTATTTTATCCCCCAAATGTTATTATTTTATAATAGATAATCGCGTAACTTATAATCTGCACTTTTGTTACATTTTTAAGATTTTGATTTAATTGACTATTTTAACTTTAAGTTTCCGTTCTTTTGTTTCTCCTTTCATAACACATATATCCAGAAGAAGCATGATCATTAAATAATAAGGTAGCATTAAATTTACTATGTAATGAAGAGCGCGCAACGAATCTCGAGGAAAGGTGATTTAGATATTGTTCAGATCAGGTGTATAAAACTCGGTATATCTAGTGTGCCAAAAAATCCTCATTTTACCAACAATGTGCGGATAGCAAGGCGTTAGAAAAGAACTATTTTTATATTTAATCATGACTTTGAAAAAAGCAGATGTGTACGCCACATGCCTTCTTTCTACCGAATATCAAATTATACACATTTTGACCTATATTTCATTTAAACGTATTGCACTGAATTAAATCTACTTCGTCAATAGCGCATAAACCACTATAGAATAAATGCACTTTTTAAAATTCACTATATTTGTTTACCATAGCGACACTCTGGCGCTAAGTTCACTTAACAGCGTTACATTTCTTTCACTTTTTAACTCACAATACACAAAAATTATATCATCTGAAGAATTATCTAATAATTGCCACATGTTCTAATAAATTGGCATTCTCTGTTCCGCAAATTTAATTGCACTACAGGTCCTACCCCCCGCCGAACCGAGGCCGAGGTTCAACCTCTTTCCCGGCCCATTGAGAGGCAGGCGCAACGCACCCAATTTGAGGCGTCACTGGTCGTCAATTTGCTACCCACCAGTCGCACGGGCGAGCCCGTCGCAGGGGGTCATTACCCAGCATACCCAGGGCGCTACCCCCGGGCTACTAGTACCACCCTGCTCTAAGACATGCCAGAACCCCAGGCCGGCCAATAAGTGACCTTTCCGGAGTCCCCAGAACCACTAGGTTCGTAATTTGTATACCCCCGTGGACGAGACTGCCTAGGTACAGATCCTAGCCAGTAGCTTCGCAGAGTTCTCTACGTCGACCCCTGGGGGGGTGCCACATGTTCTATTCAAGTACTATAATAAGTCTAAAACGATGTGTAAAAAAATTAAACGAATAAAAAAGAAACAATTTTTCACAAACGACTCAGCAACGCTTAACTAGTGCGCATGCGCTACTCGTAAACATATTCCTCTGTCCGAGACAGACTGGTGACAATATTTGCTGCTAATACAAAACACTTATTTCTTCGAATTTCATCAGAGTAATATTTCTCCCTCAATTAATTCAGGTCTCACTTCGCGGCGGGGTCAAAAATACATAAAAACTCAAAATATTTTCATTAAAAATTGAAAGATATAGAAAAACATAAAATACCGAGTTCAGTTAAACCAATTAAAAAAACAACAATTTTTACAATTAAAATTACAGTTTCTATGCAAAAACAAGCAATTTGGGTAGGAGGCAAGAAGGCAGATATTTAGGTACACAAAACTAAAAGTTTCCTTTTGGTCCCACTCGACAAAAAGACACTGAAGGTGGAGAAAGAATTAATTCACTATTCCACTAAGTTTAAAATGTAAACAAATATCACTGCTATTGTAAAAAAATAGGCTTAGCCGCACTTAAATAACTTTCAATTGTTGATAATGCTAGAGATATTGAATGCAGATTAACTAAAGGCATAAAAACCTTAACCGGAAGATAAGAACAAATTCAATGATTTTTAAAGCAAAAATGCACAATTTACTAACGTATGAGAATAAAAAAACTGAGCTTACTTAGCCGAGTAACAGAGCGGGTATACATATAATTTTGGTACGGCTGATTGCAACCAAAAAAGGAGGTGCACAACTACATATATACAAAATTTCTGAGACTACTAGTTTTTGAGTTATGCGAGAGACATACGTACGTACGTACAGACGCCACGATAAAAAAAATCTTACCTATACTGTACTTCCTTAAAAAAACAGGAGAAATTAAAGGTATCCCGGTGGTAGATTGATACCTTTAGTTTCTTTCCCGGCACCTGGCATCCTTTCCATGCACTTAGGTATCAGGTGTCTCGAGATACTCTGCTCGCACTAGCAATTTTCAGAGATGAGACAAACGTGTGTTGACTTAGATCTTGTTGGGAATACTTCGTTGTGCAAGCAAAATAAGTCTCGTAATCGGGAAAAATTTCGGGTATAATATTTCAATGGAAATATCCACTTTGACCGTTCCCGAATCCATTTGAGCGATGTTTTTGCATGACGTCTGGTAGTACAAAAGACTATCTTTTTCAAAGCGGATTGTAACAAAGATTTAAAGTGGATTCAAAGGGATTCGTTTTGTAACTTCTGTACGTATGTACCTGTATGTGCATAATTACATACGATTAGCCGTAGAAGGTTGAAAAATTTGCATAGGACTGCTATGACATCTATTTATGAACCTTGCTTTTATTGTTGCAATCGGCAAACACAACCACAAATATATCAATTGTACAGGGACGTAAAATTTTGATTGGCAGCCCATTCATATTAAATATTCATCTTTATTTCCATTGACATTTACGGTCACAATTCTTTTGGCACTTTATTATTACCAATTCAAGAACATTTACATTTTTGATACTCTTGCAAGAGAGCAAGGCAGCGTCTTAGCGAGAACAAAGATAGAAGCAGAGCGTCTTAGCGAGAACAGAAGTAGAAAGGTAGCTTATTAAGAGAAAGTTTCTGTTTAAGTTCCGAATGAGCCACGCCATCAGGTTTAACATGTCGTAGTTATGGATTGATTTAGAAATGACGCTGTCCACAAAAAGTTATTAATAGGCATTAATACATGCATTTACCAGCATGCGTTTAGCAAGTATTCTTTAAGACGTTACCTAAACAGATTTTGTTCTGTTATGATGTCAGAAACGCACTCTGTTGACCATACGTCCAACAGCAGTTATTATTTTCGATCGTACATTTCATAAAATCAAATCGCAAATATTAAAAACACTTTTTCAACATTTTCTTATTCATATTTTGTTTATCGAGCTTCTTTAATCGATAACAGACAATCAATAAAGTAGATGCTTCTAAGAGCACTTACGTGTAATCTTCAATAGCTAACAGTCACGTAATTTGATTTTCATAAATTTGAAATGTTTGCGGAAAAATCGATATCTGGAAACAATTTAAAAATTTGTCTTAAAAATGAGCTCTTATTTCATTTTGATTTGTGTCGAACCTCTCTAAACGCAATACTTTAGTTCAGACAATCGTGATGGAAAAATCGAAACCCGCGTACTTTAGCTCAAACAATTTTGAAGGGAAAAGTATTGGATTCTTAACGCTCAGAACAAATTATTGGTGACATTGACAAGATGGGTTATAACTAACCACTATCTCAAAGCAATTTTATTGGATATTTCAAATATACGTTTTCGTAAAATAAATGTGACGAAAAGTTAAACATCTACTGAAATACTTCAGCAGAGAGTAGACTAAATGCGCTAAGATGACGATTGTTGATTATTTTACTAAAAGGTTTTAATATAAACAGTATAAGTGTAATTAAAAGTAAAATTTTTCATTTCGTGTCCGGCAGTCACAAATGAGAAAGAAACTAACATTTAATCCATTATGATGCAAGTATTCGAAATTTATCTGCCTTAGGAGTAAGCTTCCGTGAAAGACATTTTAACGGAAATCTGTTTGTTTATTTTTGTAAGATGTAAAGGATACATCACTAAAACATATATGCAGCCAGGCCGTTTGTTTGGATTTTAACCTGGATCGAACTACCAGTATTCAAAGGTCTGATTTGGCTTGTTGTAGATCTAAATTGAAAGATAAAAATTTTAAGATCAATTTAAATCATTCCTTAGATCGTTCTTTACTTATTAAGATTAATTCCCTTCCGAGAAGAAGAAATATATTGTTTGATTGTCTCATAAAATTTTAATCTTGAAAGTGATTTTAATCCAGAATTCCCCAACCCGGGACCTTATGGTGGTCGGTCCACAAGGAAAAAATTGTGTTTCTGGAGTCCGTAATAATATCCAAGGGATTCATGATAAAATAGTATTATTAAAATAATTTGATAATAAAAGTAATGTCATAGAAAAGTGCCGAAATTCTCAGTGATCAGTGTGAAGTCTATTCAAAAACAAAAGTATGATAGAGGGAAGAATGGTGACATTGCATATAAATATCCGCTTTTATGTGCGAAATCTGACATGTCTATCACTGTTTCCGAATCATTGTATCTTGTGGATGTAGCAGAGTTGTTAACAAAATACACATAGTTGACACAGTTGTTAAAAAAATCGCAGTCAACTTGTTAACTCTGTAATTATTAGCTTTTACTAGCCTACACTTAAATATTTCATTTAAGAATGTTACATACGAGTATTTGAATGTCCACATTATTAAAATTAAGACTAAGAGGTTGCACAACTAAAAACAAGTTAGTTCTAAGCGGAATCATGCATTCTGAAGAATAAGACAGAAGTATGGAGACAACGCTATTCTTCGATTTCATAAAAATGATTTTTTTAGTATCTTTTATATAAATTCACTATAGTCTAACCATGTGTATCTGCCATTCTTCTAAAATACTGAGACTCATCTAGTAGAACTGGGAGATGGAAAAAATATTTGTGTAAGGGGATACAAGATGGCACTTTAACTATGTTATTTATTAAGACCTATGGTAAATTCGTTAATGTGGTCTTTTACGTAATTATTATCGAATAAGGTCTGCTACCGTTATTAAATTATAATAAAATTAAAGTTGGAGCAAAAATTCTAAAAGATAGGAATTCATAAATCGTACTCATTCGCTTTAATACAAATTTTGCGAATTGAATTGTGCACACGTATTGATGTTTATGATCGTGATTGCTATGGAAATAGAGAATGCTTTTCAGCTTTGCCTATCGATGATGAAATTTACTTTTAATAATTTTAACAGTTTATCTTGAAGGATGTTACAGTCTGGAAAGTCAAACATAAAACTTCCAAATTTGAATTGAGCTCTCTGTTTTCTAAAGGCAGGATCTATTCCTTGGCTCTGCAGTTCTTAACTAGTCAGTGTTCGTAAAAATGATTGTTGCATTGCATATTTGACAACGATTTCCCAACTCTGAACTCTTTTGCAATTTTTTTGGTTCTTTCGCATACGTTTCGTATATATAAAAAAGAATATAATCTTTAGAGTTCATGTTAAAATCTTTAAATATTGAAGAATAAACTTGCAATTATGTATAACAACTAACCATAAATAAATCCGTGACATTTTCAGCTTATATTAGACAGTTTGGTCTCACTTATTCTTAGTATCTCTCGAATTAGAACTTAGCTAATTTTGCATATTATCGCCATTCAGCCTAAACAAATCCACTCAAAATGCAACATTACTGTAACAGCAGAAAACAGAAAACGTAAAGGCAGACTAAAGAAAATGAACAATTTTCTTGGACTACAGCGCAAACAAAATAAAAACTGAAAGTTGGCAGCAAACTTTGAAGACATTTTAAATATGGAGGTTTTCAAACTGAGTGTTACTGTTGCCTTGTAGTTATGCTAGATGTGATTACGCTTAATATTGTAGCTGTTATTTAGTTATAGCACTAGGTCTACTACTTTAGGAAGCAATTCAGAAATTCACGATGCAGAGCTTAAAATATTTATTTAAAACAAGCTGTTTTGCAAAAACTAGAAAAGCGTCTCCTATACGTAGACGTCTGAGTTTAGTTAATAAAGAAAAGATTTAATTATTTCATTAAAAATGTGAGAATTTTTTTAAATTCGACGCTTGCAGACGAGATTTGCAATAAACATTCGATGAAAATAAAACGGCAATCGTTTCTATTCTGTAAGGACACAAATTTCTTATAGTAAAACACCTCTTCTAGTTCTTACAAAATAAATTAAATTCTAAAAATAAAAGTTTTTTAATATAACTCTTCATTTAAATTGCAGTTTATTGCATATTCTATAACAAATTCTCCAATTCAAGTGATTGCAACTATTTTTATGATATTTTTTCGCACATAATAAGGATTAGTTGAATAAAGTTATAAGCTGTAAAAAAAGTAAGCGTTATTTATTAGATGCAAAAATGTTTTAATCATAGCAAAATATATAAACAAAGTATAAAAATAAATTCTATTTACTACACTTTGTGAGGATAAATACATTCCCTTCATTACTTTTTACAACAACATCTTTCCTTTTTGCGTAATATGAATTGAATAACAAGAATGTAACAATCAGAATACTGAGGAAAACGGCGAAAATCGATGAAAAGCGAGATTCCATTTATGTCATCTCCAAATTCAAATTATTTCCCTCGTTTACGCAGATTCTGGTGGCGAGGCGGTGTGTATTGGTAGGTTTCTCGGAAGACAAAGCGATAAAACGTGATGTAGAACAATGCTCGCTTTAGAATAAAGCTATCCTATTTTACTCCGGGCCATGGATATATCCGGCATTTCGCCATTTTGGCTGAAGGCCACATCTTTTACGTTCTGTAACCAGGTAATTGCACTGATGTCTTTAAAAGAGGCCAAGAACAACAAAGTTATGAAAGCCTCTGCTAGAATGATTAATTTTGAGAATAAGAAAATTTGTTTTGAAGAGTATCAGAAAGAAAACAGCGACCGAAAAGAAGTTCCCATCTTCTCGTCGATGATTTAAAAGGCCTAAAAATAGCTGATATTTATGTTTATATACTACCACCTCCTTTTCTATAACGGCAGAATTTTAGTGAAATTTCTTACTTTTTTAGTAGATGAAAACAAGTATCTGGAAAGACGCGGTCTCCATTTATGAAAACGAATAATGAAACAAAATTTGCTGACAAACGTAGTTTTTTTAACCAAAGTCTAATGACTTAAAATGCGTATTATTTTGACTAACAGAAGAGTATTTTCATGTAAGGGCAGATTAAACACTTTTATCAAATACGTTCGAAATATAATTTTTTAATTAAACTATTTTAGATTTGCTACAGTAGCAACACTGTTTGAACAAAAATACCATACAAATTTATGTGCTACTGTTTTTAACTACCATCAATTCTATAAATATTGTAGTGAGGACTTAAGCTGCCTATCGCGTTTTGAATATTAAATCAAAATTTTCCTACCTTGACTAAAATTATAATGTCAAAAAAGAAATGAATGTATTTATTAGTTGAAAAAATTAAAAAGTAATTTAATACAAATTAAAATAAAATTTATAAGACACAATATAATCGTGTAATATAAGTCCAGTCTGTGTAGTGACATCAATTTGTCGGCATACATAGTTATTCTGATTCTGATACATAAAGAGTTGTATCACAGTATTTCAAATTACAACTCGTGACTTAAACTGACTTTTAGTAGCAAATTCGGAAGTTGCTGTCTTTTCCGATGAATAACTGAGGCTGCTTGTAAATTTTATAGACGATTTTAGTTTCCTGTAAAACAGTCATCTGCTTGACCTTTTTTTGAATTGCAACTATATTTTTGAAAGTATAAATCCCCGTCTGCTGCTTGACAGTTTTATTTTCATAAAAAATGACGCTTTTAAAGAAGCAATGGATGGAAGGCTATGTTTGTGATCTTTCGAAAGAAAATTACTAATATCTTATAAGGTATTTTTCCCGCCTTCTTCGCATGCCTTCGTGGTGTAGCGGTCAGCACACTCGGTGCGTATTCGAGAGGTGAGTGGTTCGATTCCCGGCGAAGGCGTTGCTCATTTTTCACTTCTCCTGTACCAAAAAAAAAAAAAATCCTAATGACCGTACACAACCCGAACTAAAAAAGGTGGTGGATGATGACTCTCTACCACCGGGATTTGGCGATTGGGTCCCCTGAACCCCAGTCGCCCTTTAAAAGGGGGGGTATGTAAGGTATTTCTCCCGCCTTCTTTGCATGCTTTCGTGATGTGGTGGTCAGCACCGAGAGGTCCGTGGTTCGATTTCCGGCGAAGGCGTTGCTCATGTTTCATCTCTTCTGCTTCTAAATAACTTAATGACTCTACAATCTAGTTATTAAGAAACGCTGTGAAAGCCGTGATTTTTCGATATCTAAAGCTACAATAGGCAATATTGTCAACAAGAAACGAAAAAAATGTCGAAGTTTGACTTCAAGTGAAAAAATGGTTCCAAACATATATCGAAAGAATAAATGGAATAATTCGAATGTGTCAAAAGTAAGACTATAAGGTATTTCTCCTGCATTCTTTGCATGCCTTCGTGGTGGAATGGTTAGCACACTGAGCCTGTATTTCAGAGGTCCGTGGTTCGATCCCCGGCGAAGGAATTGCATATTTTTCATCTGTTCTGCTTGTAATTAACCTAATGTCTCTACACTGGCGCCCGAACTAAAAAGGTGGTGGATGATGATTCTCTACCACCGCGATTTGGCGATTGGGTCCCCCAAACCCCAGTCGCCCTTTAAAAGGGGGAATATATAAGGTATTTCTCCTGCATTCTTTGCATGCCTTCGTGGTGTAGTGGTCTGCATGCTCGACGCGTGACCGAGAGGTCCGTGGTTCGATTCCCGGCGAAGGCATTGCTCATTTTTCATGTCTCCTGCTTCGAAATAACCTAATGTCTCTACAAGACCTTTGTTAAAAGAAAATGCGTCAAATCAAAGAGCAGTTGCAATATCAAAAAAAAAAAAAATGCTCAGTGTCAACTGTAAACAAAGTGATTAATGCTGATTTGTATGTTAAAGGCGAAAAATGTAATGTGCATCGTTTTTTCCAGAATGTATAAGCCGAACGCCTAACGCGCTGTAGAATTATTTAGGCGAAACATTTATATGGGCAGAAATGGAAAATGTTGTCACAGCAGATAAATCTTTCGTGTATTTAAATGACTGCAGTAGAAAGAGATCCATCAGTTATAAGAGAAGAGAATAAAATCTTGAAACCTAGTTCATGGAATCTAAAGAAATTTTTCAAAAGGATTTATTGTTCTGCTGCTTTTTCATATAAGGGCAGATTAAAAATAGCGTTGTCAGAAACGTTAAGATCAACTCCACATATTATCAGTAACATATTTTATGCCCCATTTTCAAATATGAAATATCTTCTCTTTGCCTACACTGCCATCAATCGGTAGAACTACATCAAGACAAAGCAAGCAAGCACACGTTGGAGTCCACTGTTAGTTTCCTGAAAAAAAAAAATGGAACAAGAAACGGGTATGAAGGCCATATCCTTCACTCATATCCCTACTAAATCTGACGTATGGCCCATGGATTTTTTATGCTTTTGGACTTTTAAAAAGCGGATTGTCCAAACGACGACCTACAACTTTATTTGTACTTTGGAAAGCTGTTCAAGAGGAATGGGTAAAATACCTTTTCCGATACTATAAAAGGCCTCATCGTCTTGGCAAGTACGGTGCAGAAATAAGGGTTATCAAATAGAATATTTAAAATACAAACATTTTAGGTAAAATATTTATGTAAATACAATGAAAATATTATAAAAATGTTCGAATATGTTTATTTTTATGTTTGTTGCAACGTTATCTTCAACGACAAATCTTGTAAAATTCAGGACTACCATAAAAATAATTCTGAATATCGTTAAGTCTATTTTTATTTATTCTACATATGGTAACATATCAGTTTTCATAATATACCTGCAAGCGTTTTATAGTATTAATAATGACGATTTTGCAAAGAAAACTGGCACACACATGGTGACATTTAAGCTATTTATGCTTAACAGGAACCTAAGTTTCTGTAATTATCTAATTAATTAGGTAAACATTTTGATTTGATTATTAAAAGTAAAACTTTTTAATCAAGTAAAGTGTTTCACTGCAGAATGATAAAATATTAATACTAGTGAATAATGTTTATAAAGTAGAATTTAAATTATTTTTGGTAAATATTTGGGCTGTATGCTCCTTTTAGCGAGAGTTCAAACGGTACCTCAGCATAATATTACTTTCCTTATTGTACTTGAAATCTCGTTTTTAAGTTATGTTTTATGAAATAACTCAGTTTAACATAACCTAAAAAGCAATGTAGGAGTATTAGTTTTAGGGATATGTTAATATGTACCAAGGCTTACATTTTAGAGAACCCTAAGGTCGGTAGGTGGATATAAAACCCTAAGGTGGGAATACATCTAAATAAAACCTATTAGATAAAGGTTTCTTGATAAAGTTGATAATTTTTCTATGCGTCAAATCATTGACATGAATTTAAAAAATTTAGTATTTACGGCATACTACTAGAGAGGATACCATTTATAATAAGCTAATTAATCCTAGTAAGTTCAATGCACGTTCGTCTCACAATGCTTTCAAGCTGCCGCCTTCAGTTTCTTTAAAACGTCCATTTTTAGATCGAAATAAACGAAGTCTGTTCAAGATCCAGAGACAAAGTCTTTTAAATTAAATTAAAGAAATATGCGCATTTTGGTCTTAAAGTTGGCAGCTTGACTTGTTTCTATATTTAAATTAGACTACAAAAACGCCCCTCCGCTGTGAATGAAACTCCAGTGATTCACATTCAAGTAATGGCATTTCTGTGGCTATACCAAAGAAATTCCTATAACAATTACAAGATTTCAGTGCAGATATACATATTTTCCCGTGAAATGATGATTTTATGGAAACATCTTTTAATGAATTAAAAGGTCTAAAATCACATAAGTCTAGAATAAATATAAAAAAAAACTTCCAAAAATAATGAGAAAAAAACTCTCTGTAGCGAAATTATGCATTGCAGGATTAAGCTCGAACATTCTTAAAGCATAAATTCAGAAGCAGTGGATTAAAATAAACATTTTTGAGAAGAATAAAAGGTACGTGCAAATTAATACAGCGATCGTTATACTACAGAAGTTAAAGTGAAAGTTTAGCAGACAGCCAAAAATTATACATACACATACTGCGCTTCAAACAGACTCCGGGAGCTAGAAAGAACATCAATCATTGCATCTCAGGAAATGAGAGATTAAAATGTAAAATTTAAACTTCTCGGTATGGTTCCGCTACGTAGACGGTGCTTTTACCCTGTTTGACGGTAATAAAGATGATTTAAACAAAACTCGTTCAACAATAAATTCCATAGATCCTGCTATTTAGTTCAGTTTTGAACTTGAAACATGCAATTCTTTTCCGTTCCTCGACATTTTGGTCACACGTTACGCATCCAACTTCAGTACTACGGTTTACCGTAAACCTTCATCGGTTTGCCTTCCACCACACTTCAAATCGTGTCATCCGACTAAAAAAAAGTTAGCTCCATTTTATGTCTATGTTTTCCGTGCACTTCAAGTTTGCTCCTCCAAATTGGCTCTTGATCAAGAACTAAATTATTTAAAAGCAGTAGCTATTGACAGGGTCTTTTCACCCAACATTATTAATCAAGCTGTTAAAACGTTACCATTTCAGCGCACCAAAAGGCACACTTTTGTTTTAGGAGATTGTAAGAGTTACGTTGTCATTCCTTTTTTCCATCATTTAACTATAAAATTGCACATTTTTTACAGAAAGTTAACTTTCGGGTCGTTTATTCTTCTATCAATAAAAGTTGCATATTCAAGGACCCCATTCCAGATATGAATTCCTGGGGTATTTATAAGATTCCTTGGCAGTGTGGTTTAATTTACAGTTGGTAAAACTAAGAGAGGCTTAAAATTTCGAGTTAAGGAACATGAGGCATATGTTAGAAAAAAGGAAACACAGAAGTCCTCTGTCGTCCAGCATTGTTGTTCCCAAAATCGCACCTTCAACTTTTTTGTAGCCAAAATTATTCAGGAAATATCTTCCATTGGTAAATTCGATTTTCTAGAGACGTTTCACATTCAAAAAAATCTTTCTGTTCTAGTTAACGACCCTAATTTTAATCCATCTTTGCCTTTAGCCTTTAAGAAAATTATTTTTTAGTTCTCGTTTCATTAACAGAGGGCGCCAGTAGCTTAACTCCTGACCAGCCATTCTTATCTTATCTTATCTAATTGCCATATTTTATCTGGTTCATTTGCGCTTTAGCAGCTGAGGATGATGGTTCGGTAAAACCATCGAAACCAGTCCTGTGAAAATTTGCAGATATAACGCTGATTTTTATTGTTTGACTTCTAGAATAATACAAGATGTTGGCTAATACAAGCGTTTCATCTTTTTATCTCTAATGACTTAGATAAAATAGCTGCAGTCATTTCTTCAGTTGGAATGTACCTAAGTTCACAATTTTTATTATTCACAAAAGTCCTTTACAAAAATTATACCTTATGCTCATATATTTAGTTACCTCACTATCTCTGTCCCTGTTTAACAATATGATGCAACTTTGATTGTCCTCATAAAAATCGCAAAGAGTTTCTTTTCGGTTGAAAATCTTACAAAAACATTTCTCTGCTTCTTTTGCTACAGCAAGAGCTATAAATTTCACTCCAGTCGATGACAAAGTCAGGTACGGTTGTTTTCTGCAGTTCCATGTATCAACATTGTTCTGCCACGTAAAGGAATGACCACTGTTAGATTTCCTATTGCGCAAGATCATTTCTGAAATCTGCACCTACATATCAAATGCTTTAGCGTTCCTTAAGATTAATGAAAGCTTTTGGATATCTCGTTAAATTATGGCTTATCGGATAGGTAGAAAATCATTCATGTGGTATTGTTTCAGCTTTCTTGAAATGTAGACTCAGCGGCGTAAAGAGAAGATTCTGTTATTAACACGTTCAAAATGTATCCCTAAATTCTTCAGAGAGGAAAGTTCATTAATATTGATTTTAGAATTCTCAAGCAAAGTTTCAGTGTTGACAAATCCTTCTTTATCAAGTCGCGTATACAAATAAGGATCATCTTAGCTTAGTTAATATCATTTACCTCGGAGAACTCCTCTTTTCAATTTATTCCATTCATTCGCTTTTCCTTTTAGTCCAGGAAATTTTTTTACAAGCTTACAAAGTTTATTTCTATCACCTTTTTAAAATCTGGGCGATTGCTTCATGTTATATACCATGTGTCAAGACTCCATTTTTACTGCTGACTGGATATCATAATGTGGCACTTAAAAAGCATTTTTAAAGCACTTGGCTTGGCTATTCTCAAAGCATTCCATAGTCGTTTTAGCCAACGTTCGTTGCCACAGTTAAGGTGGAATTCGGATTGAAAATGTCAGTTTCCCTTCACAAGAAGCAACTGTCGTAACTGATCTCAAAACATTGCATCATAGTCATGTATGTATTATTCTGCTGACTTCCGTGAGCAACCAGCTTAGCTTCTTAACGATTAAATATTGCCTTCACAATCTCTTTTGGTCTTATATACTACTTGCAGGCTATAACCGTTTACTTTCAGAAGTGTTAGTTAATTTAAGATATGTGGTATTGTATCAGCTTAAATTGTTTTCTATGGAGATAATTTAATTATTCTTCTGCACTGCTGCCACAAGAACCTTGAATAAAAGGAATATTAAGATTTGATTCCGGTATCCCTTAATAACCTAAAATTTAGATAAAAGGTAAATGTTGCCTTACCAACATATAATAACAAAACGAACGAGTAATATCTCCACCTCTGAAACACGTATGTATTTATAACATTAATGTTGTTGCATGAATTTACATACATATTTGATCACAAGAAACCTAGATAAAATCAGTCACAAAAAATAACATCCAAGGGAGTAATTTAAAAAAAAATCTGAAAGCTTTCAGATTTTACATTACGCCCAGAGGGACTTCTTTCAAGGTTTTCTGTGTTACCTTTTTTATTAAATATCGCGTTCTTCGTACTTAAACCATAAAATTCAATTCAACAGTAATATCGCAAAATAATTTTAAAATGAGCATTTCTTTAGAATTTCCGATACACAGTCTCACGCGCTGGAAATAAAAATGTTTTCTTTTGTACAGTGTTGCCATTGCTCGTTTTGAAAACTTGAGTTTGTTAATCAAAAGTCCGTTAAAGTGTTACAAAATATGAAATCGATTCTAAAACAAATTCCGAATTCCAAATGTGAACTTCCAGATGCCCATATTCAGAGTAGGATTACGTTATTCAAAATTTGATGGCTCTAAGTACCGTTGTTTTATCACAATGCGAGAAACATACATACATTTATGCAGATTCTTCATTATTTAATTTCTTTACATGTAACACAGTGCGGTAATATTTGGTGGCAACAGTTTGAAAAGAGATACGGACATTTACAGTGAATCGACGCAAAATGCCAAAACGAAATTAATAGCCCTTCTGAGCTAACGCTCCTTTGGGCTAATAACATTCCTGAGTTCATCGCAGAACAAGATATCGCAGGAAGTAAAATCTTGAAACATCGCCAACGTCTCTAGTTAAATTTCGACCTCGTGCTTGCAGAATGCTGCAGGACTTGGTAGGAAAGAAAAATGTTCAGCTATTTTTCAGCAAAATTCGCTACTTAGTCGAACTCCCTCACAAGGACGGAAATAATCTATTATATGAAAAAACACCAAAATTTGCTAATGAAAACTGTGAGGCCGAATCGGCGTGGAAAAAAGTTACCAGACATTTCTTACAGCGTTCATTCACGCGTGAGAGCGTAACACTAAAGAGGGAAGACAGTGAGGGAAATTCAAAATCGTTTTATTTATAGTCGTTTCTCATAATTCCTGTTCCATTCATCTTCAAAGCATTGATGATGTCATTCGTGGCTTATTTCCAGTTTTCTCTATTGGCACTGGAACAAGCTTCATGGTATGATGTTGGGTCTACTGTTCCTTTAAATCTGCGCAATTATATTTAATCTACTTTCAGATGAAAGAGATTTACTCCTTTTTTTTAAGTATCTCTAAAAGGAATTATGATTTTCAGTACCCTTTTCATTAGAATGGGGATATGTGTGTATGAAAGACACATCTCCACTGAAAACTTCTGTGTCAATATCGGTGTCCACAAGAAATTATCTTTCGTTTCGTCGTCGTATTCAAATATTATACGTTTAACAGAAATACCACAAGTTTTTGCATTTTTTCCTTTATGCCGGTATACCAAATGCTTCTATATGTGTTTATGATGACGTATTCTTATGTCATTTCTCAGAAAGAGTAATATTAAATTCTTTCCTTGGCAATCTATTTTACCGGTAATTTGCTGTCATAAAATCATCATCCCAAATATGTTTCCTTGCTGCATCGTTCCGGTCAACATAATTAACATTTTTATTGTTTTTCTCAGCGACTATATTTTATCGAAAAGAAGGACGAACTTTCTTATGTATCATACCATTTTCTTTTAAAAATTATTCAATGCCTTTACATGTTCTTCTCCTTGACCAGATTTTAATCGTTTGCATGTTTTTCCAAACTGTGCTAACAATTCTTCGATGAAGTAGGCGATAAATTTTTGAGTTTCTTCTTTACGCTGCAGGAGACAAATTATTAAATTTATCAATTAATGTTAAATTATATCTAGCTTAATTTGAAGTTTATAAAGTGCACATTAGTTTATAAAGTCCCGTATGCACTAAATTGAGAATTTCATAAACTCCGTAATTAAACTTCCTGGGATAACGCTGTCTGCAATCTGAAACTTTCTAGATAGAAAACGTTTACTTTAGTTTCAAAGCAGTCCTCTCAAATGAATATACTGGAATACGATGAAATATTCATATCTTCAGCCATAGCTTCTTTCAATATTCTTTAAATATCTGCAGGATATCTGTATGCCAGTCATTAATACATTCTATATGAGTTTGTTTCTTGTGAAGAGCAAGATCAATTTACGTAAGGATATATAAACATCCTCTGATGTAACCGAAATCTATATTGTTATTCTTAACAATATGGCATTCAGCACTTCAAAGTTCATTTCATATATACCGTAATCTAATTTGTTTACGAATAATATCGATATTTCCAGAAAGTTGATGAATAAAAAAGTTATCTTTAACAATATTCCGTACTTTTTCTTTTCATTTTGATATTTTACCTATTTACATTAGCTGAAGTAATTCTTTCAGAAGCAGATATACTGTCAATATCTATGAATAAGCTTTCATTGTTACGCACGTAAATTGTGCCTCCAAACTCAATGCATCAGGAATTATGTAAAACAGTGATGATTAGAGATTTGGCGCCCTTGAATTACGTCACTTGAATTCATAGTTTCATCGAATAGTTGCTTTTGACTTTCTTTTATTTTCCATTTCTCATATTTTCTACATGAAGGGCTTAAGAGTCTTGATGTTTTGCAAAAGAAAGAGTTAGTTCATTTATTTTTGTCAGTTGAAGTTCTACACATAGGAAACCAAATGGGATTTTAAAGATAGCATGGTTTTTAGGTTAATATCTTGTAAGAAAAGCAACCAGTAAGAATCCAATAAAAAGCGTTTGATTCTTTATACTAAGTTCGACGTATGAAAAGGTGGTTAAAATAATCCCTACCCCTTCTACGAAAATGGCGTCCACTTGGATATAAGATATGATACACAGTTCGAGAACAAAACTTTTATCCTCTAGTGTGAGAATAAAACACAGAAATATAATAATTATAATCAAAATTTACTCCCTTGTCAAGAAAATGTAAGTGGAGACTGCAATTGAGGAGCATAGCGTTCGGACACCGACTAATGAAAGTAGGTTTAGGTTAGGTTACTTAAAAAGGAAAGCTTTCAGAGCTTTTATATCTTAAGAGGATATCTTCATAGTAGATACTAGGGGAAAATAAACTCTTATAATACACATGAGAAAAACCACAAAAAACTCTTCTCCCTTCTAAAGGACGCATACTTTCCTAACTAAGCATTCGCCGGTTATGGCCGAACCCCTCGGTCATTTAGCTGCTTCATAAATGAGAACGTTAGCCAGGTAAACCAAACGGAACGACTAAATTACATTCACGAGAGAGAGAGGAAATTTCGTTCCAATTTTAAAAGGAGAACACCCAGAGAAACTGATTCGAAGGTTTTCTACGTCTCTTCACCGAGTATGATACCGTTACACCAGGAAGTATGCTTAAAGGAGGAAGAAAATACCTTAGATACTCTCCTAAGTATGCTTAAAGGAGTATGCTTAAAGGAGGAAGAAAATACCTTAGATACTTAGATTCTGTTGACAATAATTGTAATCGTTGTAATCCTACCTCAGCAAATGACCATCTAACGCTGACTTTATACTTGCGAACATGATTAAATCGAAACATTAAAAGTCGATTATCTAAAATCGATCCTTAGATTTGAATCTAGATTCGCGAAATTTTCATCAAGAGTTTTGAAGCATAAGATAATTTTTCATACCTCGAGAACTAATTATGTCATTAATCACGATCTAAATTATACGTAGAGGATTATCTGCTTACAGAAGTGCTTGTGATTATAAAAAAATATCCTGTTTTAAGTTGAGATGAACTTGATATTAACTGCAGTAAGTTTACTCGAAGGTAAAAATGTGCTTCATAGGAAAAAATAATTAAGGAAATGCTATATTTTAATTTAACATTATTATATTAATGAATAGAAACTCGCGAAAACTAAATGAGCCTTCAGCAATCGTAATAACGCAGCAGCAATGTACAGAAAATACCATGAAGTAGAAGTAATTAATGTAGAAGATATGTAAAAATAGCTCAGTTATGCGCATAAAAGTATATCATGAATACACAGACAGTTAATGTAAAACGGCATACAAAAAATAATTTTTGTTACATCATTGTTTTATTAATTAAAGTAGAATTTAAATTACGTCCAAAGGGGCGTTTTTTAACGATTTACGTGATACCTTTATTTATTAAATATCATATTCTTTGCACTTAAACCATGAAATTCATTTCAACAGCAGTATCGCAAAATAATTTTAAAAGGAGTATATCTTTAGAATTTCTTATACACAGTTCCGCGCGCTTTAGATAAAAAGGTTTTTTTCCACTTTAGAATGTTGCTTTTAAATCATTTATCTTTGTTCAACAAAAATACGTTAAAGTTTTACAAAATATAAAATCGATAATAAAACAAATCCCAAATTAGGACTTCCAGCTACCCATATTCGGTGGAAGATTAAGTTATTAAAAATTTGACGACTCCATTGTTTTATCACAGTGTGAGAAATATACATACATTTAAGCAGATTTTTCATTATTTAATTTCTTTAAATATAATTCAAGGATCTAACATTTGGTGACAACAATTTGAAAAGTGATAGGCCATTTATACTGATTCAACGCAAAATGGTAAAAGGAAATTAATAGCCCTTCTGGGCTAAAGCTCTTTGGGCTAATGAATCTATAAAACGTAATACAATTTGCAAGTATAATTTTGAAAGGATCCCTCTACTCAACTGGGTAATACATTTTTCTGAAATTTAAATATTTCGGTTATTTGTATTGAAAAAGGAAATCATCAATTTCAATGCAATTTAAAAAAATTTTTGAAATAAAAAACGAAGACTACGATTTTCCGTAACCTTTCTGGAAAAACCATATTATTCTTTTGGGTATGAAACAACATATATATAAATTAAATGCCGAGAAACAAGAAAGTTTTATTTGGGAGAAAATGTGCTGGAAGAACCTTGTATGTTTTAGAATTAAAACGCAGCTTTATACATTTGCTGAACACAGCCAAAAAACTTCTGTTACTACACAATTTTGAATTAAACGCGAGTTATTCCTGCGTTGTTTCTATGAACATTGGGAAGTTTTAAAGAAATTTTAGTTTTTCGAAAATTATATATTATTATTATACTATGTATACAATATATATATATATATATATATATATATATGTGGGAAATCATAAACGCCAGTGAGGTTACGTCATCTGCCGCCAGCCCAGCGCAGCGCAAAACAGCTCAGACGAGTACCAGAGGTGGTGTGGAGCAGACGAGTTCCGAACGTGGAAGAGAACAGACGTGTTCTCGAGGAGGGATGATGTCCCAATGGTCATACAGAACCCACCAGCATTTGTGAATCCTGATCTTGTTCCCGAGGTTTGACAAGATACCCCAAACTGTGAACTGTTGATTATTACATGAACAATACGTGGACTATTCTTAGTCTTGGGGTTACCGTTATCCTTAGTTATGTCAGTTTATCATGTTATCATCCCATCTTTTATCATCCTTCATTCATACCAGTAATTTCGTAATAAATTTACTTTATACTTATCTCGTGCTCTTGATCCGGTAATTCTATAAACTTTGGACCCCAACAGTGGCGCGAATCAACCACGAACCTAACGGAGTGTTCTGAGTATGCGAACTGCGATTTGTTCGATTACAAGTGCTCTAGTGATTATGAACTCAATTGAACTGTGAATTCTGACTGTCTTACGAACTTATTTGAATTTTGGGATTACTATTTTATGGTGTATGGAGTACTAGCTCGTTCATCTGTCGGGTGAGTAGAAAACTTTCTTTTCAAAATGAAGTTAGTTGAAATTCCAGAATTGGAAGCAGCTTTAAAGAACAGTAAAACTTCTGAAATCAAAACTTTGCATAAACTTATTTTCAACACTGAAGGCGATAGAAACAACAGAAAAAGATTACGTGAATTTTCTGGCTTTACATTTAAACCAGATTCTGAGGAATTTAACAAGAAATTAGATATAGTACAGAATGACTTTACTTTAAATGAGCTAATTAAAGTTTGTAATGTACTATGCATAAATTCAGAGGGTTCGAAAACGAAAGTAGTAACCCGAATTGTCTCTTTTCTATGTGATTTATCTGTATTATTTGAAAATATTTTGCACGAAGAAAATAGTGATATTGAAGACGAAACTGTTAATAGAATTTCTAAAGTAATGCTTTATGATAATCAAAGAGACAATCCTGGTTTTAACGCGTCTCAAGTAGATAACAATGTGCAGCTTCCAATTCAAGATTATTTTAAACCTCATATTAGTTTTTCGGATATTGAAAGTATCGTTAATCCCTTTTCTGGTAATGCATATGAAAATGTGGATAAATGGATTGATGAATTTGAAGATGTTATAAATTCTTTAAAATTAAGTGATTTGCATAAATTAGTTTTCGCTAAAAGATCATTAAAAGGTAAAGCGAAACTGTTTGTTCAGAGTGAACCTAAAATAAATGACTGGCGTAAGTTAAAAAATCTTTTGAAATCTGAATTTGGTAAAGCTTTTAATTCAGCTGAATTGCATGAAATGTTGTGTAAGCGTAAATTAATGCCTAATGAATCTTTAGATGAGTATTTTTTGAAAATGAAAGAAATATGTTCGCGAGGTAACATTGAAGATGCTTCGTTAATTAAATATGTCATAGACGGTATTCCAGATTCGGTGGTTAGGAAAACTATACTCTATGGTTGCGAAACATTACCTGAATTTAAACAAAGGCTAAAAATTTATGACAAAATGAGGGCTGATAATGATAAGTTTAAAAACCAGAAATCGAAAGTAGACTTGCAACCTAAAGATAGATGTAAGCCTAATGCGTCATCAAATCGAAATCAGTCCATCGTAAATAAAGTGAAGTGTTTTAACTGCAATGAACTGGGTCATAAATCATCTGAGTGTAAAAACAAATCAAGTGGAATAAAATGTTTCAAATGTAAGAAGTTCGGACATAAATCGACCGACTGTCAAAACGAAATTAGCGAGAAGCAAACATCGTTGGTTCAGAAAATTCCAAATAACGGTAGAATTATGAAAACTGTAGAAATAAATAATCATTTAGTTGATAGTCTAGTTGACACTGGTTCAGATGTTACAATATGCAGTGTAGAGTTACATAAAGAAATTGGTTATCCGAAATTAAATCCTAGTGACATAATATTGATCGGTATCGAGGCGAAGGAAACTTCTCCCGTTGGCTTTTTTATTTCTGATATTTTAATTGATGGTTTTTCACTTCATACGAGAATTTATGTTGTTAGATCATTATGCAATCAAATTGTGTTAGGTTTGGATGTAATAAATCAGTTAAACTTATCCTTCACTGAGAAAGGCCTTCAAATAATTTCTCAACGGAATAAAAGTAATGTGAATTTTATAAGAGCTGAGTCATCTCGGTATGCTTATGGTTGTGTTATGGGAAATTTGAATATCGCCGTGCCAATTAGGAATGTTTATGACCTTTTGCAATCATCTAGCGTCTCTTTTAATGTAAACAGTGATAGTTCTTTTACCCCTGAAAGCGGAAGTAACTTGGAATCTAATTACCTTACTCATGTGGTGAATGCTATTTCTGTCAACGAGATTGATTTAACTCATATTTCGAATGCCGAACATAAAGAAAGACTGTGTAAATTAATTAATTCGTACCAGCCTCAAAAAAGTAAACAATCCGATTTCAAGATGCAAATAAATTTAAGTGACGATATTCCGGTCTGTCAAAATCGAAGATACATGTCTTTTGCGGAACAAAAAATTGTTGACGAGCAAATTAAAGAATGGTTAAAAGATGGTATAATAAAGCCTAGTAATTCTAATTATTCAGCACCTATAGTTTTGTGTAACAAGAAGGACGGTTCTAAAAGATTATGCGTTGACTTTCGGAAATTAAATAAGAAGATTATCAAAGACAAATTTCCACTGCCTTTAATTCCAGAAATTCTCGATCGTTTGGAGCAAGCAAAAATCTTCACTACATTAGATTTAAAAAATGGCTTTTTCCACGTAGACATAGATGAGAAATGCACGAAATACACCGCATTCGTGACACACAATGGTATTTACGAATTTCTTAAAGCTCCTTTTGGTCTATGTATTAGTCCAAATGTTTTTCAAAGGTATATTTATTCGGTGTTTCGAGACTTGTTAAATGAAGGTGTACTAATTATTTATATGGATGATATAATCGTACCAGCTAAGGATGAAGTTGAATGTTTAGAAAAATTAGAGAGAGTCTTCAAAACCGCTTCGGAATACGGATTGCAAATAAATTTCAGAAAGTGCCAGTTCTTAAAGCGAAAAATTGAATTTTTGGGACATGTAATTGAAAACGGAACTATTCGACCATCACTTTCCAAAACTGTTGCTGTCCAAAATTTTCCACAACCGCGTAACTGTAAACAACTACAAAGCTTTTTAGGACTAACGGGATATTTTCGTAAATTCATTCCACACTATGCTAAGATAGCCAAACCTCTTAGTGATTTACTTAGAAAAGGTACTGGTTTTAAGTTCGATTCCGAACAACGAGAAGCTTTTTGTAGATTAAAAGAAATTCTCTCTCAAGCACCTGTTCTACACATATTTAAGCAAGGATATCCATTAGAACTTCATACCGATGCTAGTAGTCAAGGCTTTGGTGCTGTACTACTCCAATTGTCTGACGATGGTAGTTATCACCCAATCCAGTATATGAGTAAGAAGACTTCACCGCAGCAAGAGAAACTCTGTAGTTACGAATTAGAAGCCCTTGCAGTTATAGAAGCTCTTAAGAAGTTTAGAAACTATTTGTTGGGCTCCAAATTCAAAATTGTAACAGATTGTAGCGCTTTCCAGAAAACTTTGGATAAGAAAGATTTAACTCCTAAGATTGCAAGATGGGCAATGTTCATTGAAGAATTCGATTACGAAATTGTACATCGTTCAGGAAACCAAATGAAACATGCTGATGCTTTAAGTAGGAATGCTTTAACTTTGACATCATATACAACCGATGTAACTGAGAAAATTCGTTTAGCACAAGAACAAAATGAAGATGAGCATGTGAAATTGATTAAGAATTTAGTCGAGAAAGGAGAAGAAAATGGATTCTTTCTGAGAAATGGTATTTTGTATAAATTGGAAAATGGAAAAGATCTGCTAGTAGTGCCAGAAACATTACAAAACGAAATCATACAGAAGGTACATAAAAGAGGTCACTTTGCTGTAGAGAAAACTGCAAATGCTGTAGAGCAAGAATTCTATATTCCTAGACTGAAAGACAAAGTTGAAAAGGTAATTGCTAATTGCATAGAATGTATACTATACAACAAAAAGCAGGGAAAAGCAGAAGGATTTCTTCATCCTATACCGAAGGAAAACGTTCCCTTAAGTACGTACCATGTCGACTTTATTGGACCACTTCCATCAACGAACAAAAAATACCAGCACATTTTAACCGTGATTGATGCTTTTACGAAATTTACTTGGTTCTACCCAGTGAAATCACCAACTGCGCAAGAAGTTATTTCAAAATTGAGGCAACAACAGACTGTGTTTGGAAATCCCGCTAGAATTATATCTGACCGAGGTAGTGCCTTTACGTCGAAAGAATTTGCAGCTTATTGTGCCGAGGAAAGAATAGATCATGTCAAAATTACTACCGGTATTCCAAGAGGCAACGGACAGATTGAGCGAATCCATAGGATTTTGATTCCTGTCTTGTCAAAATTATCACATGAAGATTCAACAAAATGGTTTAAATATGTTCCAGATGTCCAAAGAATAATCAATAGTACAACTACGAGAAGCACGAAGTATTCACCGTTTGAATTGCTCATAGGTACGAAAATGAAGAACAAGGAAGATCTGAGGATCAGCGAGATATTGAATGAAGAATATTTAAAGCAGTTGATGCAAGAACGTGATGAAATGAGGGAAGATGCAAAAAACAATATTTTGAAGCTACAACAAGAGAATCGTAAACAGTTTAACAGAAGACGGAAGAAACCGAGACTATACAAGATTGGCGACTTGGTAGCAATTCAACGAACTCAGTATGGGACTGGTTTGAAACTACGACCTAAATTTCACGGACCGTACAAAGTCATAGCCGTTAAATCGAATGACAGATACGAAGTCGAAAAAATAGGATGCCATGAAGGACCAAATATGACATCTACTGCGGCTGACCATATGAAGCCATGGTCAAATAATTGATGATTGTGTCAGCTCAAATTTAAGGACCTGATACTTTTTTCTCGTTTTTTTATTATCTTTACAGGTACCCCATGATGATAGTGATGTCCATACAGCAGACATCGGGGGCGATGTCTCCCAGGATGGCCGACTGTGGGAAATCAGAAACGCCAGCGAGGTGACGTCATCTGCCGCCAGCCCAGCGCAGCGCAAAACAGCTCAGACGAGTACCAGAGGTGGTGTGGAGCAGACGAGTTCCAAACGTGGAAGAGAACAGACGTGTTCTCGAGGAGGGATGATGTCCCAGTGGTGTTATAGAATCCACCAGCATTTGTGAATCCTGATCTTATTCCCGAGATTCAACAAAAAAGCCAAACTGTGAACTGTTGATTATTACATGAACAATTCTTGGACTATTCTTAGTCTTGGGGTTACCGTTATCCTTAGTTATGTCAGTTTATCATGTTATCATCCCATCTTTTATCATCCTTCATTCATACTAGTAATTTCGTAATAAATTTACTTTATACTTATCTCTTGCTCTTGATCCGGTAATTCTATATATATATATATGACATGATACGAATGATTTGGAACTTGGAGGAGGCGTAATAGATGCCTAGCGAAGAAACTTGGCAAGTCAGACATGGCCGGATTCAAGACAATTTTATTATTGAAGAAAGCAATTCTGCATTCTCCATATTCCATGGTTCACATACCGGACGAGCGTCTTACGCACCCTACATTTTTGTTAGCCAGCACATATTCCGTGAATCAAGAAGGTAGCCGCAAAGCATCTGGTCAGGAGGAAAGCTTAAGCGAAAGTGTCGCAACAACTCAGAGGAAGAAGGGAGGAAGTCAAAAAGTTTCAGTTCGAGTTAAAAAATTTCGTTTACAATTACTTGACTGGGCAAGAGGTAGCTTCATTAAGCGTTTCGTAGAATAGATTGATTAATTAGATGACGCAGTTTAGAGCGCTATTTTTAAGATAGAAAGAGGAAGTCCTCAAATTAAATATAAAATAAAAGAGGTTATTACCAATTAAAATTAGAAGTTTGCTTTCATATTTTTATCTTACATATATATATATATATATATATATAACAAAATACGATGGTTGCTTAAAGAATAATTGGCAACCTCAAAATTAACTATTCTAGATTTTATGCTTTTCCCCTAAATTCATCTGTTCTCCCAAATTCGAGACCTTTCTACGCTATATAACGCTGCTTGAAAAATGAAATTAAAACCCAAAATTAACCAATCATAGCTTCGAGTACTTTCCTCATCTACCAGGTATAAATACCGCTGGCAAGCTAACTACGTGATACTCCCTAGCTTCCACCACTGTTAAAATAGCCTCGCTGCTATGTCCATTTGCCTAAAATGACGTCGTATCCCTCTATCTGTGTATATAAGAAATCATTGTAATTGCTTATGATCTAGAAATATTTCATCCACTAGGAAAATAATTTGTTATGCTTGAAAATAAAGACTGGTGATTTGTAGAAATACAGTTTCGTTATCTTCGTCAGCACACGTTCAACCCCGGCCATGACGACTGCAAGCTGTTAAAAGTATCCGGATTCCTCCTAAGCATTAAAATTATCACATAATATATATATTGTAATGATAACACACGGAAAACGTGGAAATGACGCAACGGGTTTCTGAAATAAACTTCAGTTTCAAAAGAAACTGAGACAGTTAAAAAGCTTCACAACGAAACAATTACTTTTGGAATTTACTTAAAACGAAACCAGCATACGAAATGAATGTAAAAATATTTCATTCTGAACTTTTAAGATTAAACTAAAATAAAATTAGATTATTACTAAGTTTCACTAGGTAGGTTTCATCGAGTTTTCAAAAAGCAATTCAGATTATACTACAATTACTCACTTTGAGGAATCGTCAAAATTTCTAAAAATTGAAAAAAAAAATATACATCTAATAGTGAAAAATAAAGACCATAAAATTAAAAAAGAATTTGGAAATTCCATTTTAAAAGTTTTAAAATAAGCATTTACGTTAGATCTAGTAATTTAAGACTAAGACCTAGCGGTAGAATGTATAGGTCTAGAACGTAAAATCATGAAAAAATATACTGTGCTATTATTTTATCGTGAATAGACCTCACGTGGAACATTTATGCACTTGTTTAATAAAGGAAAAATTAATTACTCAAGACTTAGAGACGCAGATGAGATATTTATTTCAACGGATCGTTTGCCCACGGAGCTTTCAAAATATTTCCTTCAAGTGGGCATATTTCCTGTTTTTTCAGAGTTCGAAATCTGTGACATGAAAACGGTAAATGAAACAAAGAAACTTCTTTTATAAGCCTTAATTTAAAATATTGTTAAATAAAGATTAAAGGATAACTGTAAGAACTTCCCTCATAAAAACAAAATGACATTGTAATAAACTTGACAATTTTTAATTAATCACGCATTTGCAATTTATTATTTGCAACAGAACGAATCTTTTTTACCTATCCTGTATGAATTTTTGAATGAGCTGTACATTCAGTATAATTGTTTGGAAATGTTATAAATTCAAGTGAAAGCATTTTCGTAATTTTATTCAGAAACTTGAAAAGAAGAACTGAAAAAAATGCCTTTTTCTTTGATACAATTTAGTTTGAAATAGCACAGAATACCATTTTCCATATGTCTGAAGAGCAAATTGAATTGATAAGAAAGAGGTGGTTGGTAAAATAGAAATCACACTTTATTTACTACGTTGCTTTCTTGAAATACGTGACTGAAGTTTACCATATTCAGTTAGATCAAAAATTGTATTTTCGAGCAGCAAAAACTTTCAGTCTAATATATTGCTATGGAAACGAGACAAAATTATTCAAAATAAGGAATTTTCACTCTCCTCAGAAGTTGGGAGTTACTTCTTAAAATACTTCCAGCTGAAGAAAAGCAAACGCATTCAAAACTGCAGTTTCAGTAAAAGTTGCTACTTATTCCGCAATTATTGATCCAATAAGCGACTTTTATTTATGCTATGTGTTTCCTTTTCATTCCATTTAGTAAGCAATTTGTGCACTGATTTTGTTAAAACTTAGGAAGGAACACTTTTCAAGGTGTTTATAATTTTCATTTCGGGCATTTCTTCTTGTCTTTACCTTTTTGAGGACAATAAGACATGCTAAGAAAGCCAGAGAAATACCTTATACAGTGAAAGTTGAAACAAGATATATTCCATGCCACATTAATTTACGAGGAAATAATATCACAGAAATGTTTTTTATTACTGTTTAGATTATTTTTCTGCATGGCTTATTTTTATAACATTCGTTTTTTATATTTTTAACTTTTAGACTTTATTGCGTCTCTTGCAAAACCCTTCTGTTTAAAATCTATGTTATTGGTAAGGTATACAAACTGGGTTTATCATGCCAGTCATTTCCACTTTGTGTGATGTCTCCACATTTTAGAAGCATAGACCTTTTGTTTGCTATGCTTTTAGAGTACGGGGAACAGTTTTAGAAAAGAAGATTAATTCTCGTGTCCTTCACAGAATTCAAAGAAGAATTTTATTTAAAGTTGCGCGTGGCTACGGAACAATTAGCTATGAAGCTTGTTTTGCAATTTTGGAGTTTTTCTCAATTGATATTCATATTTTACAGGTTTAAAAATATCATAAGCAAACTTATGTTCGATACCGAGGTGTGTAGAGACATTAGGTTATTTGGAAGCAGGACATGTGAAAAATGAGCAATGCCTTCGCCGGCACTCGAACCACGAACCTCTGGAATACACGCCCAGCGTGCTGACCACTACACTACGAAGGTATTCGAAGAAGGCGGGAAAAATACCTTATATAGTCCCCCTTTAAAAGGGCCACTGGGGATTATGGAACCCAGTCGCCAAATCCCGGTGGTTAAGAATCATCATCCACGAACTTTTTTAATTCGGGCGCCACTGATGAGATATTAGGATTTTTTATGCTGAGAGACGCGAAAAATGCGCAGTGCCCTCGCTGGGACTCGACCGTCGGTCCTCTCGAATACGCGGCCGGCGTGTTGACCACCTTTTTAAGGCATGCGAAGAAGGCAGGCGAAATACCTTATAGGTGCAGTTTGAGGAAATTTCTCATTCTGCTGAGAATTCTCGATGAAGGTAGTGTTTTTCAAGCCGAATTACTGTGCATTAGTGAATCAATTAAGTGGATAGCTAATCATTATTTAGTGGCAACTTTTTTATCTGAAATGATTCTCTTACACCCTTATGACTGAATCTCCTATAATAAATTGTTAATATCTGCTCCTTTAATAAATTAAGATTTGTTTCTCATGCGATGCCCTTTATAATAAAGGTCATTCTTTCTCGTATATGTGGCCATATTGGTAACTAAGTAAATAGAAGGGCTGATTACTGGCTGGCAAAACGTTACAATTCTTCAAGTTGACACCACAATGACACTGTTTCAGCCATTCTTCAAGAAACAGAGTCGGAATGAAACAATTATTAAGTAGAATGAATTATGCAGAAATTTTCTACTGACTCTTTGACTAAATTATTTTCCCCTTCTATTACTCATAGACTGAATAATAAATATTTTTTCTGCAACGCTAAAAGTATTAAAGTTCTAACTTGGTTCTAATAGCAATTTCAATTCATATCTGAAGAGATCTGGCCTATACAGACTTGTGTTTCTGTAATACCGGGGCTGCACAAAATGTTGAATATCTGTTGTTATACTGTTCTAAGCGCACGAAAAAAAAACTCACTCATTTCTAGTTAAACTCTATGAATATTAAGTTTCCTACCCTTCTCCATGTGTTTTTTCAAGATAAAATGGCATTCTCTTCTTTCTGTATATTTAATTCTTACTTTCAACTGTAAATTTGTAGCTTTTTTTTAATTTTTTGTTGTGTTGTTGTGCTTTATTGTAACGTCTGTAATGTAAAATGTAATGTCTGTCTAACCTCTGTATGTACAAAGAGTTCCTATATTTAAAGCAAAATCTGAAATGTTTCAGATTTTAAATTACGTCCAAAGGGACTTTTTTTAATGTTTTGTGTGTTACCTTTATTTATTAAATATCATGTTCTTCGCACTTAAAACTCAGTTCAACAGCAATATCGCAAAATGATTTTAAAATGATCATATCTTTGGAATTTCCAAAACACAGTTCCGCGTGCTGGAGATGAAAAAAGGGTTTTTTCCCCCGTAGAGTATTGCCATTGCTCACTTTTAAATTGTTGAGTTTGTTAATTAAAAATTCGTTAAAGTTTTACAAAATATGAAATAGATAATAAAACAAATTCCAAATTTGGGCTTCCAGATGCCCATATTCGGATGGAAACGCACGTTATTCAAAACTGGATGGCTCTAGGTACAGTTGTCTTATAACAATGCGAGAAACATACATATATTTATGCAGATTCTTCATTATTTAATTCATTTAAATATAATACAGGGCGATAATGTTTGGTGGCAACAATTTGAAAAGTGAGTCGGACATTTATAGTGGATCAACGCAAAGTGCCAAAACGAAAACAATAGTCCTTCAGGGACAAAGCCCCTGTAGACCAAAAAAAAAATCTAGTGGTTTTTTCAGAATCTAGAAGATTTATCGTGACTATAAAAAGTGCTTCTGGGCTTAGAATGAAATATGCGTAATGAGATCAAACAGCAATTTGTTTTTAATCTTACGATTCTTATATATTTTTACTTCCTTGTGCGAAGTAAAGGAAGTATTGTAAACGCGAAAAATTTCGAGTATCATATTTCAACGGAAATATCTATTTTGACCGTTATCGAGTACAATTTAACGATATTTTCTGTAACATTGGTACATAAGGACAGAATAAAGGACTCTTTTTCCCAAAACGGATTATAAAATGGATTCAGAAGAGCTGTATTCGTGACGTCTGTACATATGTACGTATCTCGTATAACTCAAAACGCGAGTAAATTAGTAACCCTCAAATTTTGTGTATACAACTGCTATAGTATGTAGTCGTCATCCACCACCTTTTTTAGTTGCATTTGACAACACCAAAAGTATATAGATATATACATATATACGTACCGACTCTATTACTCGGCTTGGTGAGCTTAGTTTTTTTTCATTCTTAGATGTTGGTAAATTGAGCATGTTTTGTTTTAAAAATGATTGAATTATGCTGCTTTTATGTTCAAGTTAAGGTTTATTTGCCTTTAGTTAATATGCATGCAATAGTTGTAGAATTATCAACAAATTAAAAGTTGTTTATGTTTGACTAAGCCTAACAGAACAGCCATATTTGTTTGAATGCTAGATGAATATACATGTAGATTCACACGGGAAAAATTGTGCATCGTCTGCATATTTGATAAGTGAAAACAGATCAATAATAATTCTGAAACCATATGGAATGTTTTAATTAGATATATCGTGAATTAAATGCATTTTTATTTAAATCAATCGAATTAAAAAGTAAAAAAAAATATTCTTAACAATTGCGTCTATTGTTTCCAGATAGCTTAGTTTGTTAATCCAACACAGATAGATTAAATTTGAAAGATAAATGTCTTTATCCAGTGGCAATAGGCTCGAATGAAAAGCGAAACAAAGCTTTTACAGCGGACGACATTAGAAGTGAATCAACTCAACGTATTTCGAGACTAATAACTCCGTTGGATTAAAAATCACAATGATTTGTTTCTTCATTCTGCCATTCTTTGCAATGAATTTCAGTGTATATGGTCTTGGTGGATCGATACGTTTTCAGTCTTACGGTGGCGCAAAATAACTGTGCTTTCAGCAACAAACACTGTGCCCTGTACATTTAGCCAAAATGTATATAGTGATTTGTTTTCGGCATATGCTGATATGCTATAATATATACAAGACTTGAAAGTAGCGGTGTTGAAAGGCAAATAAACGAAACTCGCTTTCTATGAAGAATTGAAAGTCACAGAAAGAAGAAATAAATAGTACTGTCAAATCGTGATATTTTCTTGAAGAATAACGCTCCCATTAAGCCAGCAGCATCTGTCGATGCTCTAACGCTTTACACCAGCTGTTTCTTGTCTAATATGAAAAAAGAGAAACTAATGACCTTGTTTACTATAGCAGCTCAGTAATTCAACAATAAATTTAACTTCAGTGGGTACTTTCTCGCTAGTAGGATAACCTCAAAAGTTTCGTAGACAAACTGCGAATAATCGCCAAGTGCAGTTTAGAAACGAAGTCTACTGAAAGATATTGAAGTCTGCAGTATCGCTGAAAAATGCGCACTTTCATTTTTTGACCCACTTCATTTCACGTAGGGGCAAAAGTAGTGATATACACTCATGTCAATAAATTAAGGATAATGCAAAATCAGGCAAAGGAAGAGTTAGAAGCAAAACAAATTTGACTTATTTGTAAAGCTTATTTATTAAATAAAAGGTAAAGAGCAAAAAAAGATGCTACATGTTTGATATCAGGAAAAACCATCAGCGATTTTTCTCCCTGGAGCAAATTACAAGAAAAACCTATTTACAAAAAACCAATATTACATGGTTGGTATGATTGTTAATACATTGTATGTCTCCCAGACGATGCAATACAGTCCGTACAACGCCTAAGCATGCTGAGTATCAAATTGCCGATCTGATTTTGGGGGATATTACACCACTCAAAAAGCAGTGCTCTCCGAAGTTCCGTTAGACATGTAGGAGGAGGTTGACGGGCTGCAACTCGTCGGCCAAGCATGTCCCACACGTGCTCTACTGAATTTAAGTCCGGTGAGAATGCTGGCCAGTCCATACGGGTGATATCCTCCGATTGAAGGCATTCGCGTACGATGTTTGCACGGTGAAGACGGGCGTTGTCATCCATAAACACAAATTATGCGCCCATGGCGCCCCGAAACAAACCTGTTGTTCCAGAATGACGTCCGATAGATTTGGCTTGTCATGGTTCCAATTTGAACATGCAAGTCAGTTCTGGAACCCAGAATAATTCCACCCCAAACGAGCACTCCTGCACCACCGTAACGGTGTCGTTCAATGATGTTTTCTTGGTGGTAACGGGTACCTGGAGCTCTCCATATGAAAGTCCGGCGAGAATCAGACTGCAAGCTAAACCTGGACTCGTCGGAAAACATCACACAAGCCCACTGTTGCGGCGTCCACAACGCATGCTCTCTACTCTAGGCTAACCGCAGGCGACAGTTAGTTGCAGTAAGTGGAACGCATCTGACAGGTCTACGAGCATATAGACCAATCTGCCCTAAGCGTTTGTACACGGTCTGCCTTGAAATTGTCGTACCAGTGCTAACGAGCTGACGAGACAGGTCTGAGGCTGTGCTCCGCCTGTTTCTTTTGGCAGTAACTTCCAAATACCGGTCCTCATTCGGCGTTGTAATTCTGGGGCGACCTGTGCTGTAACGTCTACTCACATTACCATCATCTTGGAATCGTTGCCAAAGCCTGGAGATGACACTCTGGGCAATTCCAAGTTCGTCTGATACTTCCAGTTGGGTACGCCCACATTTCAGACGGCCGATATTTCTACCACGTAAAAAATCATCCAAATGCGTCCTTTGTGTCATAACTATTCGGTTATTGCACTGAAATGCTTATAAAGCGCCTGCGAACAATTTTACTTCTTTGCCTGTATACCTTATCTATCACTCTCTTACACTCTCGTCATTGTGATGTACCATCGGTGTCATCTGATTACTTCCTGAAATTTGCATATGATTCTTGAAGATGTGTGTAGTGATTTTACAGGTGATATATTTATTTAAGAGTTCAGTTTCCGTGTGATTCCGAATTATCCTTAATTTATGGATATGAGTGTAAATAATCCATTTGGGATTAGAATACCATATGCTTGTTAGCACATTCAGATATATATTGCAGAAGTACATGCGGAAGTTCTGTGAAACCAAATTTTAACGTTACATTTTTTATAAAGGAAATACCCGTTAAGGAATGAGATTGCGTAGTTAAATCTTCATTACCAAATCTGATGCGGACACCACATGACTTTCTTGTACGTTCTCTTATATTATATATATTTTTGCTACATTCATTTTAAACTTGTCTGCTGGAATTTCTTTACAAATATAATTATCATTCAATTAATTCAGTTTTCACCTCGCGGCAAGGCAAAAATGCATAAAAATTCGAAGTATCTTCATTAAAAATTTGTAAGATACAGAAAAACATAAAACTCCAAATACAGCTAAAAACTGTTAAAAAGCAATTTTTGCAATTAAGATTAAGTCTCTACGTAAAAAGAAGCAATTAAACCAACGGGCAGCAAGACAGATTTTTTGGTGTACAAAATTGAAAGTTTACTTTTGGTCCCACTCGGCAAAAAGACACTGAGGTTGATGCACAAGCTGACGTAATTCGTTATTCTACTAAGCGTTTCAAATGTAAGCAAATGGCGTCTTAGTTAGGCTTAGTAGCACTTAAACGACTTTTAAATTGTTGATTATTCTACAATTATTGCATGTAGATTATCTCAAGGCTTGAAAACGTTAACCGGAACGTAAGAACAACATGATTCAATCACTTTATGCAAAAAATACGCATTTTACCAACATACAAGAATAAAAAACTGAGCTCAATGAGCCTGGTAACAGAGTGAGCACATATATATGTGCTTTTACATATGTTTTATGCGGCCGATTTGACCTAAGAACAGGTGCACAACTACATGTTATAGCAGTCCCATATACAAAATTCCAGCGTTTTGAGACAACTCGTTTTTGAGTTATGCGAGATATATATGTATGTAAGTACAAATGTTACGAAAAAAATCTATTCTGAATCCATTTTAAATCCATTTTACAATCCATTTTGGAACAAGGAATCCTTTATTCTGCCCGTAGGTACAGAACACCGGATATGAACTCCTACACTGGTTATAAACTTTCAGAATCTCCAAGAGATCATCCAAGATTTCCAAGAGCCTGCGCGGTTCCCCCCGGGCTTTATGCATAGCATTGGACGAAAGATAACGCTCAGTTAATAAAAAGCATGGAGTCACCTTTGCAGCCTGGCACCACTCCAGCCGCAACGATATTCGATGTGATTCCATTCGTTTAGTCAGTCCCCCAGCAGATGACCGAACGGAGCCAAGAAAAAAAAAACTCCCAAGAAAAGGCTCATATCAAACCATGTGTTGACCCCACAATCAAGTGACAGACAAGACAGTACCATATATTCCTGCCGAGCCTGAACCATCCTTCGAATGAACAGAGGTGATTCGAGGATGGTTCAGGCTTGGCAGGTCCTGTGAAGACTGATTTTATACCCCCATGGCTGAGACTGCCTAAGTACACATCCTAGCCAGTACTTCTCGGGAATTCTCCTGAGTCAACAATTCTAGCGTCGATCCCCCGTGCATACAAGCGTCACGCAAAAACATCCTTCAAATGAATTCGAGAACGTTCAAAATGGATATTTATCTTGAAATATGATATCCGAAATTTTTTTGCGATTGCAATACTTCGAAAAAGGAAGTATAAATGGTCAAAAATAAACACGTTTTTGGCATTTTTTATTCTTCTTGTTCTTTACTCGTACATGAACTTCTAATAAAGCTTAACGTCACGTTTCAAAAGATATATAAATAATTATTACCCCAAACCCCTTTGACACAATACATTTACGCCTTTTTATATTAAGGGGGATTAGTAACAATTTTCCATTAGTGTTAATAATGGAAAAGTTTTG
>KK122549.1:142722-172761 GCA_000611955.2 Stegodyphus mimosarum
TGAGCCTTCAAATATGTACATAATGATAAGTGCCACTTACACAGAAAACTTTTTTCCCTTTTAGTACGCAATATTCAATAAATGACTTGATATAGTCGATATTTTATTATAAAACGAGCTTTTTATTAAAAGATATTACCTGACTATAGACTACGTAAATCTTTTGAAGCACATTTAATATTAGCATGTTGCAAAGCTTCGAATTTCGATACGTTAAGTATATTGCACGAATTTTGGACATATGTTGCACAAGGGCAAGACGTTTAAATAAGAGTGAGAGCACTTTTATTTCAGTCAATTTATGGGGGAAAAGAGTGCGAAAAACAAAGGGGAAGTTTTGAAAAGTCTAACTATTTCAATTTAAGAAAATAAAGTAAGGTAAGGTTGCACGATTTCTTTGTAGATAATGTGCCTGTAACTAAATGCAACTTGTGGAAGATCCTGAAATAGAAGTGTAAGCTACTTATCTCTATATCTAAGATGAAACAGAACGTATTAAGAATTTTAAGAAGAGTGTAAAAGATCTTTTAATTTTAAATTGAGTAGGCTGAACACAAGGCACATCTTGTGCCAATAAATAAGATGACATTTAGGGCCTGAAATTAAAAAGTGGAATTTAAAATTAAAACTAAATTTATATATTTATTAGCCAAAGGCTACCTAAAGAAATTTAAACTTAGAAGTTGGCTCTTAAGCCTGCATGGCTTGACAGCACTATCGGAAAAAAAAAACGCCATAGACAGGAACAACAGCTAGTAACGAGAATAACAACTCGTAACGAGGCCTTCAGCAGGCAGACCACACTCTGTCTAAGCAATCTCAAACCCTCACTTTAATACACGCTGGCTAATTTGCATTCTGGTAGGAAAAAGAGAAGTGATAGTACAGATTCAAAAACATAAACTAACTTGTTACATCTTTTTATAAAAATATACGAAATCTAAGTATTTACGTACATTATCTACAGACTCAATTTAGTTACAATTAGGAAACCGCGTCTTATTTTATTTAAAAAATTCTTGCAAAAGATTAGTTTTGTAATATTTAAACGTAAGCTTTAAAATACTGGTAAAATTATATGGCCTTCTTTCTAGTAAAAAGGCCCCTATGAGTAAGTTTTAGAGCTCAGATAAAAATCTAAATTCTATTAGATAAAATTCCTTTAATTGTTATATTTCTAAAAATAGAAATTGAAATAGATATTTATGTATTATATTTGTTTTGTATTATATATGTATATTATTATGTTGTTCTGATGTTCCTGTTAAGGTTTTTACTTCTTTAGTTAATCTGTATGCAATAGTTGTAGAATTATTAGCAATTTGAAAATTGTTTATGTGCGGCTATGTTTAATGGAACAGCTATGTTTGTATACATTTGCAACTTAACAGAATAGTGAATTAAGTCAGATACTGCATCTTGAGTGTGTTTTTGATGAGAGGGACCAAATATAAACTTTCAATTTTGTGCACCGAAAAATCAGCCTTCTTGTCCGCTGACCGAATTGTTTGTTTCTGCGTAGGAACTCTAATTTAAATTGTAAAAACCTATTTTAATTATTTTATCTGTATGTGTTGTTTTATGTTTTTCCATATTTTTCAATTTTTAATGCAGATATTTTGAGGTTTTATGTATTTTTGCCTTGTAACGAAGTGAGAACTGAATTAATTGAGAAACATATCTCCATTTGAACTCGAAGAAATAAGTTTAAATGAAATGCAGGAAAAAATTAGTATAATTTAATAGGCCGTACAAAGAAATCATGTAGTAAAACTTTTATTCTGTTTCTATTTCTTCAACTAACTAAACTACTTGTTATAGCTTTGAAACAATAAAGCATTCAAATTATTCAAAAAAAAAATTCTTGAGTTCATAAAGTGACATTTTTTTCAGAGTACAATTGTGTTTTTTTCTGTAAGTGTTTTTTTTATTTTTTTTTTTTTTTTTTTTTTTTTTTGGAGATTACGTATTTTCCTAATTCCAGAATGTACTCATCTGTATAGATAGATTTACTTAAATTAATTTAATAGCTTTATTAAAGTATGTACTGTAATATATTCCTTATTGTATTGTTTAAATTGATGAGGAAAAGTGAACGGAAAGCACTTTAGGCAAGCCGATTAATGAACTTACTCGTCTTAAAGACAAGGGAAAACGATTAGGATAGCTAATATTTCGAAAAACTAATACTAAACAGAATTAAAATACGATAATTACCCTCCTTAAATAAGTTTTGATTAAGAATAAATATAAATGGTGTGCTATTATCTTATTGTCACTTTCTGTTTTGCTTAATAAGTTATTTTTGATGGAGATCCTCAATTATGCTTTCAGGTTCAACTGCCAGAACCCTCGCTTCATTTATTGTATTCTGCGTAATCAAACAACCAACGTCAATCAAATCTACAGAAGCCCAGGAGTAATTTGCAAGCGCGAACATCAAGAGTTCACAGCTTGAAAATTGAAATCCCAGAAGCTCCAACATCACCTCCCCACCAGCCACCATCCGCACCAAGCTATTCGTTATTCCGCCTCGTTAAGTAAACCTATTTCAGTAATTCCTTTACCGAGATGGGTTCCGGTTGAGTAATTTCAGCGACACCTGGTGACCGCAGAAGTAAAACTTACCAGCGAACATGCTTGTCTTTTTCAGAGCAAAACTGGCTGGCAATTTGTTTCAAATGCTGATGAGATTATCTTCGGTACTTTGCCACGGAATAGTAATTGATGTTCTTTTAAAAGATTCTTTTGTAATTCCGAAATACGTAGATAAGTCATTATCTGTGAATAGAAGAAGAAATGTGAATGAAAAAAGGAAGAATATAAACGGCCGATTTTTAGAAAAAAATAATTACTGTTTCATTGAAGGCTTATGAGTTATTTATAATTGGTGACGAATACGTATTTCACATGAATCGGCAATAAACAGCCATTTCTTATCGAATTGAAAATATTTGAATTAAAGCAACTGTAATTACAAATATTTGTGGATCAAATTTAATTTTATTTGCAGTGTTTCTGATTACTTTAATATTTATAAAGTAGATAAAACAACGGTTATAGTTAATGAATATGATATTTATTATGATATTTAATATGATATTTGGGTATTTAATACGGAGATACATTTATTTCTTCAAATAATAATTAATAAACATATATATATATATAGTAAGTTTAACCAAATTTCTCCATTTCCGGGCATCTTGCCAACGCAAAATTTTAAATGCTAAAATATTGTAAAACATATTTCTAAATAGGAATACCTTTTACTTCTTTGTACGAAGAAAAAAAATATTGCAATCGCGAAAAATTTCTGGTATCATATTTCAACGCTAATAACCAGTTTGGTTAATCCATTTGGACAATTTTTTGCGTGACGCCTGTACATACGGATAGAATAAAGGATTCTTTTTTTTCCAAACCGATCGTAAAATGGATTTCAAGTGGATTCAAAAGGGATTTTTTCGTGACATCTGTGCGTACATAAGTATGTAAGTATCTTTCATAACTCAAAAACGATTAGCCGTAGAACATTGAAATTTTGTTTATGCTATAACATCCAGCTGTGTACTTCCATTCTTTATCACAATTGGCGGAATCGAGCATATATATATATATACATACACTGTATATGCCTACCCCCTTACAAGGCTTAAAATTCCTTATTCCGCTTTTATTTTCGCTATCGTTGGTCGTAGTCGTATACTTTCAGTTACAGAAGTATTTTAAATGACAAAATATTCATGTTTTGGTGATGCCAAATTAAAAAAAAATTAATTTTCGACAAGTAATAAAATCTAACTTTTAATGCGGCCTCCAAGATCATATACTTATATCTGGGGAAGTTTTATACACGTTATGAAAGAAATAAAATTAGAAGAAATTTGACTCCCTTACGACAAAAACTGACCGGAGTACTTAATTTCAAAATTTGCAGCTTTAGATGTCATTTTTAACTTCGCTTGAGAGAGCGGTTAAAATAATTCGAGGGAATAAATTTAAATGAAAAGCCTATTTCAGTAATTCCTTTTATTTCCTTTCTGCCCTATTCAATTACATCCAAAGATGTGTATAATTGAATAGGCCGTACAAGGAAGTCATGTGGTGCGCACATTAGGTATTTTGTTCTAAAGAGAATGATGAGATAAAATGAATACTAATTGCAATTAAAGTAATTTTTTTCCGAGTAGGAAATGAATGTGAGTATTTACGTAGAAAAAATTATGTGCTTATGTATTTGTTTGCAAACTTCAGAATCTGTTTTAAATGCACTTCAGTTAAAAACAATTATGTGAATAAAAAAGAAAAAGGACCAAGTGAAGAAATACTAATGTAATCCACAGCTTACAAAATTGAAAAACGTGTAATCCGTATAAATATACGTAAAACATAAACCTAAATCATTTTTATATTTGCGCGTACAGTTATATTTCATAAAAGCATATTGCTCTTGTGTATACATTTTGATTAATATGCAATTGATGTTTACTAGTGGGCCTCGTAAAATTAATTTTTAAAACATTATTTCGAAGTTTTCAATTTTTATTTGGTCTCAACATTCGTCGTAAAAATAAAAACTGAATAGCAGATAACTGGAGAATTTTAATATAATCCACATTTCGGATGTCTTCGTATATAAGAAGAGTAATATTAGATGTAAAATTTGAAAAACTATTCGAAAATTACGTTGAAAAAATATAAAAATGTCAGGGAACTGGATTGTCTTATTATTGTTAAAGATCAAATAAGCATTAATGCGCGTAAGTAAAAAATTTTATTTTAAGACGATTATACATGAAAAATATTTGCAGTTTCCCCAAAATATAAAATAGGCAAAAATTCAATAATCAAAAGATATTTTTAATTTCCTAAATATGCAACCCTATCTGTTTCAACCGCATTAAAGGAATGAAATAAATTTTTTAGATAGATCTTAAATATAAATACATATTCTTAGTATTACCATTATTGTATTTAAATAAACAAATCTTCTTTAATTTAAGACCATTGCAGGCTAATTTATTTGTGTATGTCATATATATTCATCAACTTATTTTCTAAATTACCCAAATTTGCAAGTGCATTTTCTCGCTCCTTTCTGCATGCTTTACTGGTGTAACGGTAGCCCACTGGACGCGCATTCGAGAGGTCCAGGTTCCAGTCCCGGCGAGGGCATTGCATATTTTTTATATACTCCTGCTTCAAAAATACCTAAAACTTCTACAGTGGCGCCCGAACTAAAAACAAAATGGTGGATGATGATTTTTTACCACCAGGATTTAGTGTTTGCGTTTTCTCGTCCCTAGTCGCACTTTAAAAGGGGAAGTATATAAGGTATTTTCTCCTTGCTTTCTGCATGCCTTCATAATATGAAATATTATCATATATACTCAATGTTCGTCCAGAATTTATAAAGAAGGAGTGAAATTTGGAGCTATAATTTCCCTATAAACAATTCTCGAATTTAAAGGGTTTATGCAAGGCATTCTAGGAGCTTCTCCTCTTGCTTTGGTCCATAATACAACTAACATACAATATCAGGATTCTATAGTCTCAATGGTTACTAATATTATTGTTATTTACAAGATATATCATGGTCCTTTGGACACCGATTAGTAAGTTGTGGTCATTGACATTAGCAACACTCATAAGAACAAACTGCGAGAAGATCTTAAACCGCAGATGTGTGAGAATCGAAGTAAGAAATTATATTTCTCTGAACAATGTGTTTTGTAGGAAACAAAATCGCAAACATAGAATGTTTGTTCAATTTACATATAATTTCTCCCGAATCATTAACAGGATCCAGCGAAGGAGCGCAATTTCCGCGAGATTGAAACATTTTCTTCAAGCCTCAAGTGGTGGAACTCTTATTCCTGCGATAGCACACTCGGTGCGTGTTCGAGAGGTCCAAGTTCGAGTCTCGGCTAGGACATGACATATTTTTCAAATCTTCCGTATCAAAATAACCTAATGACTCTACAAGCTCCTAAAATATGTACTGTATTATATACCGTTTTCCCATTATTTAAGTCAACAAGGAAATTAAAACACGGTGGTAGATTAACTTTGTTGCTATGAAAAAAAGAAAAAAAAATGTGATCTAAATAACTAGACTTCGAATATTTGGAATTTTAGACAATCGGCTGATTAGAATCCGGATAAATGAACAGTTTTGAAAAATATTTAGGAAGTCATATTTTACATGCATTTACGTAGCATCCACGTATTAACTGAAACAGCAGTATGTAAAGCAGCTTGACACTGGGAAGCTACGTACACTGCGGAACAAAAAAAAAAAAAAAAAAAAAAAAAAATTAAAAGAGGGACAAGTCTATATCTCCCATTTTATTGGGCCGATTGACGAAATTCAAATTGCTTTTTCCATGTCTCGAAAGCACGACTTAGGACATATATTAGATTTATATATAGCTTGTTCTAATATAGATATTCTGACACAAAATCGAACTTTTTCTGAAATAACATACCAATTTTTTTTTCATATTTCGATCTACGACTCAAATTATGCCTAAATATTAAATTTTGTAAAATTTGGTGCGAAATTTACGGAGCAATTAAAAAATTTCACTTGGCGAATTTTTTTCAATTTGTGCCAAGGATAATTCACTTGGCAAACTTCTTAATATGTGACAACCTATTTTCATTCCCTTCCATAGTGCAGGAAGGGAAAAAAAGGGAAGGGAAAAAAAGTCACACCGTTCCTGCCTTTTTACATTGTGGATGAGAGGTCTAATTTTAACAAAGTGCGTAAACCACATTTTCGTTATTATCTCTTTCAACAAATATGCCAAATTTCAAAATGCGCCGATACATAAATTCATGTATATCTTCGGAAATTTTGAATAAAAAGCTCTTTTTTTGCAGGTATGCTTAGAAATAAATCTAATTTAAGATGATTGTGCAGGTGTGCTTAGAATATTTTGCAGGTGTGCTTAGAAATACATCTACTTTAATATGACTGAAAATTTTATAGGTTATAATTCAAATTTTTTTCGAAAAATTTATAAAAATTATTTAAAAATAGAAATTTTAAAAATAAGTCATAAAAATGGGTGAAATTTATTTGGAATGAACTTAAATTTCGAACTGTGAAAGAAGGAATCAAGTAGGTGTAATAAAAAAGGGGATATTAATAAATACATACCAAACTGAATTAACATTGAGGAGCTCAGTTTTTGAGAGCGAATTTTTTAAAACTACTCGTGCGATTTTTACAAAACTTGGCAGTTTGGCATAATGAGTCGTAGAATCGAAATATGGAAAGCAAAATGCAATGTCATTTCAGAAAAAGTCCGATTTTGTGTCAAAATACCTATATTTAAACATTGCTCTATATAAATCTAATGCATATCCTAAGTCGCGCTTTCGAGACATGGAAAACGTAATTTGAATTTCGTCAATTGGCTCAGTAGAACGGGAGATATACAACTGTTCCCCCCCTTTTTTTTGCGCAGTGTACATAATTTTTATCATTATCGATATTCCGATTAAAAAATAAATTATTTAAATTTTTTAATTAATAATGTTAATTTTTAATGTTATTATAATTATTTACAAGTAGCCTTAACGTCAGGCTCATAATTAAAAACTCGGAGTAAAATGGGTGACAGGTAAACGGTAAAAAGGGCAGCAGATGACAATGGACTTCCTCCTTCTTTATTGCTTCTCCCAAACTTAACCACATTTTTCCTAGTTACGGTAGATCATGTTCGTAATAACTGAAGTAGTTTCGTACACTTTAATCGAATGAAAAGATTTTTCATGTCTCGTTGATGCTTGCTATTATATGTTGTTTTTCATTCTTGTTTAATCCCGTTAGGGAAAAAAGAATACAATACCCCAGGCTATTAGGTATCATATAGTGTACAAGCAATATAATTAAGGTAAAATGGTCATTAGCAAATTATTCAGATTATATTTTATTTTTACATTCGGATTACGAAACTGTGTACTCTACAAGTATCAAGGAAGCGGACTAATTAATTATTTTATCAAGATTAATTTCCTGTAATCGATTATTATCGATTGAGAATAAAGTAACGAGCCTATCCTATCCCAAACTGCTTCGTAAATTGATTTTTTGTTGCTTTCAGCCTTAGCCATAGTCACAGAAACTGTTAAACACATAATCCATGCTGTGCATAGATCAGAAAACTCTATAAAAGTGAACTTCTTACGAAAAATCCTGCTAATCCATTTGATGTTATTAATTTTTTCAAACTTCTCTTTAAGCGACGTCTTAACTAAATGGAAATGTTTATGACATAGCCTCTGGAAACTTTCGCACAGTATCAGCTGCTTTATTGTGGATTTTTTAATTTCCTTTTACAAGAAATTCGGATGGAATTATTCGGTAAGTATCAAAAACATTCTTCGTAACTTGGAAACGATGACGAAGCTGAATGAATAAAGTATCTATTATTGGGCAGAAACCGGTTTCTGTACAATAATATTCTGAATCTTTTAATCACTCAATTTCTCATTATTCATCATAACTTTTTTCACCTGCCTAACATAACTTCGGCAACACTCTTTAGTTATTCCACATTTTTCAGCAATGCATTCTCCAGTAATCCACATGCTGATAACAGATATATCGTTTCAGCAAAGACTTTGGAACAATGTTTCGCAATCCTGAAAATTAGTCTAAAATAATTAAAAATTCGTATAAATAAGAATATGAAAAAGGCAAACATTCCAGTTTTTTACTTCCTTGTACGAAGTAAAGGAATTATTGCAATCACGAAAAATTCCGGTATGATATTTCAACGAAAATATCCATTTTAACCGCTGTCGAATGCAATTTAACGATGCTTTTGCGTGACATCTCTACGTAAGATAAAGGACAGAATAAAGGACGTTTTTCCACAAACGAATTATAAAATTGATTTAAAATGGATTCAGAATAGATTTTTTCCATGACGGCTGAAAGTACATATGTATCAAGCATAACTCAAAAACGAGTAGCCTCAGAACGTTGAAATTTTGTATAGAGGACTCCTATAACATGTGGTTCTACCCTCACGTTTTGGTATATAGGGCTGGTATAACATGTAGGTGGGCACCTCCCTTTTTAGGCAGTTCCATATATATATATATATATATCTACCCATTCTGTTACTCTGCTCCGTGAGCCCAGTTATTTTATTCTTGTATATTGGTAAATTTGGGCAATTTTTGTGTTAAAAATGATTGAATTATGTTGTTCTTATCTTCCGGTTAAGGTTTTTATGCCTTTAATTAATCTGCGTGCAATAGTTGTAGAATTATCAACAATTTAAAAGTTGTTTAAGTGCGGCTAAGAGTTATCTTTTTACTACAGCAGCCATATTTATTTACATTGGAAACTTAGCAGTATAGTGAGTCAAGTCCGTTTTTGCACCTTCAATATCTCTTTGCCGAGTCGGAGCAAAAGTAAACTTTCAGTTTTATGCACTGAAAAATCTGCCTTCTTGCCGTTGGCCGAATTGCTCGTTTTTGCATAGAAACTCTAATTGCAATTGTAAAAACTGTTTTTGAATAGTTTTAACTGTATTTGGGGTTTTATGTTTTTCTAAATTTTTTAATTGTTAATGAAGATATTTTGAGGTTTATGTATTTATGCCTTGCCGCGAAGGAAGATCTAAATGAATTGCATGAGAAATCTATCTCTAATGAAATTCGAGGAAATAAGTTTAAATGAAATGCAAGAAAATATGCGCATCATTCAATATTCCGTACAAGGAAGTCCTGTGTTGTTCGCGTTATATTTTTCTTTACTTGTATCGCTTCATTCATTTTCCTTAATATTTTCTTGCTTAGATACAACTATGTGTTAAAACGGAGCATCACATTACCAAATTATGCTTTAAGGCATACACTGCATTATATAAATCGGCCGAGCGAATTGGCATTAGAAATTATAGTGTCAGTTTCGTATTACGCAATCCACTCTAATACATCATTTTTTATTCTTCCCAACGAACAATAGTATGACAAAAATAGCAACAAACGTCATGGATTGATTAAAAATTTACTACATTTCTATGATTCCTTCAATAGCAGCTTTTGAAACTAAATTTAGATTATTTTCCTTACAATATACAAAGAAAGAATGCGGGCCTTATTCCATTATATTTTGTTACCCACTACTGTATGCCCTATCCAATACTGCTGCGCCATCATACCCTTGCTCGCTACGTTTTGGTAAATCAAAACCTTTCTTGTGCAGCCAATTTCATGATTTTTTCTTCAAGGCTCTCTGATGATTAACCTTTTATTTTTCTAAAAAGGATAAAAACTTGACGAATTCTTAATTCAGCAGGTTTTTCTGCTTCGTAGTTCACTGCTTTTAAGTATCCATAAACTTCATTTAGTTGAAGAACTTTAGAGACATCTTGGAGTGTATCGAAAATACTGAAAAATATGGGGTATCTTGAAAATCCTGATTGTTGTTGTCTTTAACTTCAGATGTTAAGAAGTAGTTAACGTCCTTTTCATTAAGTATTTCACAGCAGTATGTGGCAGCAGCTATGACATAATCTGATTAGTCATGAATGTACTGGCAGATATCATTCTTCGTGTAATCAGAAATAAATTTTATTTATATTTAGATAAACCGGCTGGAAAAGTAATACTTCAAATATCGTTAGCGAAGTTTAATTTTTCAATGTTTTAAAACATGATTTCCACTATAAAATGACTAATATATATTTTCTCCTCACTCAGGGCCCCGCGGCACTGCCCCAGTTGCTCAGATGGTACAAATCTGCTTAATGTTACTAGTCTCAAGATATACAGCTTTCATCTCTACCCTATGACATGGATTCCTAACACAATTTGATCTAGATTCATCGATCTTTCATGCTGCTTTCACTCTAGTTCCATGCGCAACAGTTTCGCATATCTCTTTGGTGACCTCTGTAATTGATTGGCTATGGTAAGTCAATCACGCAGCTCATTGAATCCCCCGGCTCTCCGGGAAACAAAGCGCGATGATCGAGAATAATTTTGTTTGTAGCAAATGGTAGTGGATTGTAAATTCGTAATTTAATTCTATATAGCTTAATTTAATTATGAAATAGTTTAAGTATGTATATAATTAAATATGTATATGAATTAAACGTGATTTAAGTAAAGGAATGTTAAACACTACTTGTAGCAGGTAAGGTTATTATTTTAATCAACTAATTTATGATGTCAGATTTTACTATAACTTCTCTTTTTCGTTTTCGCACCACATTGCAAATTAGTTTGATAATATTTAAACTGAGGCTTTTGGATTTTAAAAGAGCGTGTTTCTGCCTCTGGCGGGCACGTTACGTTGGTTCCTGTCAGCTCCGAGAAGGTTGCAATTATTTGGGTTTGCATTATTCTGCCGATATTTGAATTTATACGCCGATTGAATCTGAGCCAGCTTTGATTTAAATTCAATTATGTCTTTTTTACGTTTTAAATTGGAATTTGACTGTTACTTTATTTGCATCGCCCCAAGTTGTGGTTGACTTTGTGCACTTAGTTCAGAATTCAAACTTAAACCTTAAATAATAAGCTTAAATAAACCTTAAATAAGGTTTATTTTAAAACTTTCCGAGTCTCTGTAGTTACTTTTGGACATAGCGATTAATTCCCTTTACGTCTGTTAGGATTTTGGAATTTTTAACCTTTACCAGATCACAGGAAACTCTATAAATTAATGATCAAAAAAGAGATCTAGAAAAAACAGGGAGAAACCGAAATAAAACTTTTGTTTTTGATACATTTTTCTAATTTAGCCTTTATTTTCCTAAAGTTTAATATATTTCTAAAGTCTATTCCTTTCTTGATGTGTCGCATCCTCACAAATATTTTAAGCAGTTTCATTAACATATTGCGTACATATACTGCATATGTATGCAATATGTTACTGGTATTGCATGCAGACCTTGACCTGATTGTGTGTATGCAACACACTGGTATTTTATGCAGACATTCAAGTCAAGGTCGAGAACCAATAATAACAAACTCTCAAGACCGTTATTTAGAAACAATTTTTAAAAGAAATACACAACTAACATCAGCCCAGATTGTTGCAGATACAGGAATAGGGATATTCGGATACACTGCGAGTGGCAAGCTGCATTAAAAATGGCTGTATGAAAGGCAGCACACGATTTGAGTTTTACTAAACTGGACTGCGAAATGCGCCAAAAGATTATTGTGATCAGATTATCAAGGACTGGAAGCGAGTTCTCTTTGCTGATGAGTTTCGGTTTTATTTGGATATTGATTCAAGACATATTATTGCCTGGATAAAGCGAAATACAAGCAATAAGCCTGAAAAGAATCCGGCATATGCATCGGTGCAAAAGTGGTGGAATAGTGGTATGAGCCTGCATCATTTTGAATTCCTTCACTGTCCTACACATTTCTATCAATGCAACAACTAACATTTAAATATACAGAGATGAGGCTCTTGATCCGCTTGTTAAGCGGTTTGGGGGGGGAACTCGGTAGTAACTTGCTTTTAAAGGACAAGACTCATTTCTATCGCGTTGCATTAGTCACCGATTACCTTGAGGAGGAAAAATTCAGTAACTGGAATGACAGATTTTCCGGATTTTAATCCAGTAGAACATCTGTGAGACGCACTAGGATGGTGACTGGCATCACTGCAGTCTCCAACGGTTACTCTCCAGAGCTTTAAGGCCCATCGTGTATACGCTTCGTTACTGAAGAAACTCTTGGATAATCTAATACACAGTACAAAAATCGTTGCTTCGTAAAGGACCACAAACCTTGTTAATGTTTGCTATATATCTCTAAAACCTTTAATACCAAGTTTTCCATTCCCCACTTTATATAGTATATCCTATGCTTTAATTTAAATTACAATTTTGCAGAAGTAGGCAATTCTGCATTTTGAAAATATGCGAGACCTGACAAAGTAAAGATCTTGTGCATGTTCCATGTTCTTAATTGCAAAGTTATTAAAACTGCATAAGTTTTTATAATTGTTCCTTTATTTTCTTCCTCGAAAGTAGTAAAACACTTCGGAACCACTTAAGATGTGAATTGTGTTAAAATTTACATACATGAATCTACAATGTATTTCCTCTCTTCCTTCCGCATGCCTTCGTGTTGTAAATGGAAGCATGTCGACTCGTATTCGAGACTTTCAGGATTCGACTCCGGTGGAAGGTACTGCATATTTTTCACGTCTCCTGAGATAAAAAAACCTAATGGATCTGCAGTGATGCCCAAACTAGAAGGCTGTGGATGATACTTTGTCACCAGAACTTGGCGGTTGGGTCCCCCAATCTCCAATCCCCTTTTACACGGGGAAGTATATAAGGTATTTTCTCCCTCCTTTCGGTAGGCCTTTGTGGTGTAATTAGAAGCATACTTGACGTGTATATATGTCTGAATGAATAATAGTTATCCGATTTTGTGTACTTTATTCAAGTATTTTGTGATAAAGTGCTAAGTTCCATTCCTAACTCTCGAACTCACTTAATTTGGTACCTGATTTTAATAGATAGTCTAAATTAGTTCCGACAAAACTGACTTGTTTCATATTTTGTGTCTGTCTAATATTCACTCTAATGTTTTAAGTTTTTTGGTAAAATTTAAATCTACAGAGAATTTTACAGTAAAAGGTGTCAGTGATCAGAATTAAAAAAATAATTGAACACACAAGTGGTCGAGTAGATAAGGTATTGAACACTGACAGTCCGATTCCTGATGAATGAATAGGCTGTCTGTATGAAATCTTCCTACATTTTCTCAGGTGCATAGGAAATACGAGCAAGTATCTTTGAGAAAAATCTTCCTCGAAGGCATCCATCCCTCAGGCAGATAGCCTTCTCATGCTTTGTAATAAGTGATTAAACTTCAAGGAAACGTTTAAAGAATAAATGAGTATTACATTTATAGTGTTAGAAAAAACAATGTATTTAACAAGGAAACGGTAACAAAATAACAAAAAAAATGCTACAGAATATTCTAAAACAAGCAAATACAGCATACGGACTATGGGTTTCAGTCCAACAGTTGGAAGATTTTAATTGCACTCATTCATTGCTCAACTGGTATTCAAATCCAGCTGGTATCACACTGGATCTACTCCTCAAATGGTTTAGGTAGCTCAACTTGTATTTTGGCTCCACTGGCCTTTAACTGAAAATCTTTCAAGATCATTCCCTTAACTGATGAGGCAGTAGAAATCAGCTGCTTCTGACATTGGTTGGTTTTGTTTTTTTGATTTTGGCAAAGCACTTGAAGGTTTTCTGCCTAAGGAAAGAGATGCCCTTGTGGAGGACTTACTAAGACGAACCAGCTGCTGATATTGAAATTACCATTTATGAGCGTGCTGAAGAACCCGGTCGGAGTAAATGAGAGCATTTGAAGCAGGAACAGTTGAAACGCCGAGTAGTTTTGCAAAGGATTCAAAAATGAATATAAAGCAGTTATGAATTGCTTCATGTCTAAAATCACGGGCAGCGTTAGAGCGATTTCTGTTGTCATCTCTGTTAGGATCGGATTTAATGACTTAGAATTCTTATCAGAGGAAAAGACGATCATTATAACGTTTAGTGGAAATAGTCGAATAATCATGATTATAGTAATGCTTTCCTCTCCAGTAACGCCAACAACAGAATTTAAAAAAAAAATTCTGATGTGGACATCACATGACTTCACTGTAAGGCCTATTAAGTTATATGCATTTTTTGCTGCACTTCATTTTAAACTTATTTCATGGAACGATTCTAACTTAATTAATCGATCCCTCAAGGCAAGTCGAAACTCGCATCAAAGACAGCAAATTTTGAAATCAAATATCTCGATCAATCTGTCGTTAGTCTGCAGCCTTTCCACTCGCTACAAAAACATCTGGACTCTCGACTACAAATATCACACACATATATATCTATATGTATATATATATATGAAAACCAATAATTCATAATAGAAGATTTTTTATATACCAACTATAAGGAACAGAAATTCAATACATACACACATATTTATGCGTTTGGTTTTGTCGATTGCAACAAGAAATGGAAGTCCGCAACTAGATGTTATAGCAGTTCCATATAAGAAATTTCGACCTTCTACGGCTAACCGCTTATCGTTTCGAGTTATGTGAGATATATACATTCTTACATACGTATTTAACTTAAAACCGTAATCTGAAATAGCATTCCAACGTCATCGATATATTATCGATAACAATGTCATTATAATCTTCAGTTCTTCTGGCTTTGTTCTGATTTTAAATCATTGAATTTTTCTTGTATAAAAATGTAAATTCACTTAAATAAATGTGGGGAAGATAAGATAAAAAGAGATTTTCGATTCTGGAACTCATATTTTTTCTGATGAGTGGCAGGACTTAAATTTTAAAAATACCCAAATCTTAAATGCCAAAATTTTTATGAGTTTAAATTTTTTATGAAAGGTCGAAATTCAAGTATTCTAAAACTTAAAAACAAATATTAGCAAGAAATAGAATTGCAAATTTTTTTGCAGAGCTCGAGGTATTTCGTAATGATATTTTCGTTTATAATCGAATGGCTACATTTTGAAAAAATCTTAATTTGAGACAAGTTTTATTAAAATATTCCTTGATACGCATCCTTAATAGATCAAACTTATTATCAATAAAATAGTTTTCTTTTAAAAAAGACAACAAATCAGAGAGATGTTTCTATCTCAGATTTTCTAAAATTATTAATTATTTTAAAATTCTTTTTGAGTTCTTTTCTGAATCAGTTTTACAAGTGTTAACAGGAAGGTGTTTAGAATAATTTTAATCAATATTTAATATTATTTTAACCAATATTTAAGATGTATTTTAACCAATATTTAATATGTAATGTTAATTTTCAGAATGTATTCTGTTTATCAGATACTATTTAGTCAGTTATTCAAAAATAAATGTAGAAACCGAAATTTGACGTTTTCCAGCAAAAAGAATATTTTATGATGAACGCTATTTCAATATCATTACTTATTGATGTCAACTTTGTTATTTATCATCAGATATAAATAAGCAGTTATTAAAAAACGTTCTTTTTAATAGTTTTAATTATTAAATATTAAATTATATTATTACTCAAAATTGAATGGAAAATTGTGGGTAGGCTTAAGGCAGGGCAGTCCCAATCTCAGATTGCAAGAAAACTGGATGTAAGACCAAGTGTCATCGCCAATTTGTGGAATCAGTTTAGAAACAGCGGGACAGTGTGCAGAAGACCAGGACAAGGTCGCCATAGAGCCACAAGGACCAATGACGAAAGGTATTTGATACTTCAAGCCAAGCGCCAGAGGACGTCTACAGCCACACAACTGTCTCGTGACCTCGCTGCTGCCACAGGAAGATTAGTTTTAGGAAGACAGTTTGCCGGAAGGCTTCTTGAGACAGGATAGTATCCCAGAAAGTCCTCTATTTGCATCCCATTCCCACCTTCGAACAAAAGAGAGCTTTTAAATTCTGCATACAACAACAACACTGCACACAACTTCAATGGGGCTAACGTTCTCTTCACGGATGAGGCCATATTCAGTCTACAACTTGATTCTCTGCGATTATTGATACGGAGGGAACCTGGGACCCGATATCATCCCAGCAACATCATGGAAAGGGACTAATATTGTGGTGGAGGAGTGATGGTCTGGCCAGGGATTATGCAAAATATCCGCACACCGCTCCATGTGTTTGACACTGGTTCCCTAGATGCCCAGAGTTACAGACAGGAGATCCTAGAGCCCTATAGGTGACTTTTAAGGGGTTCTGTTGGCCTTGAGTTGACTTTTATGGGCGACAGGGCACAACCACATAGGGCCCACCTGACTGATGACTATCTGGAAAGCGAGAATATTCACCAAATGGATTGGCCAGACAAATCACCAAACCTTATCACTATTGAAGATGCTTGGAATGTTCTTGGGAGAGCTACTAGAATACGCCAACAGCCACCCAGAACCATTCAGGAGTTAGAAACTGCTCTAGTGCAGAAGTGGATGCAACTTCCACAAAGACTCTTGAACTAACTAATAGCATGGCTACTCGCTGTGCATGCTGCCTGTCTATCAGAGGTGACTACACACTATACTAGGCACATTTTCACGGTCATCTCTCAAACTGAAATTTGGACCGCATTGGACTCTTGGCCATAAGTCATGCTAATGAAGGGAATTTTCATTGTTGTTTTGTACACATTATTGTCATACAATAAACTATATCCATACCTAATTTCATTTATTTCTATCCGGTATTTCTCGAGATATTTTGGGAAAAGTGTTCCATCTCTTAATTTTATCCACCAGTATATGTGAAATTTAGCTCTGACAGGGGGAAATCTTGCGCTTTCTTCAAACTTCTAATGAAATTTCTTTATTCAATAGACCTCCTTAAAATACAACTCTCTCGACTTCTGCCCTCAGATATAGAAAATAATCATTTTAATTTCTGATGTAATACATCCTAGTAAAAAAATATAAATTATGTTAATGAAATTATTAATTTTGTTACTGTATAAGATTTCTTTATTTTCAACTAACCAGTTATTTCATGTTAAACAGGTTTCCTGTCATTCTCTCTTTCCTGTCAAAATGCAAATTTTAGTTAGCGCGTATCCAAATGAGGTAGAAAGAAATAAGATTTAAAGGAGGGTTTCAGATTGTTGAATCACAGCGTGTTCCACCCGCTAAAGGCCACATTACTAGTTTAAACTCTTGATGACAATCTGTCTGCGGCGTTGCATTATTCTCGTCATTAGGCTTGTCACGCCAATACCAGGTGAGTCAAATTGCGCGTATTCTGTCTGTGTACCTTTTGGCTAAACTACAACTTAATTTAGCTTTAATTTAAATTCCTCACTTTTGAGTTATACCATAACTGCTGGATTGTTTTGTAAGCAGAAGTGCCTCCTGTTAAATTATCTGAGTTTAACAAAAGGGTCTTTTACACCATTCTCATTTTCTCTGTCGTCTTACTGAACATAATGATAATTCGGTTACCTTTCAGATTTGAGTCTCAGGCAGTTGTTGTTTTTAAAGAAGTTCAGACTATAAATGAAAAGTGTCAACTATTAATTTTGTTATCGAAAATTGTATGTGTGTCTTTATTTAAAGAAATGCTGACTATTTTATCACCAAAAATAATTTAATATTTGCTATTCAACACGGTACTTTAAAAATTAAGGAGATATTTTCTATACATTTGTAACAATTTTACAATTATCAGTTTTCAGTTTCAGCATGGTTATTTTTATTCCTATTAATTTTACTTGTACAACTATACTGAAAATATTCCTGTCAAAAAAAGAAAAATAAATATGTCTGAAATAGAAGTGAGAGTGAAACAAATTAAATTTCTGTCGTTACATGTATCTTTTTCTGTGGGGTTTCACCTTCTTACTTCACAGTTAAATCGTCGAAACCCCTAACACTAATAAGCGAATAATCGCTAAAGTGTGTGAACAAAGACGTAAGACTCAAGAACGGCTAACTACCCTTTATTTCTCAAAATAAATATGACCCAATCAGCTCCTAAATCAGAGCGTACAGCAAAGTCTCCACTTGGGCTTGAACTCAAATTAATATGAAATTAAACGTAATTAAAGCTTAACTAAAGCTAACTGAAAGATATGGCCGAAACTATCAAGGTTCTAAGTAATTGGCCCCTAAATCTCAATTATGTCACCCATCAAGGGCCTAAAGTATGGCCGAGTGTAGCAATAGCTTAGAGAGAGACGTAGCCAAAGGCAAACGCGCGTTAGTCGTTAACTTGGGTTCTCTAACGAAGTCGGTGAAACATCGACTTGAATACTACTCTTACTCATTTGCATTAACAGTGTTTCTGAAAATACATTCTGGTAGGAAAGTGCAAGCTGAAGCTAGAAGGGGTAGGAAAGATGCATAAACTTAAAATAACTGTTATAAAATTAGGATAAACCTTACATCTTAATAGTAAATATTTTGATGAAAGCAGAAAGAAGTTTCTGTAACTTTCTTCTGCCACCGTTTGAAACTTTTATGTCACTTACAAGATGCCAATAATAAATTTGATTTTGAATTTGAGGAAGTTTGCAAGAAATTCACGTGTAATTGCCACTGATACAGTATTCGTAAATTCCATATTTTCGATGTTTTAAACCTGTCTGTTTTTCCGAATATCATGACAAATATGAAACTTCATTATTCTGAAGTGCCATGAACTGGTAAGACTAGTCAAATGGTAATCAGACAGACTGCGAAGTCATCGAGAATGTTTTTTCAGTGAGGAAGGATACTCATTTCCTTTAAAGTCAGAAATTATGAATATTTTGGCAGTTTTATTGCATAATGTTAGGAAGAGTGAAATCGAAAACATTCAACTTCGCAATTAGACACGTACAAATATCGAAAGTGCAGCTTGAGAAAGAGATGAAATATTGAATTCAGGTTGAAATATTTAAGCTTATGTGACGCAGAATATTCTAGAAAATGGAAATTTTTAGTTTAAAAGTCATGCTGTAAGGTCTTATCCAATTAAATACTTTTAGCTTACGGTATTTACTCCTTCGTTTTTTCATGCTTTCGTAGAGTAACGGTAGCAAATTCGGCGTGTGTTCTAGAAGTTCGAATCCCGGCGAGGGTATTGTTCAATTTTTACGTCTCCAGCATCAAAATAACCTAATAAATCTAATTGGCGCCCAAAATTAAAAATGTTGTGATGATTATTCATCACCAGGATTTGGCTATTGGTTCTCCTAGTGTCCTGTCGTGCCCTTTAAAAGGGGGAGTATATAAGCTGTTTTCTTCCTCCTTTCTGCGTGCCTTCGTGGTGTAACGATATCACACTCGGCGTATATTCGAGAGATCCAGGTTCAAGTCCCGGTAAGGGCACTGCTGATTTTTCACTCTCCATTATCAAAATAACCTAATGACTCTACAAAGTGTCCTACACAGTTTCTTTTTCATTTATGTTTTTAGTTACATTATTTTAATTCTCTTCTGCACAGAAAACACAAATTTCTGTTAGAAGGAGTTAAAATAGGAGGAAGTTAAAATAGAAAGAATTAAGAGAGCTAATACGATGGGCATAAAATTTATCATATGAGAGAGCTGTGACAGTTCTGACAATATTTATTCAGAAAAAAAATTGAGGTTTTCTAAAACTGGTTTATTTACACGTTCACTGCCGTCTATGAGAATACTCGTAGTTGGCAAACTTAAATTACTTGCCGGCTACGAGATATTTCGTTACTAATTGCCTTACCTAAATCATCGAGTACGAATATTGCCATGGTAAATGCATGCGACGTTTAGGTGTTTGGCGCACAGGTAAGGATTAATAATATACTTAAAATGCTGAAATGCATCATTTATTTCTCAAAATATAAGCCCAATAACTAAATATTTAGAATAAAATACCTTTTTATTTTTGGTTTATTCACTTGAAGAGCGTTTTAAACGGATTGCCCTGATTCTTGTTCAGTGACTTGTGCAAGATCGAAGGCCCGTTTACACTAACGTAACTTTGTTGCCAAGAAACATACGCTACCTCGACTGCTTCGCCTAACGATAGCCAGACGGCTAATTTTGAAAGGGAATTTGAACCAGTTGACGTAAGCCTAAGAACTACAATTTTCCCTCTCTTAAGTCAGCTGGCTCAAATTCCATTTCAAAACTGATCGCTTCGCTTAGGTTACGCAGAACAGTTGCGTTAGTGTACGTTTCTGGAGAGCAAAATTAGGCTAGTATAAACGGTCTTAATGTAAAATAACTTATTGCACATTATTTCCATTAAGAAGTACGCAGGACTTTTTGCTTGAATGAGCAGAACCTGTAATAATATTTATCTGGTTTCGAGTTATCTAATAATTGGCTGGGAGCAAGAGAAAAAAGGTGAAATCAAATTGATGTTTGTTTTCTGTCAAAATAAAATCTACGGTTTTATTTGAGTTTGGTAACATTTTCCTAACCTTAGCTGAACGGATTATCTTTAAAAAATAGGATTAAAATCACTGTCTACCTGAGATTTCGAAAAAATAGCCCTTATCCCCCTAAATGAAGCCTGTCTACTCTGCATAATGTCTGGGCAGTGTCAGCACTTTTAACCAGTATTTAAATAATAAAACAACATAAAAATTCAGTTTGATCTTAGCGTTTGTGAACATATACACCAGATTAGTTTTGATGAACATACTAATTAAAGTAAATTGTTTATAATATATTTAAAGTGGATACTTAAAAACAGATAATGTAATTAATTTTTTTTGTGCTATTTATATTGTATCCAAATCTAAAAAGTAATGCAGTTAAAAGTAATCCCACGAGGACAACTTGGGTCCGACAAAAAGGAAATGTCGCATTTCTAACAAGAAAGTGTATAAAATAACGGGTTTGTAACTTTTCAAATTACTTTTATTTGCAAGCTCAAACATTCAGATTAGAGATTAAATTTTTATAATAAAAATGAAATATTCCAAAAATGAAGAGAACAAATTCTGTATTGAAAAGAGTAATAATCGCACTAGGGCACTTTGAGGGAGATTTAAATTTCTTTAAAAAATTCTTAAAATGAATTTTTTAAAAATATCCGTGAAACTTAAAAAAACATAAAGGCAAGTATTAAATAATGACAAATAATTTTACCCAAAGTAACGTTATTGTTTTAGCTTTCACAAAATTTAATAGAGGTTTATAAATATAATAGGTATGCTTATATTCCTCTTTTCTTTCCGAAATGTTTAACGGATTATCTAGAATTTCTGTTATTACGGCTACAATTCTCCGTGCAGCAACAGGCAATAATGTGATAATTTACTGTTATTAGAAAAACTGTGATCGCCAGTTTAAAAGTTTAAGTCTGTTAATAAAAGGAGATTTTAAAAATCACAAAATTCTTAATTTATATATTTCTTTTCAATTGATTATCTGTTTTATATACTTTTATATTAGATAAATTGTAGAGACATTACGATTTTTTGAAGCTGGAGACATGAAAAATGGGAAACACCCTTGTCGGGACTCGAACCTGAATCAAGCACTCTCGGCACGAATACGTGCCGAGAGTACTTGACCATTACACCACGAAGGCATGCTAAGAAGGGGGGCAGAAATATCTTATATACTTCCCCTTTCAAAGGGAGACTGTGGATTAGGGGACCCAGTCTCCAAATCCTGGTGGTGGAGAATCATCATCCACAAACTGTTTTAGTTAGAGCGCCACTGTTCAGATATTGAGAATTTTTTCGATGGCAAGAAACTGAAGAAATGAGCAATGCCCTTACCGGAATCTGACTTCTGATCTCTCGAATACGCGCCGAGTGTGCTGACCATTACACCACGAAGACATGCTAAGGAAGGCGGGAGAAGTACCTTACAAAATAACAGTTTCGTTTTTGCTCCCCTCAAATTGTCCTAGTGCGATTATTTATTTTGATCTGCACAAATTGGCTATTTCAACGATATTTAGGTATTAGTAAACAGTTCCCATTCAATTTCTACAGTATCATATCTATATCTCTATATATATAAAAGGAAGAGTCTGTCTGTCTATGTGTGTGCGACTTTAGTTCATGCTGAGCGTAAGCTAATAGATCCAGGGCTACGAAATTTCGTACATAGGTGCATCTAGACAAGAACCATTGCACCACGAAACGATGTTTTCGAAAATTTGAATGAGATTTTTTTTTATTTTATACTTTTTGATGGAATCGCATCAAATTGATAATTCTCTCTGATTATATCAGCAACAAAGGCACGCAGCCATTGTTGCTGATATGAAGGCAAAGGGGAGTTGGTTAATTTATTTATTAAGGATAATTTATATATGTATTAAGGGATATTACTTAATAGTATTGTCTGTTTAAGAGAATTTATCATTAAATAAATGCAAAAATTCAAAATAAAAATGGAAATTGTTAAAGATCGCATTTTTTCTGTGAATGCGATAAATAAACATGCTAGGCTGAGAAAGCTTTAGAAAAGTTCACAGTTTATCGAACTTTGAGCATAACTTCTCTCAGATAAAACTTAAGGGAAGTCTTATGAGCAAAGAGGTAAATACAGTTTACTAATAGCGTGTCAGTTTTTAATATAAACCTTAAATTTCTTTTATTTTAACAGATGAGTTTTTAAATGTTTAAAGCTTGGCTTCTATGTCACACTTCGATTCAAGACAGGCCATTGTTTTTTATCAAAGAACTAACAAAATGATAAAGAAATACTGTAGTGTGATCAGAATACATTTTTGATCTTCTTTGAAACAGATCAAAAGAAAGCATAAATCGAAGAAGTGGATATACCAAGGAAACAATGTAGTTTTGACGCAACCACTAGTAATGCTTGGACCTCACGTACGTTTGAAAAGGATTTAGTAATCTTTTAAGTAATCTGGCAACGGAAACTACATGTTAACGGACTTGAGCACGTGACGCTGCATTGCCAATTGGAATTGTTAGTATAGGAATATCACAGCCGCTGACGAAGAAGAAAGAATGCTTTTACTTTATGCTGAGCCTGCGGATTGCAGTTCGTTAGCATTTCGGAAGCCGGAAAAGTTTACGGAAAGGAAAAGCTGGTGCGACATTGTGTGACCTAGTAAAGTAAAGACGATTGCACGGAATAGGCTAGAAAAAGAATTCTGGGATCAGTTTTCTTCCGTCTCGTGGACTAGATGTTATTCTGATGTTTGAAAGAAAAGAGAAATGATTTATGAGATACCAAGGCAAGATTTATTGTTTAGAGGGTATCAAACACAGTAAATTCTTTCCTAGGACGACCATTTCGATTTTTAGATGATTTTGGTCTTCTTTGAAGATGGTAGTCTTAAATAGTGGATATTCAAAATCGACGTTTATAGTCTTAAGAATTACTAGTCATTTTCAGAAAACGTCCTTTCAGAGGATTCCACTGCAGTTATCCTTTTTATAAATCAGTAATTTATACAAGGCTGTTCATTTTATGAAATTAATCTATTTAATTTTTCATTATTTTCAATCATAACTAAGTACAAGTTATTTAGTTGACCTATTGGAGTACTAAAATATAAACTGAAGATACTGCACTGTCTAAAATTAACATAATTCTTGTATTTCTATTCTTAACTGTGAAAGCTGTCTGCACTTTGCGTAACATATCACTAGGTATTTTGGCGATGGTGGCTCTGATACGACCTCTTAGTTGCGGTCTGATGGGCCAATGTGTTTAGAAAATTTCTGGCTTGTAATTTGGCTTGGGTTAAATAATCTAATTTAATTTGATAAAATAAGGGAAAAGGAAAAAATCCCTTGCGTTGTGTTCATATATCTAAGTTATTCAAAATGACTAATAAGTATTAGGCATCCTAAAATTTACATTTGATCGTACTTTATAAATCAGTTGTATAACTAGTGAGATTTTGCACGAAAAGGCAAATTTTTTAATACACTAACATAATTTTATTAAACATTAATTATTGGAGTACATTAACGTAATATTATGGTTAAAGAGAAACTAAAGAACACATATAGAAATAGTTCCTTATATTCTTAATTAAGACAATCATCCTGGGCAGAATTTCATTTAGCACCGTCTTATGGGAGCATCAGTTATATGTTTTGGAATTTTCCTGATGCAGTTTACTACTAAATCGCAATTACGCGGGACTGATGATATTCCGGTGTGGATAACTGGAGATAAAGCAGACGTACATAGCGGGATCCAGGAATGCTTTCGAAGCTTTGGACAGTAGCAGAATTCATCTAAATCATTAGAGAAGATTTCTAAAGGTATCTGTCCGGCTTCGTCTGTTTTTCACTCTTTCGAAAGAAAATAATAAAGGCAACTTGATTCACGAAGGAAAGGTGACTGACCCCAAGCGAAACCGTTTGCTCGAGTGGGAACGGAGAAATTCGCACCCGATTTCTGCTTCGCCTAATGAACTTAACTTGTCGAAACGGGTCTTTTGGGGATCATATGCGGTTACGACCTTCTTGTTCGTCCGCACGGTCTCTTTCTCACCGAAACAGGGGTATTTTGGGTCTTTTCCAAAATTTTCGCTTTTTGCGTCCACCACTATATGACTGTACTGTCCGTAACCTCTGGCACTTTCTCCTTTTCGATCACTCGGGCTGAGGGCCAGCGTCTTCTGTGCTTCTGTGTCTTCTGTGCTTCTGCTAAATGGAGAAAATTATATAAATATGCATATCTTCTTAAACCATCCCTATTATCACTCTCCTCTCGCTAAACGATGGTTTCAACGTCATTTCTTGGCTTTTTCTGTATACTAATACATAGCCTTTTGCTGTCTGTACACTCTGTCCTCCTTTCTTCCTAAAAATGGAGGTATTTTTTTATTTTGAGTCATTGTTGATCACGTCGTTATGCCCAGAAATGATAACGGGCCTCAGTCCATAGCCACATTTTTACGCAAGGGAATTTTTTCTTTAAAAGGCAATCCACTCCTTCTAGAAGGTTCCGAAGTCGTTAGATAGAAGATATTTGGCGCAATACTTTCGAAATTTCCGAAAACAAATCAGTTAAAAGAGCCTTCTAGAACCATCTGTGTCCGTTCGCTCTTTGATATATTCCATGAAATATTTTAGTTTTGCAGTCTGATTATCAAGCGATCAACATTATTATTATTTGCCTCATAGGTTGACGTAAATACACTGGTGTGCAAAACTTAAGCAACAACAGGGTTTTTGCTATAACTCCACAATCAACTGAGAAATCAACTAAGAAACTAAGAAATCAACTGAGAGACATGAAATGCAGAAAGGAAGGAGAGTATTATGTACGTAAAAGATGACGAAAGCATCGGAGCTGAAAAACGAATACAATGCGTACGGTATGGAATCAAACAAAAACAAGCTTTACTGAACGCATAGTATCGTGACTCATGATTGTCTATCCAAGAGGAAAAACAACAAGCAGATGTTCCTTAATATGGGATATGCCCTCCCCTCACTGCAATGGTTGCTTCGCACCGTCTCCGCATACTCAGAACCAGCTGGTGCAACATTTCTTCCGGTAGGAATGCCATTCCTCAATCAGCATCTGTTAGAGTTGTTGGGTGTTCTCCGGAGGATGTAAGCGTACTGCAATGCGTCTCCCAAAAGCATCCCACATATGTTCGATGGGATTTAAATTTGGGGAGTACGCTGGCTAATCCATTCGAGTAATATCTTCACTTTTCAGTAGCTCCTCAACAGCAAGAGTCCGATGTGGCCATAAAAATTAAGTCTGGGCCAATGGCACCTCGGAACAGACGCACGTGGGCAAGGAGTACCTCCTCACAATAGCGATCCCCGGTTATAGACCCTCTGTCGAAAACGTGGAGCTCAGTTCGCCCATTCAGCATAATGCCTCCCCAGACAAGAACTCCAGGACCACCGTTAGGTGTCTTTTCTTGATGTTACTGGGATAAAACCGGGTCCCGACCTCTGTCCAAATCAAAACGTGTTGAGAATCGCTTCTGGTACTGAACCGACTTTCATCCGTAAGGAGGACACGACTCCATTGATCAGTTGTCCAGTTTTTGTGCTCTCTGCGCCACTGTAAACGGTGGCGTCGGTGGCCAACTTTCAACGGGAGGCAGCGTTCACGACAGCGGGCGAATAGGCCTCTTTTGTGAAGGTGTCTGGCCACAGTAAACCGCGACACTTGTCGCCCCGTTGCTGTGCAGAGTTGCTGAGCAATGGCGCTTGCTGACAGCTGTCGGCCTCTTTTCGCCTGCAGGATGATATATCGGTCGTCCTCGAGCCGCCACCACCAACCTTTCTAACAGCTGTACTTGTGATTTGGAACGCTTTCCAAGCGCGCGAAACGACACTTTTGTTGATTCCGAATTCTGCAGCTACACTGGTGACAGTACGCCTCTCCTCCAGTTTTCCGATCATTCTTCCACGTATGAAGTCTTCCAGATAATTTTTTTCTAGCCATATTTCACGAACTGACTCAATTGCACTTGCAGCGAATATGTTGAATTGCGTCTCCGTCCTTCCTTTTATTCTACTGTTGAGCTGCGCGCGCAGACATCACGCGTTTTGTGTACGCTCACGTCACCTCTGACGCTTCGTTCCTGATATTTGCATACGCATGACGTTTCTACTGACTTACGTGTTCATTGTAGTGATCTCCAGACCTCCTTTTCTGCAATTTCATGGCTATCTGCTAAATTTTTAGATTGTTGCTTAAGTTTTGCACACCAGTGTAGTTAGAAACAAGAAGTTCTTAAAAACTAAATTAAATTTTCTATTACCATTAGAATTACACGTCACTAAAGTGACATAACGAAATAGTTATTCTTTAAACTAAAAGCACGAAACTGTTGAAAAGGAATTGTATAATAACTACTTTTCAAATAAGCTTCAACTTCGAAAACGTAAATCTAAGCAATCTAACTCACCATATTGTAAAACCAACAAAATGACCGTTAATTAAGAAATCAATCTTGGGTCATCTTTTCATCTGGATTCATGACGTCCATTATATTACGCTAGTCAAAATGTACTATAAACTTTGCCATGTTCTGCACAAGTATATGGTATAGTAAGTACTACATAATTCATGCTAGAGCTCTTTTCGGCACCTATAAATAAGGTAGTAACTTTATCGCGGAAGGAAGGGGGAGAATATTAACAAAATTCGTGACGAAGTCGCGGGTTAGGTAGTGAAATTTTGCGAATCTTTCGAAGCATTCTCGCCGCAAACGGCTTCGCATATCAGAAACGAAGTAGTAACATAAATAACAAGTATTTAACTAAATGTGCAACTTATACATTTTAAAATGAAACCTGCACATAAACCAGTCAAATTTTGGCAATGTATTCGACATTATCATTTTAGATTTAAATTGCCATTTAATTGGTCGTATAATATACACCTTTATTATACTGTACACTGCTAAGATATCATCAGTCTTAGGTGGTGCCATAATAACTATATTATACTGTATATACGCAGATTTTTTTAAGTTCAGTAGCACATTTTTAAAAAAAAGTATCATTCGACAACGAAATTGCTTGTCGAGAGTGGCAAGCAATGGATGGTGATTATGTTATTTAGAAAAGCCACTTATTATAATGTTCTAGAAAAACCAAAAAATTCAACAGAATTCAGTCTTCTTGTTAGGAGTTTTGCTACTATGCTTAACGCCGCACATCTCGCATAGCTGTTAGGGACACTAAGTGCAGTAACGATGACCCAGTTTCAAATGCCGGACAAAGCGTGGATGTTTTTATGCGCATAGTGTCCTTGCGGCATATAGGCACTGAAAATACACGGCGACCTGAATGTCCTCTCGAGATGTTGGTGCTAGGGGAAGGGGGGTGGGAGACCTTCGGTCAGCCCTTAACGTATTTTTCCTCAAAACTGGGGCGGAAGCTTAACAGGTAGCTAGGTTCGGCAATACCTCAATTATTTGTAGTGCTGTGAATACTGTCAGAAATTCTAATGAACATCAACGTAAAACTTATTTAAACATAAAAATAATCTCAGAGTCACAGCAGAAACTTAAAAATAATAAAGAAAAATCCGAAATTTGCTGCAAAATCTTATATTTGTGAAATCTTTGAAAATCTAAAATTTACGGAAATTTGCTTGACCAAACATTTAATGATCTATCGGTAAATTACAGTTTTGATTTTGATAACGGAACAGATTTGCCTTATTCGTTAATGAAGTCAAACATGGCACTGAAATGCAATTTTAATATATTTTTAAGAGTTTCGAGTATATTTAATGATTAACTTAAATATTAATGTATGCAAATGAGGATTTCAATAAGGGCTGTCAAAGGAGGAAAAGCATTTTTCTTACTCGAGAGACTCCGCTGCGAACTATTTAAAACAGAAGGAGTCATTGCGTCGAAAGAAAACACATAAATAGCAAGTAAAACTGAGATTAATTTATAGTTCAACTGCCAGCTGGCATGTTCTGAATGTTTCTAACTCCTTTCTGCGTTTCCATCTTTTCCGTACTTGCGCAATACCTCTACAGAGCTGCGGATTCTTCAATCTGACAGTGAATTACAACAACGTGTCAGCAACGTCAGCAGAAAAGGAGGTACCACATGGTTAACCATTTGTTAGTTAACCCGTGTTTTGACACAATGAAAAATTTTCTCAAAGATGGACACACATAAAGATGGACACACGTTTTCCACATATCTGAAATTTAAGATAATTAAAAAATATCTCAATTTTTTCCCGTAAGAATAGGTAAAATTTCAACAACAATAAACTTCTCAGAGTTTATTCGCAATCAGTAAACACGCTACATGAACAAAATTGCACGGCAAAACTTAGTTATCCGGTCTCTAGATATCTGAAAATTCGATTATTTGGGTCACTTATTCTTTGTTGATTAATTAAAATTAAGGCTATTGCTAGTTTATTTGAGTCAAAATATGTAAGTCAAAATTCTAACTTAAATTTGTAATAGTCACTTAGCTCTTCATTCCAATTTGGATATTTTTTTTCTGTTCTAAAATGAATACTTGCTTATGATAAATCTGTCTAAACTCCACCGTTTCAAAATTTTGGCGCATTTGCTTTCTGCTTTTCGGCCTGCACCATTCTTTTCCTATAGCAATGGTATAAAAATGTACATATTCTGGAACAGGCGCGATTAGTGTGCGAAGTTATTTGTGGCCGCGAATGTCAATTAAAATAAAAATGAATATTTAGATCTGCAGATTAAAGATCGCTACTGATCTGAAGCTGGGTTAATAGATATTTATTTATTTACTGAGACGTACATAATTAAGGGATGTTGGAAGCCAAAAATCTTCAAAAAATATTGATTTGGGATTTTTCCATTTTCAAATTCTCTACACTTTTAGCTTTCTAAAAATACTATATCAGGACTTAGTGTTCTGTGTATCATTTTTGGAAACATAAGTACAGTCTGTAATCGGTTCTTAACCTCAAGTATTCAGTCCTGAACTGGAACAGGGAGCGGAAGGTACGCTATGTTCTGATGTAACTGCTGGGCTGGATAATAACTGCACGTGAAGGGATTTGAAATCCTCTTTTATTAAATCACTATTAAATACAAACTTCCCAACTCGGGAGAGAT
>KK122549.1:179532-190321 GCA_000611955.2 Stegodyphus mimosarum
CATGTCTCGAAAGGAAACAACGATCTTTTGCGCATTCACGGAGAAGATTAAAAGACATCGCTCACCTTTCCAGCGTAACAAATCTTGAGGAAATAAAAGAAAACCGGATAAAGGCTCTCGTAACAACAGTACTTGGATAACGGAAAGAACTGCTGTCTCTTGTTAAGAAAGCAAATGAAGAATCCTCGATATCAGATAACGTGCAATCTTTCTCTTTGCTTTAGGCGATGCATTTTTTCCTACCGGGATGATTAAACGATTAAATATTGTTGATATTAATACAAAATTACAAAGGCAGAATTATATTTGTTTGATTAGGAACACATGCTTATGATATTTCTTGACATGGTGTAAGATGCAAAGAAAGATGTGCATTAAATTAAGCACTGTAAAACTCCATTATCCTGACTCCAGTTATCTAGCATTCCTATTATCCGGGTCACATGCTTTTCTTTCTATTCCGAGCAAATAGCTTTGTTATTAAATTGTTTGTGTTTTTTCTGTATATTTAAGTAACATAAATATGTACATGCTTTTAAAAAGCTATTTAATTAATTCGAACGGATGTGTGCACCATGAGCATTGGATTGCAACTGATACATATGTACGCTATATTAATTAATGGAAAAGTAATTACGAACCGAAGTAGGCAAATTTTTTTTCCGACTGTCTGTGTTTCATGAGTCATTGTGTTGTAAGTAATTTCGATACTTTATTGTTTACTGGTCATTCAGGTGTTCCCTTTATAAAGATAAAAGGAAATATGAACTATCACGTTCTCTCGAGCATCCTGTCGAAATGTAAGTATTTAGCACATCAACATAGCAGTTGAAAAATGCATAATTCGAGCCGTGGCGAAGTTATAGTTCCTTTTCACGTAATATGCTTCGAAAATCCCGTATGTTATTTGCAAAGATAATCTAGGCAAATTGTGAACCCCCTTTCTTTAGAGCGGGCCGTCGTGGTGTAATGGCATACAAAAGGTCCAGAGTTCGAATTCCAGCGACGGCAAGGCGGATTCCTTCGGTTTTCGGACTTCGAAAAATCGTAGATGACTTTGCAAGTGGCGCCCGAGCTAAAAGTTGGTGGACGGTAATTCGTCACCACCAGGATTTGGTGATTGGGTCCCGTTCTCTCCAGTCGCCCTTCTGTTGAGCGGCGAAGAATATAAAGCGAAGTTCGCGAAGAATATCAAAATAGTTTCTCCTTCCTTAGATAATTCCTTCGTGATGTAATTGGAAATAATACCTGACCAGCAATCGGAGGACCTGGAGTTCGAGTCCCAGCTTGGACAGTTATCATCATGTCTGTCTCTTGCATTAAAATAAAATGACTAATGTCCATGTTATAATTTCATACCCGTTCTCTTTTCGCATAAAAAAAGTTAATTTAAAGTATGCTGCGGAACTTCAATCACTTCGTTTTTGCTAGCCTTTTGATAGAAATAGTGTCATTTCTTATTAGGAATAATATTTTTACATGCTTCCCTTACTTTCATTAGGAATAATATCACTTTCCTTTTTTAACTGTTATTTCATTTTCTTGCAATGAAAAAAATAAAGGGACGAAATTATAATGAGGATAAACCAAAATAAATAAATAAATAAAATCCCCTTCCTTACATTAAAACAGTGGTTCCAAGTGGTGTCGGTGAAATTTCAAAGGGGGTTGCTGATTATCATAGTTCAAGTAGGGATCGATAGCCGAATATGTACACTGCGAAAAAAAAAGTGGGGAAACAGTTCTAGATCTCCCATCTCCCGTTCTTCTGGGCCGATTGACGAAATTCAGCTTACGTTGCTCACGTCTCGAAAGTGCGACTTAGGATATGTATTTGAATTTTGTTTAGCATTATTCTAATATAGTTATTTTAACACAAAATCGGACTTTTTCTGAAATGGCATGCGAAATTTTTTCCATATTTCGATTCTACAACTAACTTTATGCCAAACTGCCGAGTTTTGTAAACGTTGCACGAGTAGTTTTTAAAAAATTAGCTCTCAAAATTTTAGCTCCTCAGTGTTAATTGAATTTGGTATATATTTATTACTGTCTCGTTTTTTATTAAACTTATCTGTTTCTTACTTTCACGTTTCGAAATTTAGGTTCATTACAAATAAAATTCGTTCATTTTTTAAGATTTACTATTAAAATTTGTATTTTTAAATTTTTTTTTTTTTTTAATTTTTCGAAAAACGTTTTGTGTTATCACCTATAAAATGTTTATCATCTTAAAGCAGATGTATTTCTAAGCATACCTGCAACCTGCAAAACATTAGAGTTTTTTATTCAAAATTTCCTAAGATATACGTGAATTTACATTTTGGTGCATTTTGAAATTTGGCTTATTTAATATAAGCGATAATAACGCCAAATATGGTTTACGCATTTTTTGTAAAAGTTCTTTGAAAGTATGAACGATGACCATTTTTCCGTAGTGTACAATGAAAAAAAAAGAAAGGCAAATAAATTAAGTAGTTCGCTAAGTGAATTATTCATGGCTCGAACTGAAAAAATTGCGCCAAGATAAATTTTTAAATTGCTCGGTAAATGTCTCACCAAAAATTACAAAATTTAATAGCTAGGCTTAATTTGAGAGGTAGAATCGAAATATGGAAGAAAATTGGCATGTTATTTCAGAAAACGTCCAATTTTGTGTTAAAATAATTATGCTAGAATAATGTTAGATTTGATCCTTTCTATTACGAAAAAAATATTAATAAAATTGATAGTTAATTGTTCATTGATATTGATTGGCTATATGATGTAACAAGGAAGAAAATAGTAAAAATAAATATAAGACATAATAAAATTACTTAACTTATTTTTTAAACCAATAATATTTTTAAATATAAAACTTTTCTGCACGCCATTAAAAAATATAAAGAACACAAAAATAGAATGAGAAACAAGAAACAGGTTGAGTATTTTTGAAAATTAAATTCAGTTTTATATCAAATAATTTTTTTTAAAAAAAACGCATCACTGTATCGAGTCCCAACTCCAATACAGGATTAATTAAAATCGAAATTTCGAGGAATTAGAATCTGCGATTTAATTTTCAAAAACTTATTTATATTTTTAAAGTTAAGACCAGAAGTAACTTAAAAAATAATTAAATGTAAATCTAACAAACAATTTTTTCAAAACTTTTTTTCTCATTTTTAATCTAATTGTTGTATTATGCCCAAATATTTAATTTATGTTTATAATGTATACTGTGTATTTTAGAGGAATTGTGAGGCGGTCGATGAAGAAAACTATTCCTTTAAAAGGGGGATGATAAAAGAAAAAGGCTGGAAATCCCTGCATCAGAGTAATTACATATGTGGCTTATAGGAAATAAATAACTCAAATATACTTTTTTGAATATTTGGGTGGTCTGTTCTGCTAGTTAGGTCGCCTCTACTTACTTCAGTGTAGCTACACGAATGTTACATAAAAGTTTTAATTATTTACTTAAAACTAATTATTTACTTAATGTACTTATATTACTTACTTTATTAGTTATTCACTTTACTTTAGTTACTAACTATTTACTTAAACTAATTGTATTAATTATTTACTTACTAATTATTTACTTAAAGTTTTAATTATTTACTTAAAACACGCTTTACTTATTTTATTCACTTACTTTGCTATGAAAGGTGCGTTGCGTCGTATCCTTCATACAGCATTCCCTTGATCGATACTTTTCATACTTATGTAACTCCTAGCGTGATGCTAATTGCATATTGATAATTATACAAAAGCAAAATGATAAAATCTTACCCAACAATCTTTTCCGTAACAATGTCAAGTAAAAGTTCGATTTATAGCAAAACAAAAACAACAGAAAACTAGGAATAAAGAGACTGTAAGCACCTTCTTCAACTAACATCTTATTAAAAACTCCAAATTTCATAGGTAATTACTGTCATTTCTGTTGAAACGAATAGAAACTGCGGCACTAATCTTGACAGAAAAAGATTTTCCTCATTTCTGAAAATGTAGTGAACACCATGCAGCACTTTTTATGAGCCTTAATTCAACCCCTATTTTCACAATAACACTGAGAAAATTTTGGTGCGTTTTATTTTTTGCTTTTGTTTTAAATCCTCTCAGTTAACTGGGAAGTAAGTTAAGTAAAAAGATAAGGTTGTTAAAAAACAAGGCTTGCAAAGTTTATTCTTAGTTAAGGATGTATACTATGTTTCATAATATTTACGCAAATAGTATTTAGATGTTATGGCAGTTTGAGACAAACTACATTCGCGTTTCGATTTTATTATTATTACTGTTAAAATGCCAATTTCGTGCCTGGGTATTTTGTGTTGGAGAGTTACAAAATTGTAAGTACTTAATTTTAGAACATAAAAATATGTTTACTTGCAACTCAGCAAAACACAGTTGTTAAACAGATTAAAATAGATTTCCTGTTATTTGAATAAAATATTAATCTTTAAAAATAATCGGAGGAAAGGGCAAAATGCCAGATAAAATCTCTGATGTGAAACAAACTCAAGAAAAGAGGGAAGGTGACTCGAATTGGGTTGAAAACGACGATAGGGCCTTTTACACAAATTGCAATTTCATAACCAATTACACGTTCATTGTCTTACGGGAAAAGGGAAAAAATTGAGATTCTGTAGAATAATTTTGTAAAAGAGTTATATGTAAAGTTAATGATGTTTCTCATCTCTTTCCATATTATCTTACTAGTGGGTAAGCCAACCGGATGAGCCGGCTACGGACAAAGCAATGTGTACGTGCTCTACATACTGAAAAACTGAAAACAAAAGGAACTATTAATTTAACGTACTGTATACAAAATTGCTAGCTGCGACCAAAACAAAATTTATGACTTTTATGTACACATGAAAAGAAAATGCATAGAATGAACACTTTTCATTCTTTCTAAGCAACACCAAATTCGCAAAAAGTTTTTTTGTTGCCATATCAGGAAACAAAAGCTTTGGACACTTCAGGTTAATATGTATACGTATGACCTTATGATTTAAATTTAATGTAACATAACTACTTTTTCTCAATATCAATAAAGGAATTAAAGTGGCAATATCATATGCTGCCAATTATCTTAAACCTTAACAAAAAAAAAGTTGCAACCAGCAGCTACTTATTTAAAATGCTGACATTAAGGAAACATTTTCGACATACAATGACGTCACATGAAATCGCGTGCTTTCTTCAGCGTCAGACCATGACCTTGTATAACAATAATATATTAATGTTTAGGAAAGCTATTTTTATTTCGTATTTTATAAACTATGCAAGTGTTTTATTAAGGAACTCTACAGACTGAAAGCGAGCAGCGGCAACACTTTTCGAAATAAAGTAAATTTTTAGCTCCAGCCTGTGAGACACTCGGAAAAATGAGGACGAAAATTAGAGCTTTCAGAGTTTCTAATTAATATCTCGGCTGATTAAAGTCATACAAAGATGAGAACGGCGAAATGGCTTCCCGCGAAGTTTTGGAATCCACGAGTACTTCTCTGGAAACTCAATTCCCGGCCGCATATTTCACAAGTGCACATCTGTGTAGCCACCGAGGGAGTACGCCCAAGCAGCAAGGCCGCAAGCAACATTGACTGGAAACACGAAGGTTCTAGAACCTTCATCTTCATCATTCCCAGTTTTGACTGAGAAACAACAGTACATTAGTCCCCCTGGAAGTAAGGAGAATTGCTCTGAGTTGTCAGAGTTATTAGGATTAATGAAAGAAGTACAAAACATAATTGGCCCACAAATTGGAAAAATCATCCAAATTTATAAACAAAAAATCCCGGAACTTAAAAAATGCATGAATATGCTTGATAAAATGCAAATATTGCACTTCATACTTGAAGAGATATCCCAGCTCCCAGGTAGCAAATAAGCTCGCCACTATGTTTAAATTCTGTATTCAGATTTAATTATATCTTCACAGAAATATGCACATATTCCTTCCCCAATAATTCTTTCCTCTTTTCCCAACACTGCATTTTCACGCTATGTCATTCCAGTTAAACCACAATTTTTGGAGTTGCATTTTATGCTCTATAACTTTTAAACTTTTATAAACTTTAAACTTTTGTTTTTCACGAACCAGTTGAACTTCTACTTTCACCTGCTGGCTTACTCATTCTGTTTAAGTATTGCGTTACCCATCATTCTCATGTTCTGCCTCGTACTTGGACCTTAATCTCACGTAGCAGTTTACAGTGGTAGCTATGGTATCGTTTGGTTTACTGATAGTATGCCTTCTACAATTTATGAATTTATGAATTATGAACTCTTGAACTCTGTAACAATATTTAATTACACCTTACTTCATGTTACTCCATCAAGTTGTCATCTCTCCATTGATACTACTCTTCGAAATCATACATGATCGAAAATCGCGTAATGGACTTAATCTGGGATAGCCCAACAGCGTGGGTGCCCGAACTGCAAGTCACGAAGGACAATGCCTGAACCGAGGGAGTGGCTTCTAGGATGGGCCAATGGACTTCGAGTAATATTTCTAGCATGTCAAATGACCTTTGGCCAGCTTTAAGCAAGATAGTTGAAAACATTTTGCCACGCCATTTCCTGTGCAAAAAAGTTATTAGGATTAATGAAAGAAGTACAAAACATAATTGGCCCACAAATTGGAAAAATCATCCAAATTTATAAACAAAAAATCCCGGAACTTAAAAAATGCATGAATATGCTTGATAAAATGCAAATATTGCACTTCATACTTGAAGAGATATCCCAGCTCCCAGGTAGCAAATAAGCTCGCCACTATGTTTAAATTCTGTATTCAGATTTAATTATATCTTCACAGAAATATGCACATATTCCTTCCCCAATAATTCTTTCCTCTTTTCCCAACACTGCATTTTCACGCTATGTCATTCCAGTTAAACCACAATTTTTGGAGTTGCATTTTATGCTCTATAACTTTTAAACTTTTATAAACTTTAAACTTTTGTTTTTCACGAACCAGTTGAACTTCTACTTTCACCTGCTGGCTTACTCATTCTGTTTAAGTATTGCGTTACCCATCATTCTCATGTTCTGCCTCGTACTTGGACCTTAATCTCACGTAGCAGTTTACAGTGGTAGCTATGGTATCGTTTGGTTTACTGATAGTATGCCTTCTACAATTTATGAATTTATGAATTATGAACTCTTGAACTCTGTAACAATATTTAATTACACCTTACTTCATGTTACTCCATCAAGTTGTCATCTCTCCATTGATACTACTCTTCGAAATCATACATGATCGAAAATCGCGTAATGGACTTAATCTGGGATAGCCCAACAGCGTGGGTGCCCGAACTGCAAGTCACGAAGGACAATGCCTGAACCGAGGGAGTGGCTTCTAGGATGGGCCAATGGACTTCGAGTAATATTTCTAGCATGTCAAATGACCTTTGGCCAGCTTTAAGCAAGATAGTTGAAAACATTTTGCCACGCCATTTCCTGTGCAAAATAATTAAAGCATCATCGATTTCTTCTGAAAATTTTCATTGCGAAATGAGATGAAATATAAGCAATTGTGAAGATTTCCCTACCTGATTGAAAGAATTTGAATACAAAACACATGTTAAATACTCCGCGAAACTTCGACTCACCAATCTCGGTTTCTGTTTTCAAGAAACTACATTTCTCAGCATTCTTCATGTCGTAAAGTAAAGATACGTACTTAAATTTACAAGTTCTATAACAGATATGTAACATTTTGTATTTAAGGGTAATTGACTGCAAAATGGTAACTATAATTATTATTTAAAATTTGTTTCAGTTACTACATTCAATTCAGAAGAAGAAACATATTTCGATACATTTGAAATAAAATTGTCTTACAATTTTTAAATAATATAAGTTTATTGAGAGCAATTTAAAAAGTCTAAATAAAATTATGCAATTGTATATTATTATTATTATATCTGTATTTTTCATCTGCGTGAAGAAATACTATTTAATGCAGATTCATTTAATTATTCATAAATATACTACTTAAAATAGTATTATGAATGCTGTTATTTTGCAGAGAGAAAAACTATGCAGAAAACTAAAAAAAAAAAAAAAAAAAAAAATTAAAGCAAATTAAAAATGTTGCTAATATTTAAGCAGAATTATTACTGCACTAGAAGGTACGAATATTTTGTAAATATAATTTTACTTTAATTAGAATTACTCATAGTTCATCACAATTTGTTTGATATTGTGAATACTATGTCAAGCTGAAAAGAACTTAAAATACATATTCACAGATCAAAATATGGTTTCTCAGTGCTTTTTAGGAATTTCGTTTGTGCTGCTACAGTTGTATACTGTTATTTAAAATTTTACCTCTGTAAGTAAAGTTCTATATTAATTTCTATTAAATGATTTTAATTCAACATTAAACTACCTTTTAAAATGCTACATATTATATATTATATACATACATGCATCTTAAAAAGTATGCTGCCTAGACTGAAAACTATAGCTTAACTGACTTTCAGATTACTAAGATAAAAATTGCGATACTACTATCATATTAAATTTACCATGAATATTCATTTGGATTCCTATACATTTAGTGTGCTGAATTTCACATTTAATTACTGTCCACTCTTAAATGCACTGTCTGCACAAGAAATACTCTTCAAACAGAATGAATTTATCTTGTTTACAAAGAATATATAGAATATATTTTTTATTTATATATAAGTTTTAATGTTACAATAGATACAATCAGATCAATATATATTTTCAATCTTACACTTTCAAACTCAAAAGAATGCAAAGACTTAAAGAAGAAAGTACTATATGATTCATTGTAACACTTCCAGTCCTTCTCAGCTCAATTAAAAAAAAATATGCACTTGAATTGTCTTAATCCACAGGCATGATATTTGCATAATATTCGACACTAATTGTAGCTTGAGTCATTTTCTCGGTCTAAAGAACGATATATGCCGTGAACATCAATCCGAATATCAATAAGTGATAAAAATGGCGAAAGTGAAATGTCAGCGATTAAATAAACTCATAAACCGAAAGCACTACGAAAATTCCTTTTATTACGCCAAACATTTATAACTGCGAAACAAATGCAAATTAAAACGTAACCAACGTACGCTTATATGCCCAGTTTCAAAGATCTGCCGTCACAAGAGCAATAGAAGCTCATTGGTCCATTTTCGAAACCCCTCCCTCAGTGGCTACACTGATGTGCAGATGTGAATTATGCTTCTCGGCTGTTCCAGAAAATGTAATGCCACAAACAAACAAGCAAACAGATAGACGCGAACAGATTTTCAGAGTATAGATAGCAAGGCACGTATTATGTTCAGTTTAAAACCTGCGTCACTGTATAAATAATTAATTTTATATTATTTGTATATATTATTTATATTATTGTATATATTATTTGTGTATATTATTTGTATTTATACTATTTGTATAAATAATTAATTTTATGTTTTTTACTTATTTTAGACATTCACTTAAAATACGTAAATAATATAAAATTGTAATTTTAATCTTCATCAGTAATCTTTCGATTGGTAGAAATTTCATCAGTAGTAATCTTTGTGTTGATAAAAAAAAAGATTCAGTGTCATTTTTGACGAGGCTGGAATCGGCGTATGTATATATTATTGATAGTATGATTATATTACGCAAATACAGGTAATAACTTAAAATATCTCTGGGCTGTATTACGCAGATACAGTAAAAATTTTAAATATTTCTGATATTCAAAGGTACTGCGTATTTTCATATGTATTAAAGTGTGTCCTACATTAAAATACACAAAAATGCAAGGAGTAAAAAATGCGCACAGAGAGTGCACGATGTTTTAAAATATCCATATGTACATTCTATGCAAAAACAAGATGGGACAGTTCTACTTCTCCCGTTCTACTGGGACGATTGACTAAATTTAACTTGCGTGTTTCATGTCTCGAAATCGCTACTTATTATATTAGATTTGTATATTATTGTTATAACATAGGTATTTTGACACAAAATCGGGCTCTTTATGAAATGACACACTGTTTTTTTTTTCATATTTCGATTCTACGAATCAAATTATGCCATGCCAAGCATTTTTAAAAAATACACCAGTAAGTTTTAATATATCAGCTCTTAAAATTTTAGCTCCTCAGTAATAATTGAATTTGGTTAATATCTCCTTTTTAGTAAAGTTGCAGAGACATTAGGTTATTTCGGAAGCAGGAGTGATGAAAAATGAGCAACGCCTTCCCCGGGAATCGAACTACCGACGTCTCGATTAGGCGTCGAGTGTGCTAACCACTACACCACGAAAGTATGCGAAGAAGGCGGGAGAAATACCTTATAGATTCCCCCTTCTGAAGGGCCACTGGGGATTAGGGGACGCAATCGCCAAATCCTGGTGGTGGAGAATCATCATCCATCAACCTTCTTTTTTTGTTCGAGCGCCAGTGTACAGACATTAGGTTATTTCGGAAGCAGGAGTTATGAAAAATCAGCAACACCTTCGCCGTGGAATAGAACTCCGGACTTCTTGGTTACGCGTCGAATGTGCTGACCACTACACCCCGAAGGCATGCGAAGATAGCGGGAGAAATACTTTATAAAGTTATTTAGTTCCTTTTCTCACAGCTCAAAGTTTAAGCTCATTACGAATAAAATTCTGAGGTATTTCCCGATTTATTAAAAACATTTAGGTAATTTTTGTGAATTTTTCAAAAACAATTTTGAATTACTACCTATAGAAGTTTTATAATCATCTTAAAGTAGATGCATTTTCAAGCCTACCTGCAAAAAAAAAAAAAAAAAAAAA
>KK122549.1:190340-203087 GCA_000611955.2 Stegodyphus mimosarum
AAAAAAAAAAAAAAAAAAAAAAAAGCGTTCCTAAGATATATGTGAATTTACATATCGGCCGTTTCGAAATTTGACATCTTTGATTGAAGCAATAGTAACGCCGAGTATAGTTTATGGATATAAAAATAACAGCTATGATTAAAAATATAATATACAGAAAATTATTTGAAGAAATGAACGATGCATCTTTCTTTCGCTCGTGCGCAATGAAAGGGAAAGAAAAGTAGGCTACCATGTATTAAAAATTTGTCCAAATGAATTATCTTGGCTCAAATTGAAAAAAGTGCGCCAATATTAATTTTTGAATTTCTGAGTAAGCTTCTCAATAAATTTTACAAAATTTTATATTTACTCATAATTTGAGTTGTAGAATCGAAATCTGGAAAAAAACCTGGTATGACATTTCAGAAGTAGTTACTCTAAATTCTAACAAAATTTCTATGTTAGAACAATGATATATATAAATCTAATATATGTCCTAAGTCACGCTTTCGAGACATAAAAAACGCAAGTTAAATTTCTTCAATCGGCTTAGTAAAACAAAGGGCCATATAGAACTGTCCCCACTTTTTTTTCCTGCGACGTGTATGCTGTGTGAAGAAATGTCAGGGTTCGCATTTACTACATTTCTGTTATAAATTAAAATGAATTTAATTCATAAATAGCGTCTCGCAAAACTGATCAGACTTTTTTAATCTCCTAAAATTATGTCAAACAACCAAAAACGTTAAATGCCATCTATTAATTGAATTTCAAACTTTAATATTAATTATAAAAAATAATATTAAATATTTCCTCTTTAGAAACATGCTATGATGAAGGGGATCACACAGTTATTGTAAAATTCAAAAAGCATAGATCTTAAACTTTCGGTAATTATTTTAACGACTTGCAAAATACTTTCTTTTAGCTTTCAAAATACTGACTAATTTTCTCAGCCTGGATTTAATCAATTTTTTTATCATTTCTAGCCTAGTTTCCTTCCAATTCCCTCATATTAGTAATTTCAATTGCTTCTTCACAGAAATATTTTATTTTCGAAATTAGGGTTTCATATTTTGATAGATAAGTTCAATGCAGTTAATATCTGGACAACGATTGAAAATTTTACACGAATTGATTTGCAGTCTGAAGCTCGCAATTATTGATACATTTATTGATGCACCTTTTGATGATGAAGATTTTTACTTTGCTCAGAATTTTAGATTTCATTCAAAATTATAGCTATATTTCTACTGATTCATAAATAAACTTCAGGTTACAGTTTCAAAACTGATTCTCCTCCTATATCGTAACTCAGCTTTAAGATTTTCCCACTATTTGAACTAAATTAAATTTCGAAATTCTTTTTCGAAATTCAGAAAATGACCATACTCAACAAACATATTATAATATTAGCTTTAGCCAGCAATCATTTTTTTTTCCTAACAATCAGAATCCTTATTTCTTCCGGATTTTTGAAAAGAAACTTGAAGTTTCTTTTAGTTTACAGATGCAGAACAGTTTCTTTGTCCACTGGCCTTTGGATTAACAAGTACTTTATATGATCATTGTTATTCTGCTGCAAATATGACAACATCCAGTATCCAATTATTAGTCCAAAGAGGTTTTGATCCTGAAGGACTATTGTTTTCGTTTTGCGATTTTGAGTTCGAAACAATAAATGTCGGTTCACTTTTCAAACTGTTGACACCAAATATTGCAACCCTGTATTATATTTAAAGAAATTAAATAATTAAGGATGTGCTTAGATGTATGTATGTGTCTCGCATTGTGATAAAACGACGGTACCTATAGCCATCGAATTTTGATTGACGTAATCCTACTGCGAATATGGGTATCTAGAAGCCCAAATTTGAAATTTGGAATTTGTTTTATTATGGATTTCATATTTTGTAAAACTTTAACGAATTTTTGATGAACAAACTCAAGGATTTTAAAGCGAGCAATGGCAAAGTTGTACAGAAAAGATATTTTTATTTCCAGCGCGTGAGACTGTGTATAGGAAGTTATAAAGATATGCTCAGTTTAAAATCATTTTGCGATATTGTTCTTTAACTGAATTTTATCGTTTAAGTGCGAAGAACATAATATTTAATAAATAAAGGTAACACACAAAACGTTAAAAAAAACGGCCCTTTGGAAGTAATTTAAAATCTGAAACATATCAGATTTTCTTTTTTTATTATTATTATTTCTCGAAAACTTTGCATTGTGTTCTACAGGAATGCTTTAATGATGTTCTAAGTCTTCTTTCATTTTTGAGTTCTGCCATGCTCTGATTCACCTTAATAAAAAATAAAGTTAAATAATAAAATTAATAATTTCTTTTTACTTTTCTTTTTACTTTTTACTTTTCTAAAGAGAGAAAAATATTTTTTCTCTCTTTAGACCCATGACAAAAAATAACATAAATTAATATTAACTTTATCTACGGATTCAGAAGGGCAGTTTTTTAGATGTTGCCTATTATTTCGATGAAAAATAATTTCGTTAATTCCTATAATATATTTTCTGCACGAAATTTTATTTGCAGCTCTGACAGTATTCAGAAACATTTATAATAATTTTATTCAGTGCAAAGAAGAGATGCTTATTTTTAAAATCACTATCTTATTTTTTGAAGAAACAGGCTTTTTATGAAAGTATGCTATTTAAAAGCCTACTTCAAAGAAATCCGTATTTTACATTTGTAGATGAATTGCATTTAAATATTTTCAAGTTATTTTTGGAAAATAAAAAATGTCCAGCCACTTTTGTGAGACGTTGTAGTAGCGAAGATGTAAGTAACGTAAAAATATAATTTTCGACAAAGTACGGGAAATACTGTGATGTAAAACGACCATGTTTTCAACCCATCTAACAAGATAATGATAATTCATTTTAAAAGAACCTTCTAAATCCGTTCTGAAAGTAAATGTTTCTCAAATCAAAATCAAAAAATTTTTAAAAAGGCAAATTTATTCAATTTATTTGGAACTTCTAATAACAAAAAGTATCAGAGAATGAGAAGCCTAAAATCGCAAAAAATCACAGGGAAAGGCTGATATCAATGGGCCGCTTTTATAAAATGATCCTTAAAATCGTCAAATTTAGAAATTTTACAGATTTGTACATGTTAATTTTAACTATCACTTTCCATACTACACATATCTAGGACTAGACGTTATAATGATGAAATTATCAATAAATATTAGAAAAATGAAAATAGGTGCCACTGGCCCAATGAAGGAAACCGGTCGCCTTCATTAAGGCGGGAGTTTCTATAAATGGGGCAGTAGCTATTTACTTTCTAATACAGTGCCATCTTAATACAAGTCATTAAAATGTTGAAAACTATTTCGAGCATGATTCGTTCTGATTAGAAACTAACACAGAACACTCAAAATGCATTGAAAAATACCCATAGTTTCGCATTATTCACAAGAAATCAGGAGATGGATTTTAGTTTAGTCTTTGTAAACATTCAACAGTCCTAATGCGAGAATCTACGAAATAACATTGAATTTCGTCTATTAGAAACAATTTAATGAAAATGAGAATTTGAGGGTAATTTTAGTTAAACTAGTGCAAAAAGAAAAGGAACCATAACTTGAAAACTTTCAAATAGCATAAAATAATTTTTAAGGCTACTATTAATAGTAGGCTATATCCCCTTTTACACAAATTACAGCATCAGTTATTCGTTCTTGATGAGTTAAGTTGTATTTTTCGCAATAATACATTTTGATCCCCTTTCTACACCAGCGCACTTCTCACTTCCCTTTACTTATCTCTTTTTTTTTTCTGTCGCATTCCTACTCGGACCTGGTTGAAGATCACTAGGTCTGACTTTTGTTAAAAATCTGTTTCAAGATATGTGCTCCTGCATTTTCTATAGGATGCTTCGAAAATGTTTGGTCAATCTAGGCAGTTTTGTTTGCTTGTGAGCTTTGTCGGGATGGAAATTCTGAGGAATATTTTTTACATCCATTTGTTAGGCAAAGATTTGGCATCAGAGGTTGCCGTATATTTATTGTGTCGCTTTTGAACAAAATTTCTTGTTGAATTTTTTCGAAAGAGGTAAAAAGTAGGATGCGAATAGTTGTGATTCACCGAACTTGTGTCTTATTTCAAACAAATATAGTACACCAAACTAAAAGTTTCATTTTCGAACAAGACCTATATCGAGTTGAAGTTATTCTACAGCGAACGTATACCGAGGCATCACTGTAACGTTTTATTATAGTATAGCAGTTTCCTTTTTTATAGCTATGTATATGATTTGGAAAGTCTGCAGCCACTTTATTTCAGCACGGAAGGAGAAGTAATTAAAAAGAGTTAATAAAATGCAGGATACCTAATATGAAAATTTTGATTTATAAGTTATTCGCCTTTCATATTGACTTCATTTATTAATTAGGGTACGCTGTTATACCGTTATTGTTAAAAAAGCAGTAATTAGCGATGTCGTATTTGCTAGCAAACTGTATTTTCTGTTTAGCGATTTTAAATACATATTCCAATACCAGTAAAGCCGTAGAAGGAAAGTTTAAAAGATAAAGGAATCGAAGCTTCTTTTTAAAATTACCCCACATATTTTATGCATTGAATAACACTGAATATAGTAGTCATTCTAAAGTACGTAATACGATTACATTAGCAACTAAATACTATGGTACTGAAATTCAGTCTACTGCAAATTGCTATGATTGTTTCCTATTGCTTGGTTCCTCTCTGATAGGTAGAAGAATAAATTTATCTTGTCAAAATAAATTTTAGTAGAAAGAATAAATTTTCATTTGGATCAAGATCTTTAATATATTTCAATAAAAAAATAATCAAGACACGTTTAAGAAAGTCCCAAAAATTATTCTCATTTTTCTATTACACCATAGAAACGCAAATCATAATATAAATCTTATATTTCTTTGATTCTAGAACGCATCCCTTACTTTTAGTCTCACAAAAAAAGTTTTTGCTTCTAAGAATATCAAATGAGTCAAATTAAACAGTAAAAATATGTAGCAAATATTGCTTTACTAATCGTATTTTATTTATTAAAAGCAATAGCATTTTTTGTTTAAATTAGTAATTTATAAATAATAATGCTTCGAAATTTATAAATAATAATGCATCTGTGATTATAAGACACCATGTTTCTGAAGCGTATTCCATTCTTAACGACTTTTATATGGGAAAAAAAGGTTCATCTTATATACGAAAAATTAATCATAAAAAATGGGAAGCTGTTATTTTAGAAATTGGTACACAACTTTGTTTATAATTGTGGAAGCTTTCTTTCATTCAGTTTTAACGATTAATATTTTATGCTAGTATATATAGTTTCTGCTTTTATAATTTTTATATCGTCTTTAGGCAGGGCTTCTATAAAACATCTTTATAATAGTACACTGTATTAAGATATTGAAGAAATGCTAGAAATATTTCAGAAAAAATATTTGAAGGTACAGTTAACATGAAGTTATGACAGCATATCGGAAGAAGGAACGTTTAGATATATCAGCATAACCGATTGAAGGACAAGGTAAACTGAACTGATACCTATTACTAATCAAGGATTTTTTTATTCCCATATAGTATTTTAATTCTTTTGTTCTGATACTATACAATGTATGAGTAGTAGGAAACTGGATACTTTTCATTAATGCTTATAGTATTCTCATCAATTTGATATTTTGCATTGCTTTAATGTATATTACACTACAATTAAATGTTCTTATTTCCCGTATTACATTATAGTTTAAAGCAATAAAAATGCAACAGAAAAATGCTTGCAAAATGACAAAATGCCAATTTGAATTCCTTATATGTGCATATGTATAATTAATCTCAGTATTGGTTTATGTTCAAAGCTGTTTACAAAGACAACCTGAAGTAAAGTAAAAACTGTTTAAAGTAAGCAGTAATTATCTGTGTTATCCCCCGGCGTTTTTTAAAATTATACATTTTAAAAGTAGCTATTGTGTGGCTCGTGGCGTCGGCACAGACCTCACATTGGAACTGACATGTGTAGACATTTGCCACCAACTAATAAAAGATTGCGGCTGTCGTTGTCAAAGGTCTAGGGCACTATACATGTGGCAGTATTACTTTGCTTCAGTTCCGCTCCCAATTTTGAAACGAAGCACACGGGGGAACGTGTCCGAGGGTCTTCCACCTCTCTTTTCCTAGCTGCAATGTCTTGAGAGGGATTTCGGCTCTCCCCATATATACAGAGTGCCCCCGTGCCTCACAGACACTACATTTTCAAACATCCATAAGGTCTCTGGGATTCGAACGCGGGCCCTTCGTCAAAGACACGAACCATTATCCCGGTTGAGGGGGCGATACAAATATTAACAGTAACTTGTGCAAGATTTCTCTGGCAAAATAGTAGACTGTTTGAGTACAGATAATAATTTTCGAGGCCAAAAGTTTCAAAATTATTGTAATAGCATCTATAAAAGATAATGCTTATGTAAAACCTCAGTCAAAAACAAGGTCATCTAGTTCATGGATTAGTTAATGAATGGGTACGTTCTTGTCATAAGAAGGCTTGCTTTATTTTAAATTATCTTTTTTATTGATAATTTTTTACTTTTTATAATACTCTTACACAATATCCATAATGAAAATTTAGACAGTAAGCCGTTGTAATAATAATTTATAGGCGAAAACAAAGCTAGAAGTTCGTAATTTAAGCTAATATTAAGAAAACATAAATTGCGAATTCTATTACAGTGACTTATCAGATGTATCAAAATTCATGCAGAGCTTCAAATGTTTTCAATAATTCACGTTGAAATAATTTGAATATGTCAATTAACGCAATTCTATCATTAAATTTAAAGAACTGCGATTAAGGCATATAATGTTTAACAGTAATATAACTTGATATTAGATTTCGTGTCGCTGATAATATTTCAAGGGCATGATGAACTTCTGAATAGAAGACAAAGTATAGAATTTGTAATAAGGAGAGAGAAGGCTAATTATTAAAAAAAAGTTATATTTTATTATGAAACTAATGATTATGATTAATATCAAATAAATATGAAAAATTCCAAGACGGACACAGGCGGCAATTTTTATTTTATTATCTTGAAATTATAATATTTCGGTATTATTCAAATGTATTACAGTTATTACATTTGAATATGCTAGCAGTATTCATGTAGAATATTCTTTGATTGTTTCGGATAAAGATAAGACCTAAAACAAATAACTATGAAATATTTCTTAATAACAGTTATTCTTAAAAGCAGATAGATTTTGAATACAATATGTACACAAGAACACAAAGTATTTCAAAAACATTAAACGACTAAATATTTCTTTAACAAATGATGACAGATACATGGTTCCAGTTAAGGAATGGCTGAAATAAAAAGGCTCTTGGACTATAAAAGCTTTGAATTCATGATGTCCTTTTTGTTGTTCGTATACAAAATGGAAGTTTTTATCCAAGCCCATTGAAAAAGCTTCACTACAGACTGTTTTACTGTTTTATTCTTTAAAATGTCTTTTTTAAAGTAAAGAAGAATTTACTAAATGTAAATTTCCTTCTTAAATATGCTTTTAAAAATTCGAATTTCTCATAAATTAAAAGATAATATGTGACTAAAATTGTTACAGTCTGATAAATCTACTTAGATTAATTTCTTTAACTATATCAAAGAATACCAATAATACTTTAAGAGAGATTGAATCGTGCAATCCTTATGAAATACTATCCTATGGTAATTGAAGAGATTGCATGTTTTTAAATATCCTAATAAAGCTGATGGATCAAAACTGTATTGCTTTCTGAAAACTTTTTAATCGAATAGATGAGAAGATGATTTTTAACTCTGAGAAATATATTGACGATTTTAATGTTAAAAACTATTGTTTTAAATGCATTATTCTGCTCGACAGTACATTAGCTGATAAAAATAAAGCAGTTTTGTCCCAGAAATGAATATGTATTTTAAACGTATCTATAGGTTTCTAGTTTTTTCCATTTGGCATTAGTATTTTTTCACAACTAATAACTATCTTTCCAAGGAAATTTTACTTATCTTGAAATGATTTGAAAAACTCAGTGCTTGATTACTGCTTAGGCGTAACAGCCCACGGCTTAGAGCCTCTGGTCATAGGAGTCTCCAAATCTTGCTGTTAGTTACCTATCCTTCTTTTTACTATACAGAAACCAAAGTAAATCAGCATGTGGAAGCCTCTAAAGGAAAGCTGTACTTAAAGCTGCAGACTGTCTTAATTTAGCCCCGGAAGAACTATAATATCATCTTTAACCAGTCATAACAAAAGATTTTCTTTTTGTTATCTGATCGCGGTACTGTTTATATTAACGCAGTATTTCGTGTACTATTCATAATATTTCTAGTAATATTTAATAACATAAATTCTAGGACTTTTCCATTAAAAAAATTCAGTCATTTTGTGCTCAACAGAATTTGTCTCGGTAGATTTATAAATAAATACCCTTTTTATTTGTAAATTTTATCCCTAGCGTTTTAGGATCTGAAATGTTCTGAAACTATTTTAACTAGTCACATAATTTTCTTCTTTCTTAAGTATTCATAAAACAAGCTGTACTAAATTTTAAAATAGATTCGTCCACATACTGGTCATACATTTTGGATGCATGGGTACTGATTAATGAAGCAATAATAGTGAAAAGCTTCAAGAAAACGGTGAAAAGAAAACTTCTTATTCTTTCAGCGGTTCTGAAGATTATTATAAATGGGAAAATAGAATGGTGAGAAAGACGGTCATAACAGCAATGATGGCTAGGGCCTGCTGGTTATAGCAAACAATACAACAGCAGTTCCAGCTTTCCAGCAGCATTAAAGTGATTTAAGGCCCAGGTAGCAGCGGACAACAAAAAAAGCGGACGAGATTCAAAGTACAAGGAAGTGAAAATTAATATGCCTTATTAGATACTGTAATGTTAATATTACTAAGAATCCTTATACGAATGCAGGTTTCTTTTAAATTAAAAATACTGTGATAGTTACTGGTAGTATATCTATTAATACTTTTCATTTGTTACGTTATTATTGTCACTGCATCCTTCGAAATTAAGTTATTCGTATAATTTTCACCTCTCAATATTCGTACGGCAAAAGCGGTAAAGAAAAATGGGAATATACGCGAGTAAAAACAGTAAAAATACTTCAGTTTTCGAGTATGCCCGAACAATTAGGTCAATATGTTAGAAAAAGTCTAAGTGCACAGAATCTGTGTCGAATTATAATAAAAAATACATCTTTCCTATGGCCGTTTTGGGAATATAGGGCTTCGGAGGTAAAACAACATCTGTCGAAGAGTTAATTTCTCACGTACACATGAACAAGTCTTGAAATGTAATTTACTTAATTTAACACATTATGTTGTCATTTCATATACTAGTACGAGCTTCTAATGATATTTTACGAACAATCTTTTAACTCAAAGAGTAGAAATGATCGATAAAATGAGAAAACCTTTGAAAGGATGCACAGTCAGACCTACGTTTCGCTGATTTAACCCAATAAGACAGGACAAAGCAATACTTTTTGTTATCTAAAAGCATTTTGTATTCTGAAAAAGAAGAATTTTCGACAGATGTCTTATATCCTAAAATGAACTTTTTGAGGATAAAGAAAGACAGGAAAGTAAGCTAATACTATAAGAAAACCTGAATTGAAACGTCATACGCTGCTAACAATGAATAATTTATTAGAAGTCTTATATAGCTAAAATCAAACTTCCTCTATTGCGTATATCACGGCGAATAAAATTTTCATCATGTTCGAAACAGTAGATTTCATTCAGTAAAAATATATTAATCAGTTGCTGATATGTATAAGTAAATTCAGATTTCAAAGCTGAAGTGGACTGCAATGAAATACTTAAAGAAATCCCTTTAAAAGAAAGCTGCTTCAAATTTTTATCGATATAAAATACAAAATGGGGACCTTGAAGAAAATATTGATTTTTGTACGTGAAATTGTGTATATATTTTTTCCATTTTGCAACACATTTCAGAGACATGCGTGTACAAAATAATCAGTAATTTCATAAGGTAGGCAACAGAAATAATTTTATACGGGATTTTAATAAAAAATAGTCACATCCATAAAATTCATAAATATGATATAAGCGAAAACAAGCATTTTTCCTATACTTATCTTAGATCACTTGATCCTTCATAAATTTATGATAATTTTGAGAAAAGGAAGTCACTCACCTGAAAAGAAAAAGTAAGATATAGCAAACACAAAAATAAATGTTTCATTTCATTCTTTTAAAAAATACATTACGTATGGTATTAGAAATGTACTAACAAACGTTTTAATTACATCAGTAATATAAAAATAATTGAAATTGCTTAAAAATCATTTTAGATTTTTATAAGAAATATACTATTAAGATTTAAAGCATAAATTTCAAATTTTCTACTGCTTACTAAGATCACATCTTCCAAATCAGCAGTCACTCGCATAGTCGCATGCACGAGAGTCGATGTTTCGCAGAAATGATAGATTTTTAACTGCCTCATAAACAGATAACAGTTTGGTAGCATAATGTAATGGAAAAAATGGAAAGACTAAATTACCAAAGTGTCCAATATATATATATATTCACATACACATGCACAACAAAATCCTGCATAACAGAACTGGAATTTTTCGCAGTGGTGGAGAAAACTGATATTGAGTTAGTCATCCCGAAAATTAATTACCTCCAACTCTTTTTCTTGTCTTTTCCTTTTTAGTAATTTATTGCTTATTTGATTATGGCATAGTACAAGAAACCAGTCTTCCGATTCAGGATGGTTTCGTGGATAATTTTCAAAGAGAAGTTGATTGATATGATCATAATGTGAAAGGAAGTGTTTGTAGCCATTACAAGAAAATAATTTAGATAATAATTTATATAGTCCTCTTAACTATCATAAATTGTAAAATAATTTTAGATAGCCTTTTTTGTATTAAGAAAACAGATACAAAGCTCCTCGCGTTCCACGAAATATTTAACTATGCTATGAATAATTAAAGTATGTTAATACTCCTATAAACGAAAATAAACCAACTTAATAATAGTACAATAACAATTAAAATGTGTGATGCTTAAAAATAATACTGATACAAAGAAAAATAATAAATCAACAGTACAAAATATCAGTACATAACGTAATCATAGACAATACGTAAAATAATACAATGACACATAAAAGATAAAATCCACAATCGTACAAACAATAGTACTAAAAGTTCGAAGAGCAAATAAAGTCGCGCACGTCTGCACTAACAAGATCATAGAAAATAAAAGGCCAGCAGATAGAGAGAGCTTCTCATATCTTCGGCATCATAGCCGCAAGCACAGAGTCCACTAGTAGCAATATTAAAACGAAGTAAGTAAGTTCCAAAATTCCCATGACCGGTCAAAACCTGTGTAAGTTTATAATCTTATTGAAAATGCCTACCCTTAATTCGTTGAAGAACACTTGGGAAAAATCTCTTTTTCCGCTGGGCCTTCAAGATATTCAGCATTCCAATCAACCCCAGTTTACTTCCAAGTCACATGCTTCCTAAGACTTGGAAGCAGACAACATTAAATCAATACGACGATAATTCTCTTGTTTAGCCAATTGGCCACCAATCTCATTATCGAGAATACCACTGTAGCCGTGACCTTGGGTAAAATATACCTGATGAATATATAAATTAAGGTGAATATATAAATTAGGTAAAATATACCTAATGAATATCTGCAGTATGTCCAATCGCGTGTAATATAGAGTGAAGTTCCACCACCAGTTTTTCAGTCCATAGTATATCATGTAGAAGAGAGGGAGAAGAAAGTGATTCTGCGCAAATAAGTAATAATCAAGTAAAGTTAATCAAATAAGTAAGTTTACTTAAACTTCTCAATTCTTACGAAAAGACTTTTGTCTCCATTTAACGGCACAGTTTAAGCTGAGAAACTCGGCTTGAAAATCAGAACATACATGAGCATACATATTCTGTTATGTTGTTAGAACATACATAGTCTCTTATGTTGAAGAGTTGCAATCGCTCTGCCATTTTCAAAAATAACAAATGCAAGGCCAACCCATAAATTTAAAACTTATTACCATCTGTGAAACAAATAATACTATTTCTTAGAAAACACTATTATTATAAGTAGCAGCTGTCACAGGGTTTCTGCCTGAACGGTAAGGTAAATGTGAAAAAGAAAACATACCATTCAAGGGATTGTAAGGGTTGTCATTAAGAAGTCTAACATCCAGATAATTTAAGATCATTAAATCAGTAAGCGGAAGACCAGAAATAATGGATGCTGCCTCATAACTAACAGTCCTGCAACCACGAATAATGCGGAAGAAGAATCTTCTTTGAACCCTTCTAAGAAGTTTACAGTTAATTCTCTTCCTTAAAGTATTCCTCCAAGCAGCAAATTATCCGCTAAGACTAAAAGTTAACTACAGAGAAGTTTTAAAGAAACCTTCTCAATAAATCAAAACTTGAACATAAATGCTTATATAACACTTTGCAAATAACTCATGCTTACAATTCAGCCAACCCTTTGTGGTGATATAACTTAAAGTAACAGTACATTCAGATTTAAAATAAGCTAGTAGTCAAAGAGGACACATTTCAATTGAACACAACAAACCTAACCGGCGTAGGTATTTAAACAGCGGCAATTATAATGCAAGGCCAAAGACTAAACATTTTATGTAAGCTAGCAGCAACCTAGTAATATAACCTTGAGAGG
>KK122549.1:203167-218401 GCA_000611955.2 Stegodyphus mimosarum
CTTACAATCTACAAACACATTTAAATACTCGCAAACTAATATGCTTTCTGGTGTGTAAATGGAAAGAAGAAGTGATAATAAAGGCCTAAATCATAATACCTTGTTAATTAAAATTATAAAAACTCTACACGTTGTAGAGTCATTAGGATATTTTGAAGCCGGAAGACGTCAAAAGTGAGCAATGCTTCTGCCAGGACTGGAACCCCTCGAATACGAGCCGAGCTTGCTGACCATTACACAACGAAGGCATGCTAAAAAGGCGCGAGAAATACCTTATAATACAATAGGCTATAAAACATTGCGTAAAGACTTATTTAGAATATCCTCATTTTCTGAACGTTACAGTGTTGGCCAATTCGTCAAAAAGCTTGTTTAGGGAAAAAATAGCCATTTAAAGTGAAAATTTTATCTTTTTAAAACTTAAAATTATTTTGAATTAAAAACAATAATTAAAAACGTGTGTCCAAATTTTTAACTCAATATGTTAGAAGAAATATAGATTCACTTATGTTTCCAAGTAAATTTGTAACTATCAATGCAAATTCGATTGTCCAATTGTTTTGTGTACAGAGTGTACATATAAAGTGACTTATTCAAAAAAAAAGATAATTGAAAAATTTTCTATCATCTTGTTTCATGGGAATTAATATCTCGTGACGACGCTTACTTTACTCAATAAAGAAAGACTTATTTATACAAGATTTAGCTGTACACTCGTACACACAAACATGCGAGAAAAATCTTTCTCAAGTGACAATGCTTTCTATTTTTCCATTTTTCCAAGATACGAAATCTACACTGTAAATAATAAACGCTTTTTTTCGAGAAGTTTTTTTCGAGATGTTTAATAGTAAAATTTCCTTTCACAAACCATTTTCATAATTGGCCTCTTGCATTTTGCAAAAGAGTGTGTAATTATTTGACTACTGAAAAGTGCTTCTACTGTATTCGAATAAAAATATTTCCATTCTTGTACAAAAGGGCATTAAAAAATTTATTATTTACGAAATGCGGAATGTGTACTGAAGAAGGATATTATGCTAAAATCAAGGGCGTTTAATTAACTAACGGGCCCACCAATGGTCCAGTGGTAAAATCGCTGAGCACTGGTAGTTCTGATCTGGGCACCAATCCAGGCGAACGGATTGTCTGCATGGTGTTTCCCATGCGTAACGTCAATATGAGCCAGTTTTCCTTAGAACGTCTTCCACAAACCCATCCATCTCCTTAGGCAGTTAATCGTCAAGTGATTTCCCGTAGTCAAATAAACCAAACCAAACTAATCTGATCAAGCTTCGGCTGTTGCTTTGGAGTATAGAAGATTTCTTGAATGAAAACTATGTTATTATAAACACTATACTAGGCTTTATGTTTTCCAAAATCTACGTATATATTTGGATATATAAACGTGTTATACTTTTTTTCCCAAGAACAAACCTATATGTTCGGAGCTAAATAATTCTTTACATTCCGGGATTTCGCAGGGGATAAATTTCACTCAAAATTTTAAATTATATATATTTCACGTCCGTTATCGTTGAAACTAATTTGCGTATAACAGGAAAATTAAACTTAATTGGGTATATAAATAGGAACCTTTCTCCAATCACAGCTCGAGGCATATTGCCATCAATTAGTCTGAAGCCATAATCTCAAGAACGAAATACTGAAATTCCCATTACTAACCTTAATCCTTCGCTCTTTAAGCTTCTAATTAAAGTTTCTCGCCTCTCTCAATTAATCATAGTTTCTCTTGTCTAAAGAGATTTATATTTTAGGAATGGCAACTCATTGTTTCTCAGAGTTTTCAGATTTAATTCGAGATAAGTGAACCAAACGGAAAAAGCATTTCAACTAGAATTTTTATAACGTTCCTTTGTAACTATATTTTCCTCATAATTTAACTAAGTGATAAAAAAAATGTCTGAAAAGGTTTAGATTTTAGAGGTCGCCTAAAAGGGTTTGTTAAGGTTTTTTTACGCTTTTTCTCAGAAAGTAATTTTCTCTTTTTCTTTACAATGAGAGAAACAAACACACATTCATGCAGAATCTTCATTATTTAATTTCTTTAAAAAGAATTCAAGGTGATAAAATTTGGTGGCAACAATTTAAAACGCGAAACAGCTTTTACAGTGATTCAACGCAAAATCTCGTTTTGAGACTGATAGCCCATTCCGGCTAACGCCTTTAGGGCTAAAAACACGAAAGCTTTTGCAGCAAACTTCCATTTAATAGCTACAGAGCTGAAAAGAATTTTAAAATTCAAGGATAAGAATTTGCTTTGTAACAATATTCTGAAATGATAGTTTCAATTTTTTCTTTTATCATGTTCGTTACTTTTTGTGAATTACAGGTTATTGCACTACTATTTTAAATCGTTTCCAGTGCATTTATTGCACAAACGTGGGCTGATTCGTAACTAAATTATAAGTTGAAACCGATGATTTTTATGAAGCATGTTGAAGAAAAAACTAAATGAATGTCATCCATTTTAAACAAAAGCCTTTGAAAGCTACAAAAAACCAAGCAGAATGGAGCAGTTTAACATAATCTAAGTGATCATGACTATCAAACGAGGCGAATAAAAATTACAGATATTTACATGTTTAGAAAGATGCTTCAGATGGTTTTTGGAAACCAACTTATTATCTTTTCAAAACATGTCAAATTAATAAAATAAAAAAAAGAACTAAACTTTTCAAATCTCAAACAGACTCCAATATCAGTAGCATTAAAAATTAAATGCAAATAAAAACAAAACAAAGAAAAGATTGTTTTTAAGTTATAGCATAATTGCTAAAATTAATGTTAGGAGTTTAAACCCAGAAAAGTAATTAAAAAACCATTATTTTGCTTTATAGCTACCTGTCTAAATTAAGAAGCTATCTTATTAAGAAGCTTTTTAATTACCTTCTTAATTAGTTAGTAGTTCAGAGTTAAATTGATTAAACTAAAATTGAATTACAGATATATTTAATTAAGTAAGTCACAATTTTTTTATTTAAAACTATGTTTAAGTGTTGATACAAAAACGTTAGAGAAGAGATTCTTCCTAACAACTGATTAGCATTGACTAGGATGACTTTTCATAGCTTTAAGTAGATTAGTAGTTCAATAAAATTTTAGATTGAATCTTAAATTAGGAGAAAAAATCAGTTTTGTACAGTTTCAAAAAAGAAATCTTTTTCTAATAAATCTTTTGTTTGAACAAAATTAAATATGCCTAAAGCATTTTTCTTAGAAAATGTAAAGGATTCTAGCTCTGTTTTCTAATTAATATACAGAAAGAGCTTATTTTCTTATTTATCAGAATATATCTGTCAATAAATTGGGAAATACTGTTGAGTATTCTTGAACAGGTATTTACGAGTATTAGTAACTTAAATAACAATACTTTTGTATGTAAATTATCTATATATTTTCTATCGATTTCGGCGACAGTTAACTCATACTGGCGATATTTGACGAGTGACTTTGCCACAATTATGGATTCTTCGCGTTATCACTTTTGCTCACAAATAAAAATTGGGAGCTATTTTTAAGTAATTTACGAAACTATAGCTGGGATTGTGGGGGATGATAATAATAATAACAATTTTCATAAAATTTTGAAGGAATGATCAGTGACACTATCGAGAATTCTTTCTAATTAATGAATTCAAAATCTGGAAGATTAAAAGGAAATAGAATTATAAACAGTAACTTAATTTATTTAATGCATTTATTATAGCTATCATTACATAACAATAGGAAAATGGCTACTAATGCTAGTCTTTCAGAGACTACGATAAAATTTCTTTTCAAAATTGCAGGTTTAAAGTTATCGCAGTGTCATCATGAAATCATAATTTTCAGCAATATATAATATTTTGGACATTGCTTAAAAGTTCATCTTTCAACTTACATGAAACCTTTTCGAGTTTTTAAAATTCGAACCTTGGCTTTTAATTTTAAAATACGCAAGCATTAAAATTACGAAGTACAAAATATATAATCGGTATAGAAGATAAACGAAAATGATATGGGAACTTTTATATAGAAACGTAGAAGAAAACGTGCGGATAAAAGCAAAAGAACCACAAAAATCAATTTCTTTCCCCGACGAAACCCAATTAAATTCTATTTTCTTTTAACAGCACCGCACCTAATGCAAATAACATTAATTTGTCTTCAGCTTTGAAAAAAGATTTGAGAGATTGGCATGCTGAATCTTTTTACGTAATGTCTGAGTTCTTTAAAGAGCATTAAACTAGCAATTATTTTGGCGAATTGTAGTTTAATAGTAAGTTTATTATGATTATTGTTTTTCAAAAAAGCCTATAACTCTTAAAACATGACACAGTGATATGTATATAATGTTCAAATCTGTTATTGAAGATGAAATATTTTGAATGTTATCCTGAAATAGCGATCATCCGATCCTTCCTGCTAGATTCATAGCTCAACATTTAACATACCAGACTAGATGGTAGAAAAATAAAAACGCGAGATAAAAGTTCTGTAACATGAGCCAAATCTTTGCAGATCATTAATTACATTAGATTTTAAATGTTTATTATTATTTCGATTTTAACATTTAGATTTTAATTTTTACTCATTTAGATTTCAATTATAAGAGTGAAAAATGTATTAGGAGCTTAAGTAGCAGTTAACTTTTTGAGCAGTTTTTGTTTTGAATTTACTTAGATATGAAACTACAGACAATTAAAAGAACGAAACTTGGTTCAAAGTGTCTCAAAAAATATTTTTAAACATTATTTTTATAAAATTGAGATGATCTTGAACTACTGATATTTGTACATGTGCATGAAGTTGGAGAGTATATTATATCATGTCATGATATCAAGTGAAAATCTGCGTACAAGAATGGTACATCTTACACGAAAGAAATGGGACCATTCTATATCTCTTGTTCTACTGGGTCGATTGACGAAATTTAACTTGCGTTTTTCCTTCCCTGAAGGCACGAAGTAGGATAAATATTAAATTTATACACAGTGTTGTTCCAACATAGTTATTTTGACACAAAATCGGACTTTTTCTGAAATGGTACACCTATTTTTTCCCTATTTCGACAGTACGACTCAAATTATACCTAACAATTAAATTTTGTAAAATTTGATGAGAAACTTACGAGAAATTCAAATATTTACTTTGGTGTACTTTTTACTTCTCTGTACGAAGTAAAGGAAGTATTGAAATTGCGAAAAATTTCGGTATCATATTTCAACGAAAATACACATTTTGATCATAAGAACCATAACAAAGCCAAAAAATCATAAGGAAGACCATAAGAAATAATCATCAGTCCACCATGAGTCATACATGGAAATAAAGGCTGTAGTGTTAGAATTCCCTGAATTAACATTTCATTCAGTTGTTTCATAAGATGCTCTTAATTCTGTAGGACCATTTGTATGTAGGATGTTTCCAAAGTTCTAGGAACTAAATTCTAGTTAAATTCCTAGAGCTTACAGACAACGCTATTGACCAGAGACAACTCTTGACATTTTTATGCAACTGTCTCGTGTGATATTGATTAGTTTGATTCAGTTGTTTGACTGATTCACGCGCATTTTCGTAAATTTGTTTTTGCAACCATAGAAGATGCAAAGAGCAGTTCCCTTTTTTTTTAAAAGAGGGTGCAAAAAGTTCGGAAATTGTTCAAAGTCCGTGAGGAGTATTCTGCTGACATATTCGGGAAAAGCTTTAGGGGTGTCTGTTTTGAACGTTTAACCATGTCATACATTGGTGAATTGAGGGGACACCGATAAATTTCATCATGGACGACATAAAAAATATCTTTACTTTCGGATAATGGTATGTTGAATAAGGAGTAAATGAAGATTATATCGGAAAACGTCAAAGTAAGGTGTATTTGAATTTTATAACATTTATTTTAATTTAGGTAACCTTTCCTAGCTTCCTTCGGTTCAACTTATAACTTCCTACCAGAATGAGGTTTAAGAATTGAGTTGAATGCAAATGAGGAAGAAATAGTATTAAAGGAAAGTTCAACTTACTTCGAGAGAGAGAGCTAGTAATCCTGAGTAGCGCGCGTTTGCCTTTGGGCTAAGTCTCTCTACGTGCGGCCGTATATTACGTGCCTTTTGATAGTTCGCCGGCTAGTTTAAAACAAAGGGCCATTTCCATTAGATTTGTGTTAGCTTCGGCTAAATCTCTTAGTTAGTTATAGTTTGTTCTTATTTCTTATTTTTGAGTTCATGTCCGAGTGGAGACTTTGTTGTAAGTCCGAAGAAAGGCGACGATTGTTTATCTTAATTTTGAGTGAATAACGAGTAATTAACCCTTCTCGAGTTTAAGATTCCTGTTGTTTCGAACTAAACGATAATTCGCTAAGCAGTTCACTAGGTTTCTCGACATTTAAATTAGCAGAATCAAAGTGAGGAACTCCACAGCAATATATACAAAAACCACAGCAATATACATAAACATAATTAATAAATTGCACCTAAATTCTTAGAAATTTGGAAACATCCCTCGTAGAAATAAATGCCCTTTGTGATTAAAGCAGTACCTATGGATAGTATTTAGCATATCACCCAACGCTTTTTCGTGAAAAAACATTCACATTGAAGTTTCCATAGGAAATAAAGAAAAATTTTACTTAGTAATTTGATGGAGAATTACATGAGATTGATGTCTATAGAGCAAGAAATTTATGCAATAGGCAATTTCTTTTTATTCGGAAGAAACGTATCACATACCTTTAAAGGATTAATATACATCAGTTTGATTTTTTATATTAATAGCTCTCTCATCAGGGTTGAGGCATTGTTTAAACGTGTATAGAATCTGTTAACAGTCAGAATACTTGTATTTAGGTTATAGAAAATTCGCACACGTAGCACACAGTTCTACTTTACTATTTAGAGGTTGGGGAGGTATAAGCTATTTTTAGAAAGCAGATGAGGAGGCAGTTTTTTCACAAGAATTATTACTTTCTTTTCTTTCGCAGCATCAGCCATCAGTTCACACCAATGCTTGAAAGAAATGAAGTTTGTTTTTGGTTTCAACTAGGCTGTGTAAGGTACCACGCATCAAACAAGACAAAGGTGGTATTTCAAGATTTGTTTAACTACTGATTGTCTTCCAGAACCTCGTTAGTCGCCTCTTTTCCAGACTTGTCTCTCTCGAATTTTTATATTAGTGGTTATACTTGACGAGCATGACGACAAAGCAAGGTACTTAACGACTCCAGTTACTGCGCGAGCTGTAATGAAACGTTGGAAAGCATATGAAGGGCGTATCATTTAATTTATTGAGATAAATAGTCATTAACACTACACTTCCGATAAATTTATGTACGTAGCAACATGGTAATAATTTTAGGTTAAATCGTAATGGTTTTTAAATTTCTCATGTGCTTTAATTTCTGCATAGAGGCATTTAGACAAAAATTTAAAAACTTGTAGTTATATGTGAAGTTTTTAAATTGGAGTCTGGGGTAATTTTCAGTCATCCTGTATTTATGAAATTTTGTTTTTCTTTACTAAAACCCTAAATGTCTTAAAGAACGAATAATGTAGTATTGACCATTTCCGGAGAGATCTTTATTAAGGATAGAAACCATTTCAATGAGATTTGTTATTATTAGGATTATAATATAATGGCTTTTTTCGCTATATTTTATCAGATCCACACAAGCATAATTTATGATAAAAAAAACCCTTTTGAGTTTACTCGTACTGGATAGAAGAAAATTAGTATGTTAGTGAAGTATGTTACTTCCGTTACAAGTGTGTTACTTCCGTTAGCAGTATGTTACTTCCGTTGCAAGAACAAATGAAAAACCGAAAAAAAGCGCTGTTTTAACTTGTGCATTGAGTACATAAAAGGAAACATTTAGTGAAATATTTGACATTGTGTATTTAAAGATATAATATGTCCAGAAATCTTATTATTGTAAAGTTCATAATGATATATAAAAATCTGAACTCTATATAGCTGAGATATGAATTAAGGTACAAGTTCAGCAATAACAACGTGCAATATTCCGTTAAAAAGGTGCATTCAGCAAGATTATTTTGATTCATATACAAAGGGAAGGGTTTGTCTAGAAGAATAGAAATAGCTCTTTTAGAATCAAATAATAATTGCATCTAAAAATTTTAACTTTTGCGAAACAAAGAAAACCACTTTTACTAACTCAGTTTAATCGCAAAATTTGTTTCCATCTATGAAAAATGTCAGGTATATTTAGCACTTATCATTAAGTATGCGGATTTAATAGCACAGGTAATAACAACAATATCTGCAAGTCTTGTAAGGTACACATCTTATCATAGAATTGATTTCTATATCGCTGCATATATCGTGGAACTGTGCATTGTTGTTTCCTTATATAAAGAATATCGCATTTTGTTATAATAGTGTGTGGGATCGTGAGATGTATGTCATTCAGATACAAAATCAAAAACATCCGAAAACAATTTATTATACCGCCGCAGAGAGAAAACTGGCTCTCTTCCTATGTGGAGAGTTGACTTGTAGAAAGTCTTTTTGCGACATCAATTATTGATATCGATAAGATCGCTAAAACAATATGTCTCATCAACCTATACTATGTTACATTAATTAATCAACAATTAACCAATTATAATGATTTTAACCCTTACTTCTTCTTTCCGTGGTTCTTACTGTGGAATGCAAATTTATTGTTGTGTATTTAAGCCGAGGTTTGAATGTTTTAGAAATACAACGTTTGGAAACTTTTACACACTCTCGCCAGTTCAACTAAAGTTTTACTATGGCTTTAGCTATATTGCTAGTCGACGCTTAAATACGCGCCATTAATGAATCGAGCCAGCTTAAGGAGATTAGTTTTGGTGCAGGTTTCGACTGTGTTGCCTGAAATTTATACGTTCCGTCTTATTTCAAATACATTAAGTAGCAGAATTATATTCTGTAGCTCCAAGCAGTGCCTTCTGTTCATTTTAGGAATTCAGTAAAAAGGATTATATTAGCCTTCTTATAACTTTGCCGCTGTTTAAACTAAAGCAATAATTCGCTTTTCAGCCTAATAGGATTTTGAAAGATAGTGAGTTGAATTCCTATACAAGCAATATCCTACGAACCTACATAACGTAATACCTAGTACCTGCGGTGTATAATACCAGTTAATAAAACCTTTATATTCTGAATAAATAGCAAGTAATATTTATTAACCAATCTGCAGTAATATCTATTAATAACACGATCTTTCATTTATTATAATTAAGATGACAACTACGCAGGGTGGATCTAAACAAGAGGAGCTATATGGGCAATATTCATCATAGAATGTATGGTCGGAACTCGAGCGGTGAGAAGATAAACTTTTTTATAGTTTTTCTCCGTCACATTTAAAGAATTAACACAAGTACGTGAGGAGATACGTCAGAAAACATTTTATTAGCAGAACATACTCATACAACTTATTCAAAAGAACTTCCGCTAACTGCAATGCAGGCTTCACATTTGAGCGATGAGATTGATGCACATTGCGAAGACGCCAGTTATCAGCCTAATGTCGCCGGCAATAATAGCGATCCTGACGACTTAATCCACATTGGTTTCAATGGGCACTCTTTGATTAGGCTTTTCATATGGCTCCGCGAAGAAAGTCTAAACACGAGAGATACGGTGATCTTGGTGGTCAAAGTATGGGACCACCTCGACCAATCCACCGCGCTGGAAATTTCGTGGTTCGTATAACCAGCAATCACTTTGGCAAACCATGGTAGAAAATGCCGTTGGATGTGAGGACCGACCCTTTTAAACTATTTATTTACAATGCCACAAAGCGGCTCGCCATTTGCGTTCCGACCATACATTCTGTGACGAATATAACTCATTCTGCCTTCTATCACCCTCCTAAAGATTTACTCTCTTGTTAAGATACACCCTGTATAAGACTGGAAGGAGCATCAGTTATCAGTTTAGTTCAGATATAAGTTCAGAGTTTAGCTTAGAGTATTGGGAGTACTGAGAGATCATTCTGCGAACTTACGCTGTAAAGACATTAAGTTATATCGAATCAGGAGACATGAAAAATGAGCAGTGCTCTCGCCGAGACTCGAAACATGAACCTCTCTAATATGCGTCGCATGCGGTGACCAATACACCACGAAGGCATGCTAAGAAGGTGGGAGAAATACCTTATATACTCCCACTTCTAAAGAGCGACTGGGAATTAGGGGACTCAACCGCCAAATTCTTGTGGTGAAGAATCATTATTCGTCATCTTGTTCGGATGCCACTGTAGAGACATTAGGTTATTTCGAAGCAGGAGACATGAAAAATAAGCAGTGCCCTCGCCCTGGAATACTCAAAGAGTGTGCTGACCACTACACCACGAAGGCATGCTAAGAAGATTTCAGAAATACCTTATAACGCATTGAGGCTTTTTATATTGTTTTGCGTGTAAAGTTCTCAGTAGTTTGAAATGGCAACCATTAATTGTGTTCTGTCAAATTGAAAACAGCTGTACGATTACTTCTGTGAAAAGTTCCAGAAATGTAAAATTTTTCTTTGGGGAAAACAAATTTAATCAAGCTATCATCGGTTCTGGGTGCATTCAATCCATTACGAACATGTACGTACAGAACAATAAGTAGTTTGTTTCATACAGAGAATCCATTGAGGCGTTTTCAATTCTCAGAGGACCTTTTTCGTTTATTTTAAAACAAATCTTTAGTAATGAACTTTAGTCAAATCATAAATAATTACATCATATGACAAATATAAAACTTTTCTAATTTACTCCTTGGTTAAAGAATGTTTTAATTAAACTCAAGAAAATGGAGATACGACACTTTCGCAATGAAAGGTTGGGCAATTTAATTTACCAAGGAATTTTTATTTGAGCAAAAACATAATGGATGTTTCACAATATAAATATAGAATGGCTATAAATAAAATGTTCTTATTAAAATATAGTCAAAAAATTGTATTTTTAGCTACATTGTTTTTGTAATAATGAATACCTAAAACAAATGAAGAATATCTAAAGACAAGAGAGCGATTAACTTTGGGATTGTGGAGGCGTTATTCGCTTGTGGCAAAGATTTTCTCCCGCCGCGCCGCTTAAGAACCAAATTAGCAGAAATTCTAAATTAAATTTTCAATAGCCAGATTAATTAGAGCGGTTGTGAATGACACGTCGACACTTTTCAAATTTCGAAATAGACCAAACAGATATTTGATAGATTAACTAGAATTAAACGCTTGAGATAAATTAAATATTTCAAAATCGTAGAAGAGTCATTAAAAATAGCAATTTGCTGTGAATAATGAAATAAATCAACGTTTTAATGTTCTACTGAGAGTTATTTTACTTAAGATCTTTAAAAAGTATTTAAGATTTTCTGTTTCTGTTACTTGTAACAAAATTAACACATTAGTTTTAGGAATAACTTAATGTGTGTTTTTTATGCAAAATTATCATCACGATGAATTTATGAAAATTTATATACGAATGCTAAGTGTTTTGAGTTATAAAAAATTACTTCAGCAAACTGAAAAGAAAACTGTTACGTATACATTATTTAAAATGACATCAAAGACTGGATGTGATTAGAAACAAATAGTATATTGCTCTCTGGTAGACTCATAAAGTTGGCAACGACACCTGTTACCAACTTTTGCAGAACTTTCATTTTAGGACCCCAAGTAGGCCCACTGTTTTTTAAAACACAATTTTACTAATTAAGGCCCTCTCACAATTCCGACAGACTTTGATACTTCTTTAGCTTCCAATATGAAACAGTTATACTTTATCGAAACATGCAAAAAGGAGTATATTTGTAGATGTGTCTCAAAAAGTCTTTTGAATTATGCTTCAAAGCTACATAAAAAATAGTTTTGTATTTTTCTTGCAATATTTTTGTTTCATAAAATTACCCGTCGGGAACGAGCTGGCTGCATGGGTCTTTCGTGGTTTTCCCCATGTGCAACGTATACACGAGCCCGTTTTCCTTGGAAAAAAGGCATCCCTACCCATAGGCAAATAGCCCTCGAATGCTTTTCCGCAATAAAATAAACCAAACCATAAACTTATTTTACTGATAGGCGATGCTTTATTTCTTACATATGAAAAATAATAAACTATGTGGCTGCAAAAGAAAATAATATGAGCATTATATATAATCTACTGGTTGGATGAAATCCTAAATATCCTTGGGATGTTAAATAACTCAAAATATTCAGACATCGTTTAGTGTTTAGCAGTTCTCTAGAAATCAATAGACTTCTCCAGAGTTAAATATAATGTCAAAATTAATTTTCTGCATTTGTACTTCAAAAATAAATTGAAATATGTAAGTTCAAATGTTTATCTTTTACCTTAAATATTTTTATGTGTCGCAAAAAGTGTTTTTTTTAGTCCAAAGGGGCTAAAACAGGACTGTCCCTGAAGGACTATTGTTTTCGTTTTGCGATTTTGCGTTGAATCACTGTAAACGGCTGTATCACTTCTCAAATTGTTGCCACCGAAAGCTATCGCCCTGTATTCTATTTAAAGAAATTAAAGAATGAAGAATCTGAACAAATGTATGCATATTTCTCCAAATGTGATAAAATAACGGTACCTAGATCCATCCAAGTTTGAATAACGTACGTTTCCACCCGTATATGCACAACTGAAAGCCCAAATTTGGAATTTTTTTATTCCCTATTTCATATTTCATAAAACTTAAACGAATTTTTGATGAACAAACTCAGCGATTTAAAAGCGAGCGATGGGAACTTTCCATGGGAAAAAAAACTTTTTATCTCCAGGGCACGGAACTATGTATAGGAAATTCCAAAGATCATTTTAAATTATTTTGCGATATTGCTGTTGAACTGAATTTTACGGTTTAAGTGTGCAGAACATGATATTTAATAAATAAAACGTTAAAAAAACGCCCCTTTGGACGTAATTTAAAATCTGAAACCTTTTAGATTTTTATATTTTCTTTTTTTTGTAATAATAAAGTAACAAGTTCAAAACTGAAATTCTGTTTGAATATGCCTCTGCAATATCTTAATGTGATTCATAATGAAATAAATATATCAAGAAACGGGCTTTACTGCCCAACCGGGATACCGATTACCATATCGAAGGATCCAGATTCGAATGTCGGAGAAGATTCAGGTTTCTAAATTAAAAGTGTCTGTGCGGCATGAGGGAACTCAAAATATACGGCGAGCCGAATGTCCTCTTCAGAGGTCGGTGGTAAAGAAGAAGTGTGAGATCCTCGGACCCGTCCCCATGGTGTCTCTGCTTGGAAACTGGTGGCAGAAACGAGAAAGTCGTATTGTTACCTCTACAGTGTCCAAGCTTTAAAGAAATATTTGAAAATTTTATACACTTTACTTACTTTTGAATAATTAAGTAAATTATCTTTTCATGTACGTGATATTGTATTAAATTATTCGGAATTTGTCAAGATGCGCGAGGGTTGAGCGTAGGCGAATACTATTTTCGAAGGGAAGGAGGGCCTTTGTAGAGAACGTTTAAAAAAAATTGCCCAGTATTTACATTACACACATCAATACAATAGTGTCTCCTAAACAGTCAGCTCATCCGGCGACATTTCAACCTAGGTAAACTACAAGTGTTTAGCTATCTTACCGCTCGGTCGCTTATAGGCTTTGAATGCAAGCAAATAATATATTACTCCTTATGCGAGTAATATATGATTTTTTAAATAATTTGTCAGTCACATTTCATATCCTACAAAATGTTTCTGTCGCTGATTATATTTAAGTAGATCAGTGTTTCTTCATTTTTAATTGTAAGCGCATTTTTGTAATTATGTCTGCAACAAATATTAAATGAATTAAAATAAGCCGTATGTTTTATTAAAAAACGCAGTAAACCTTATTCATAAATTCGATGCAATTTCTAATACTTTTATCTTTACTGAAACTCGGTTATTATTGGCCATTTTCAATATTAAATAATATTGTTCACATTTTAGTAACAGAATTGCAACTGTTGACAATGGATTATAGAGGGCTTCAAATGTTAGCAATATAGTTCATGTAATATTTTTGTATTTAAAATCAATATATATTTTATATTTAAAAGTGCATTTAAGGAAAAACAGCTGAAACTGGTTCGCGGTTCCTGATGTAATTCCTTTTGGCCGTCGATGCTTGTAAAATTCGTCTCTGTTGCATCTCAAAGAGTTAAGCATTAAAAAAAGTTTTTAAATGTTTAAACACATTTCAACATTGAAAACGTAAAAATCCTAGACGATTAAAGATACTGTAATCTGGTTTCTTGATATGATTATTTCACATTAACATTTGAAAGAATTTCACCCAAGCATTTGCGATAATCCTATTAGTTTAAAAGTGCTAATTGCGAGGCTCCCAGAAACTGAAAATGTAGCATATAAAAGCTTTAATTAAAAATGAGTTTTTTCAAAATGACAACTTGAAATTTTGGGAAAGATATTCACTATGGTATTATTTCCAAATATTTTTTTTAAATTAAAAATTTTTAAATAATATAAAAAATATAAAATTTCCAAATATACCTTTAAAGCTTGGACACCATACAGGTAACAATGCGAGTTTGCTCGTTTCTGCCACCAGTTTCCAAGGAGAGACACTATGGGGACGTGTCCGAGGACCTCACTCCTCTCCTTTTTTACCACCAACCTCTCAAGAGGACTTTCGGCTCGCCGTATATTTTAAACAGAAATATGCTTTTCATCAAAACTACATTTTAATACGCCGAATGCCGCTCAGAATGCCTGCTTAGTAATTAAAATGCTAAACGAAACACAGTTAAATGGGTCTTTTAACAAACAGAAAATAAAGACTGGAAATTACGTGAGCGGAAGTAAAATGACTTTTAATGCCTTTTTTTATAGTCTTTATACTAAATTGAATAATTACAGATTTTCCCCTTCGTCTTCCAAGAATCTACTGCAAAGATTAATTTCTAAAATTAGAAGTACCGGAACGCTATGGAAGATTGTCAGGAAAGAAGAAATAAGATGAATAAGTAAATAAAATATCTACTAAAATAACTGGTAATTACACAATTAAATAATTATTAAAATTAAATAATTAAGAATGAGGATAGTTAAAAATTAATATTAAAAGTTTAAAAATTGTAAAGAGATAAATAAAAATATAGTAGTTAAAAAGATAAATAATTAATACTTCACTTGATATCATGACATAATATAATACAAACGTCATGCACATGCATAAATATCAATAGTTCAAGAC
>KK122549.1:218419-238634 GCA_000611955.2 Stegodyphus mimosarum
TATTTTTTGAGACACTTTGAACCAAGTTTCGTTCTTTTAATTGTCTGTAGTTTCATATCTAAGTAAATTCAGAACAAAAACAGCTCAAAAGGTTGGCTACTACATAAGTTCCTAATAATTTTTTCTCTCTTTTAATTGAAATCTAAATGAGTAAAAATTAAAATCTAAATGTTGAAATCGAAATAATAATAAACATTTAAATCTAATGTAATAAATCGATCTGCAAAGATTTGGCTCATGTTACAGAAATTTTATCTGGCTTTTTTATTTTTCTACTATCTATATATAAATTAAATATTATTATTATCTACTTTATTTAATGTTATGAATCTCGTGAGTAATTCAGGGAATAAATTCGCAGCTATGTCCTGAATAATAAAGCCGTTATTAAATAAATAAATGTTCCAGTTTCCCTGTGACATTAACTTAAGATTAAATAATATCATAGCGAATATCTTTCCCACCATTTCGTGTTGTCATTTTGAAAAACCTCATTTTAAACTAAAGCTTTTATATGCTACATTTTCAGTTTCTGAGTGCCTCGCAATTAGCATTTTTATACTAACAGGCTTATTGCAAATGCTTGAGCGATATTCTTTCAAATGTTAATGTTGTAGCCGTTCCTCAATAAACACGAACGCCGGCTAGCTTTAAAAGTATTTATTAATAGAGCACACAGGAACGGGTACAAGGAAATATACATAAATATTAAACATAAAACGGAACATTAAAAATTCGAATTACAGACATCTACTATATGACAACCTAACGTGTTCGCGGCTGGAGGTCAACTGACTTAGACGGTTCGTCTTCGCCTCTCGGTGGTGTTCAATATAATTCGGTTACGGTTAAATAGTTCTGTTACAATGTGAAATAATCATATCAAGGAACCAGATTGCAGTGTCTTTTAATGGTCTATGATTTTTACGCTTTTTAATGTTGAAATATTTTTAAACATTTAAAAACGTTTTTTAATGCTTAACTCTTTGAGATGCAACAGAGAGGAATTTCAGAAGCATCGACGCCCAGAATGAATTACATCAGGAACCGCTGACCAGTTTCAGCTGTTTTTCATGAAATGAACTTTTAAATATAAAATATATTGATTTTAAATACAAAAATATTACGTGAACTATATTGCTAACATTTGAAGCCCTTTATAATTCATAATCAACAGTTGCAATTCTGTTATTTAAATGTGAACAATATTATTTAACCTTGAAAATGACCAATAATATCCGAGTTTCAGTAAAGATAAAAATATTAGAAATTGCATCGAATTTATGAATAGGGTTTACTGCATTTTTTAATAAAACATACGGCTTATTTTAATTCATTTAATATTTGATACAGACATAATTACAGAAATGCGCTTACAATTAAAAATGAAGAAAAACTGATTTACTTAAATATAATCAGCGACAGAAACATTTTGCAGCATATGAAATGTGACTCACAAATTATTTAATAAATAATATATTACTAATATACGGAGTAATATATTAGTTGCATGCATTCAAAGCCTACAAGCGACCGAACGGTAAGATGGCTGAACACTGGTAGTTTACCTAGGTTGAAATGCCGCCGGATGGGCTGAGTGTTTGGGAGACGCTATTGTATTGCCGTGTGTAATGTAAATATGGGCCAATTTTTTTTAAAACGTTCTCTACAAAGGCCCTCCTTCCCTTCGAAAACAGTCTTCGTCTACGCACAAACCTCGCGCATCTTAACAAATTCCGAATAATTTAATACAATATCACATACATGAAAAGGGTATTTACTTTATTATTCAAAAGTAAGTAAAGTGTATAAACTTTTCAAATATTTCTTTAAAGCCCAATTAATTTTACACAAGTTGTCAGGCTACTTGTTTCAAGCAGCTGGGCTCTAATTAATGTTTTCTTGATTAGTCTGTTTTTCTTTCTTGGTGTGTCAGCTCAGCGTCTGGGTTATCTATTCAGTGCCTATCAGTGTTGAATCGATCAGTGATTAAATTTTAACACGTACACAGTTAGTATTGATTAGTTATGATTTAGTTAGTATTACAATAAATATTTAAGCACAGTGTAAAGGATTAAAGATATGACATTTAACACATATGCGAAAAGTATACAGTTTAACGCAAATAAAATGGTCTTTCTAATATCGAAATAGTTTTTCTAATTTTACAGTTACTTACAAGGGAAATAAGAGGAAAAGGTAAGAACAAATAAAATCAACTTTTGCGTAAACAATTGCTTTGTAAATGTTACAAAATGCATTGCTTTTAATGTTCGTTTAGCACGTAAACATGCAGTTAAGGTTTTCTGACAAGTTATTATTCCACATGGTTTCCATTGAGTTTTCCTCTTATAAGTAACATTTAATTTTTTTTAGGATAAAACAATAAATGTTTTTCTCCACAAAATAAGACCATGTAACAGAAATTTTAACACTCGACGAAGGTCACATGTAGTGAAGTTAGAATGGTATCAACAATGACAGGTGAACTACAACTATCATTCGATTAATCGATAGAAAATGGACGTTTCATACTTTCCTGGACAATCTCTCCTTTTTCTTCTTTTGAACGCTAGGCGCACCTGCGGTTCTTTCAGGAAAAGAACTCATATTTCTAGCTTTATTTTCTCAGTTTTCGGTTTGTTTATATATTTTCCCTTGGTTCAAAATGTACTTTGCTTTTCTTTTCTCTTTCCTTTTTTTCCCTTTTCTTTTTTTTTTAACAAAGTTCGGAACAAATGTAGTTATAATGCTTGCCATTGCCAGGTATTGACTTTTTATATGTGAATAAAACCACGGAATTGCCATTTTTTTATTTATTTAGGCGCAGTAATCTCGAAAGCATCCATTTCTTAAGCGGAACTGCATGTTTCAAACTTGTAGAATTTTCGATCCCTTAAGAAAGGTTTATTTTTCATAGGTTGAATTTTTTTGAAGTTATTCGAACATATGTTTCTAAATCTGCAAGTGATCAAACTGTTTATAAGATTTAAACAACTCATTCTTAAAAATTCTGCACATCGAAATACATTTTCAATAATTTTTTATTTACAGATTTGAGCTTAATATTTTATTTTCTTTGCAAAAGCGATTATTCAATGAGTATCGTCAAGTACGAGAAGAATGCTTTCGGAAAGTTCTGCGGATTAAAGATTTATTTCTAAACGATTTTAAACGCGTGGAATTCCTTAAATTTTTAATAATTTATATTTTCCTTCATTAAAAATAACTCATTAAACAAAGCGATGCAATTCCTGAATATTTTAGCATTTATTTTAGAAGCTAAATCTGGAAAGAATTATTAAACTGATATATAACTTTTCTAGAATAATATGAAATGTTTTATCAGTATAAGACGTGAATAGTATATGAAATTCGGTGTGCCATTGCTTTAAGCAAAGACTTACAGTCTAAGATTCTTTGGGAATTATTGTTTGGGAACTATTATTTTAAGTTGACAACATCAACATTTTTGAATTTAAAGACTGAGCATCAAGAAATAATTTCTTTTCATACAGTGCAATTATAATCAAACAGTTTACTCAAAAAGTGTACTTTTTCTAATGATCCTTTTATTCTCCAAATTTGGTATTTATGAAATGCATTCTATTCCGTAAAGGGAAGTTTTTCCTTAAAAGGTGCCATCTTGATAGAATTTCAGGAATTCGAAAGAATGCAATGAGCAGATCAAACATTCCAATAAGGTAAGCCTTATTAAAAGTATATTTGTATGAGTATATGTTCAATATATATATTTCTGCCCAAGATACGTATTTGTAACTTTAGAAATAATGAGTAAAACAATGGTAACATTACTCTTTGAAATTTATAATTTTGAATTTTTTACTTACTTCTAAATTTCTGTAGGCGTACTATGTACTTGATCGTATAAGACTCAAAGAATATCGACTGGATTTATTATGAAATAAATGCGGACGGTGCATCGTATCTTTTTAAACTGGAAGATGTATTTCACAGTTTTAGAAAAATCTGGGGAGTTGATTATGCTGCAAGGAATATATGTATTCTGTTATGTTTTTAAAGTAGTTTGGAGTTTCATAAAGGTAAATTAGTTTAAGCAAATACATTTTTAGAATGGCTGAAACCTGAGCGAAATAGTTTTTAAATATTATTAAGATGACTATCATTTAACCCCCATTAACACCATATTTAAAAAATATTTTGATTTTTAAAATTTTCGTTTGCCCACTACGCACAAATTTCATTTTATTATCCAATGGCAACGCACATATGGCTATATGCTTAAACTTCATTTTAATTACATAAAATATTGGTTTGGCAAGAAAGTAATTTCGGTTAGCACAAGTAGACAGAGTTATGTAAGTTTTATTAGACTCTGTCAGTCATATATTTTTTTTCTTTTGAGATATGACAGTTCACACTTTTAGCTAGCAACAGAGACAAATTCCGAGTATGTTTGCTTACAACTGTTAGGTTGCGGTCAGTTTTAACATATACTGCAAAAATAAACATTTCCAACATATTTTACTTTTTTATTTTCATAAAGACAAGAAAGAGTCTGAGGTTCACAAACAGATATGTGAAGTTTATGGTGTTGATTGCTTAATGAAATCCATGGGTCAGAGTGTGTTTAAAAAATTTCATTCTGGAGAATTTTTCACTTGAAGATGACAAAAGCTGTCTCCGAACTTCTGAATATAATGAAGACAAAGCGATAATCGTTACATAACTGTTCGAGAGATTGCAAGAAGTTTCACATACAACAACTGAAATTCGTATAAGATGTCTTTGACTCTTTAAGAAGCTCGATGTTTGTTTTTCTCACGAATTGAATGAATGGATTAATATTTGTGAACACAAATATAAATAATATTTGCGATATGCATTTCGAACATAACGTAATCGACATTTTTTGGAACATATTATCACTGAAAATGAGAAATGGATTGCGCATTAACAGTAAAATATCATGGTTCAAGCATGATGAATGAGCACAAATCATATCGAAAGTTGAACTGCATCAGAAAACTATCATGATGTCAGTTTGGTGGCTTTGGTATTTTGAGATGCTTCGAAGCAACCAAGCGATCAACTCAGAAGTTTACTGCCAACAACTTGTAGTTAAAGTAATCAAACAAAAAAGGTCAGAATTGGCAAATCGCAAAGGAATCGTATTCCACCTCGACAATGCGAGGCCTCGTAAGATTCAGCAACCATTATGAAATTACTGAAGCTTGGTTAAGAAGTGATGTCGCTTTCGCCATATAGCCGCGACTTTGCATCATACGCTTATCATTTATTTCGAAGTTTCCAAAACTTCTTAAATAGTACAAATTTCAGTAATAACGATAACTTCAAATCCTACTTGGTTGAGAGTTTTTCTGATAAAGACCAGAAGTTCTAAGTGGGCGGAATGATGAAGCAACTTGAAAGATGGCAAAACGTCATCTAAACAGAACGGAAACTATTTGACTGATTAAAGTTCATTTTCAATATAGAAAAAATTGATTTTTATTTTACACTAAAAAATCGAAATTACTTCCTTGATAGCTCGATATATAAAAAACATCATCTCTAGAATCAAACTTCGACTCTACAAGTCTAGAACGTCACTAGAGCAAAAACGAGTTTTTAAATGATCATCAGTGTAGATTTCACACCGTGATGGTTCTACAGTGATCATTGATGATTCTACATGTACGTTGTAAAAAGAAAGAAATATTTCATGAAAATAGAAAAGCAGGAATCCACATAGTTGTCTAAAGCCTAGATAATAGAAATGCTTTTGATACGCTTTGATGGCCAGCATTAACAAAACAACTCGAAGAAACACACTGACACTTAAATTTACTTGGGGCTTTCATGAACAACCTGGAAAAACCTGAAAGTAAAATGCTTATCATTAATAATAATGGGTTAATAAAAAATCTGATGTGTACACCATATGACTTCCTTCTACGGAATAAGAAATTATACGCATTTTGCAGTTGAACTTATTGGATTGAATTAAATCTACTTCGTCAATAGCGCATAAACTACAATAGAATAAATTCGCTCTTTAACATTCACTATATTTGTTTACCATATACAGGGTGTCCCAAAACGGCCGCATAAACTTTGCACAGCTAGATTTCTCTTTGGGAGTACATAAAAACTGCCCAAAGAAGCGTTCCTGTACGATCCATAGTTTACGAGAAAAATACGAAAAACAAAGTATGGCGTCACTACCGGTGCATGAAAAAACACTTTATTGAATATATCAACAGCAGTATATGCACAAGTTAAAGCAGATGTTCAAAGTGTCTGCCGTGCATGTCGAGGCAGGCTTGAGCACGTCGTGTAATGGCTGTCACCACACGTTGCAGCATCGCGGTGTCCACCGAATTACAAGCAGCATGCAGACGAGCAACTAAGTCCATTGGTGTTGTCCCTACGTCTCCATACACCAGTTCCAGATATGCCCGGCGAACGTTTTAAACATTATCGTCTGGAAAGATATGCCGATACTGTTGTTGATATGTCCAATGAAGTGTTTTTTCTTGCACCGGCAGTGACGTCATACTTTGTTTTTCGTATTTTTCTCGTAAACTATGGATTGTAGAGGAACGCTTCTTTGGGCATTTTTTATGTACTCCCAAAGAGGAATCTAGCTGTGCAGAGTTTATGCGGTCGTTTTGGGACACCCTGTATAATCTCTGATGGTTATTAATAAAATAGGTTCTACAGTCGATAAAATAGACTTCTACATATGAGACAGTAACAAATGTAGTTAAGTTCTGCACTCGAAAAAATTAACTATACATTTTATTTTCCTAAATATTGATCTGTTGTATGAACTTTCAGTTACAACGTTTCACAATAATTTCAGGAGAACAGTTTCAGCACTTAAAACTGACTGGAATTTAAAAATACGAAATCAGCATTTTATATTGAACTTTTCATAAACAAAATTTAACATTTTATAAAATCAAAAAATTAAATAAGTGAAATAATTATTATCTGGTAATAAATTAAACAATATATTTATATTACAATGTACGCGCATTTTAATAAAGATACGCAAACATATAAGAGATATACTTAAAAATATTATAAATATTTATTTATAATTTTGTAAGGTAATTTCTCGCTCTTTCCTGCTTGCCTTAATCGTGTAACTGGAAGCATATTCGGCTAGCAATCGGGAAGGCCGGATTTGGAATTCCGGCGAGGGCATCGGATATTTTTCATGCTTCTGCTTTGACAAACTTAATTTACTTACCATGTATAGTTACCATGGTTTACACGAAAACAATCATCTGAAGCAGCTTTGACATAATTAGTTCTCATTAGAAAATTCCCATTGTTGTGTCTCATATCAACCACTTTGTGTACACTATATATAAATTTTATTTGTAGTATTTTATTTATTTTTGGTTTTTTCCTTCTTCTTCACCCGACCGCTTATATTTGAGCACTTATTGTAGTTTAAGATATTGAAAATCAATGTTTTTGTATGATGTTACTTTATTAAGTATCTGCTTACTTGCTATTTGTACAAATGTTAATTACGTAGATGAAAAAGACTACAGACATTTTTTAAGATAATGACTTGTGCATAAAACAAAGCAAATTGTAAAGAATGGTAAATAATGGAAAATACCATAAACATTTTTAATTTGAACGAAACGGGTTTGATAAAAAATAAGGTTGCATTGAAACTGAAAAGTACGATGCTCATAACATGATTTCCAAACAACTTATTATATTTTACTTTTCTAAAGTAAAAAAAAAAACTGATGAACTAAGAATTTCCTATACTTTCATCTTTCTGCAAAAGATTCAGTCATTCCCACACAAATCAGATTCAACTGTTATCTCTTTCGCAGTACTTCCTTTAAATCGTAGAAATAAAATATTGTTTTTTAAACTGTCAAGAAAAGAAAATGCAAAAAGAAAGTTATGGTTTGCCATCCAGTATATTTATAACGTCTTTGCAATGGGACGTTTCCCCCTCTTGCTTCAAGGTGCCATTTATTACTTCTCAAGAACTCTCTCTTCAGATTTCAAAACTGTTTGACGCATGATAAAATGCCCTCGAATCTGGCTTGTGACAGGAAGACCAAAAATCAATGTAATGTAAAACTTTAAATGCGCAAAATGCATCTTCCGATTTAAAAATTAAATAAAAAGTGAGTAATAGTCTAACAAGAATAATAACAAAAAGAGAACAATTCAATAAAATATCATTAAAAATTAATAAATATAGCATAATTAAATTAATATAAAAACTGTTGAAAATTATTTGATCTTTTTCAAAAAACAACCGGAGAATTTTCAACAAAGCCAAGCTTCTAAATTATACCTGAATGATAGTGAATTCTAGGAAGTGCCAAATAAAAACAAACTTAATTAAAATTATTACGAAAATTCCAGTAAAAGGTCAATAAAATAAAAAATATATGTATATATATATTAATTTTATGATCTGCTACGATGAACCCGTAAGTAAAATATTGTAAATAAAATTGCATAAATAAGAATTTAAGTAGTAAGAAAACAAGAAAACCATTTGGTAAAAATTGGATATAAATATTTAAATACCATTGGGTATAAATATTTAAATAAATTTCGAACCAAAGAAAATGCAAAATTGTAAAAAACATAATAAATTAAAAGGAATTGTAAATAAAAAGTGAAAATATTTCAAACGATTCTTCTTAGAAGAAATTTGCTAAAAGTAAAATAAATAAGAAGTTTTATTAATACTTTATGCAGAAACGTTTACAAACGGGGATGTAAACGAAAAAGCATACCAAAATGCATTGATTGTAGCTTAAAATGAAAAAAAATGTAAAATAAAGAAAGTAATTTGCCTAAAACTAAGAAAACTGAAATTAAACTGAATTAGTAAATTCAATTAAATTAATTTGAAGGGAATATGAAAAGTAAAAATTAAACCTGAATAAAGGAAATATTAAAAGAAACAGCACAAATAGTAAGAAATTTAGAACCTAATTCATAAGGGCATGAAAAAAATTAAATTCATAGCCAGTAAAGGGCCTTCTTTATTCTAAGTCGTCATGATAAGACCATGATGTGAGATTTTATTCCTTTTCTAACATTTGTTTCTTTTTTTCCTTTCCTTACTTGCATTATTATAATGGTTTTCATATCTAAAAATTCAAAACTACTCACTATAAATTCACCCTTTGGGAGATTTTAAACTTTCGATCGCCTATTTGTAACTCCAATTGCGCCAAACAGGCAACCACTAGCGTCTACTTTTTCCTTTTGAATTGTTGTATTTTGTTCTTTTGGTCTACCAGTGATGAGTTTAAAAATTAAATTTCTGTGTTAATTTTTAATATAAGTTTTCATTTTTTAAATTAAAAAGAAAATTAGTTAACCTTTTAGATTTACTTAACTTCAATGTGTTACTGAACGAGTTTTGGACCAAAAATTTACATTTTCTTTTTCCAAACAGAGGGTTATTCTTTTTCAGTAATTACAATAAGCTGAGATAATCACAAATTGAATCTTCGTAAATTAAAAGTAATTAATACTCATTCTGTTGGGAAGCACTCCCACACTGCTCTAAATGTTAACTAATAGAATCGTAATACAGTCTTACAATTTATCGTCTCGTTTGACCTTCTAAGTAGGATGACAAAAATTCAAAAGGATGCTTAAAATAATTTTTATTTACTCGTTAGCCTGACGGTTATACAATCTGAGCAACAAGAGAAAAAAATCACCATAGCTTGGGAAAAGTTTGAACAAATTGTCAAGTTGAATTTAAATATTTCGCACAAGGTAAACATGTCTACTGAACTTTGGCTCAAACCCTCTATCTGTGACGAAGCTATTACGACTGGCAAAGCTAAAGCCGATTTCAATAATTCAATTGCTGGGAGAAGTAAATGAGTGCTTGTCAGCGATAGCTGTCGAAAAATTTCTCCCCAATACAAGAACTTTATTCTTAAATAAATTGAACAATTCGAGATTTGATTAGAGCTGACGAAATTAAAAGTGAAAGTAAAGCAAAATTAGTAAGATACCTGGGTAATTAACTTAAAACTCCAAAAAACATCTCTTTAACATGGAAAAAAGAAATGCCTGAATAATATAACTATTTTTGTGTCTTGGTGAGAGAAGAAAATCTTAATCTGTAATGCTCTGTGTTACGTCATTAAAACTCTTATAAATTATAAATAAGAATTAGAAATAAGGATTTAGGGCTCGCCAAATAGCCAAGGGTTTAACATTGAAGCCTTAAATTTCCCAAACCTGCCATGAGAAAGAGTTATTTTCTTAATCTGATGCTGAAGTGCCTATGTATATTATACCTATATTCTTTTCCTTTTAATACACTGTATTAATTCCCTAACACGGAACACTTTAAAATGGATATACGTGCTTATTTAAAAGCGTTACCAAAAATATTCTAAGACATATATGCATAGCCTGGCCGACTAGAAGATTTAGTTTTCAAACTCATAGAAATATAAAATTTATAGTCTTTTAAGCCTGGGTTTGTGTCTGAAAGTGTTTAGATATTTTTATGAAAACTATTTAACTGTCGATAAAAAGAAACAGAAGGTGACTTTTAATGAAGCATAGACTTAATTAAGCGATTTTAGTAAAACAGTTCGATAGACGTACGATAGATGTACCTTCTCAAAAATGTACAGAGAGACAAACGTAGTTCCAAGAATTCAAAGACAGTTTAATTAAGGCGTTTATGGAGAAAGTTAAATCGAAATAAAACAAAATAACTATTAAACTAGACTCTTTGCATTATGACAATAATGCTCCAACTGCTATATTAATGAAAACAGTTTCATTTCGTTACCTACAAAGCTCCTTAATGATAGCAACTCTATCACAATAAAACTTTCATTCATTCTATTATTAAATAGTTTTAAAGAGTCGTAAAAGGGATCCTAATTCTATAGCAATTCCCGATATTCTTGTAAAACCTTTTAATGCTTCATCACTGGACTTTTCTGTAAACACTAAATGGTCAATGAAAGGCAACAAAAGGGGGGAAAAACGATATATCACAGCTAAATGTAAGAAATGCTCTGTTACCTTAAAGTTAAGATTATCAGACAGAAGATTTAAAATTGTATGTTGTATAACTATTAATTGTAATGCAAAACACTCGTTCTAAAATATGTAAACATTTTTATATAAACGAGACGCCGCTCAACCGGGATAGTAGTCAGGGACACTCTGATTGCAGTACTGAAGGGCTCGGTTTCGAATCTCGCAGAAGGCTTGTATTTTTGTAAATGTATAGTGTCTGTGCGGCATGGGGACAGTTTAAATTCTCGGAGAGGCGAAAGTCCTCTCCAGAGGTTCGTAGAAGAACCTTGGACCCATCCGTCCGGGGTGCTCTTTATTAACATTGGGGGCGGAATTGAGTATTAAACGAGACTGTATTAATAAAGAAAATATGTATTGATATCATTCAAACTCCCTAAAACTAGTATTTTATTAATATTATGAAATGTCAAATTTGTGGAAACTGCCGTACCGACGCGCTCAGGTCGAATTTCCGAAAAGGCATGGGTATTTTCAAGCATATAGTATCTGTGCTGCACAGGGATACTCGAAAAGCCGAAAGTAGAACCAGATGACTTTTTTAGATGAACCAAATTTAGTTAGTTTTCATCGCAAAGCAAAAATGTGCAAACAGAAAAAATGTGCAAACAGCTTCTGCATTATAAACGTTTGAAAATAAATAAAATATTTCAAAGTTAAATAGATAATTAACGTTATTCCGTTTTTAATATACGTAAAGTAAAATAATCCCTTTCGAAAATTAGATTAAACACATATGTTTAATTATTAATATTTTTAAAATTTAGAATTTGCTTCGTATTGCACTTGAAATGAACTATGAGCAAATCATTCAGTTACCAATAATCGATAGCAAGATATTGAGTAGTATCTTGGTCTTAAAATGTTATTTTAAATAGCGTGGGACTTAAAGATTAAAATGGAAGGATCTCGAGTGAAAAAAAAAAGCTGAAGATTTGATTTAAATATTATCTTCTTAATATTAATGGACGTAGGGTAATGCAATTTATAATAACCATTTTAATAGAGTTGGTTAAAAATATACCAAATAGATACAAAAGTTTCCATTGTCATTCAAGGTTTTAAGCATAACAAAAGTTAGCATTCGAATTCATTGCTTTTGGTATTTGCAGTTTTAAAAACATTTTACAAATGTAAAAGTTTTAATCGAATAATTCATCCTATTGATATTCCACTCCTACCACGAAAAAAGGTAGGTGATACAATGAATAGCTCCCTCCTCCTCTCAAAAACAGAAAATATAACAAAATTCCTCCTCCCTCGAATTCCATGGAAAAGTTCCAGTTTCCAGAAACGTTTTTTTTATTTCCGTTTCTGCCTCAGAAAATGTTTTCTTCCGTAAAAACGCAAAGGCATGAACTTCATTCCTTAATCTCGCAGGAAAAAAAAAGAACAAAAAAAAAATCGTTCAATTTATACTTTTGGAATTAAATACGCAGTGAAGAAGATTATTTCAAGAATCCCGCTCTCATTTATTTCACGGTTTTCTTCTCCGTAAAGAAGCCAAAGGATATTACTGCAATAAACTCTTATCAGTAACATGCTCGCGCGATTCTTTATAAGAGACAAAACAAGTTGAAAATCATGACAAAATAAAATAATTTATCAAAGGAAAGTTCCGTAATTAGTAAAAAAGATAATCTTTATTTTCAAAGAAACAACTTCAATAAAAATTTAACATGTAACAAAAGCGCAATAAGCAACTTTTGAAATGAATATTTTGAGTTTTGGATCTTAAAAATGTTTTATAAAAGAAATAAAATTAAGCAACAAAATCTGCAAAATTACCTAGTAGTTAACTCTTTCCTGAAATACTTTCGTATTCATTTCTGCTTCTGCTTTGCCAAATCTTGATGCCTCTTTTTTTTCTCTGGCGAATATTACTGTGTTCATCATATAAACTAATTAGCATAATTCTCGGAATCTTATTTTCCTCTTTTTATACAAATTAGGTTTTTAATTCACATACCTTTATCTTTTACGTTTATAATACTGTGAGAAACACAATTAAAAATATTTTTAAACATGTTGATAAATGAAGTTCATTTCTAGAAACGAATCACGTTTCTGATATTTAAGCTTGCATGTGAATATACTGTCTTTCAATTGCACAGTAAATATTATTTCTTCCGAATCGTTTTTATGCTAAAGATAAAAAATTTATCTATATTCAGGATTTTGATCAACACCATGGCAAATTTCAAAGTCGCAACGCTCAAATAACCTCAATAATAATAAAGTTTTATTATTTTATATGAATATATTTTAATTTATGCTCGCTCTTATCTGAGGCATTTACTTCTCTACTTGCAACTTAAGCATGGATCAACAAAAGCCAGCAATGATTTTCAACTTACATTTCACAAAATGAAGGAATTAATGTACTCTTTGATTACGGTGTTTAGATTCTAAATATACCTTAATAAAATATTGCGTCACCAATCTTATCACTTCAGTATTTGTGTTTCTTACAAAGGAATTGAATGTTATTCTAGTTAGCGAAACACAATAGAGAATTTTATGTAACTTAGAGTACAGTAAGAAGAATGGAAATATTTATTCTTAAAATTAGTAAATATTGTAAATATTTTTTGAAAATATTTACTAAGAACACATAGAAACATCGCTATTGAATATTGCCTTTTGAAGACGATCATCTGATAGAAATTTTCATTTCGATTTACAAATGGTCACCCTAGAAAAAAGGCGTACCGAATTTAGGGTAGTTTCAGGTAATTTTCATTCAATATGTGATTTTGGAAAGCGTTTTGTGTGTAAAATAGCTTTGAAAAATGCAGACTTTCAACGGAACTCACTGCATTTTGACCATGTTATACTTAACATACTTCCTTAACGCTCAAATATACACAGCGAAAAAAAAGGGGGGAGGGACAGTTCAATATCTCTCGTTCTACTGAGCCGATTGACGAAATTCAACTTGCGTTTTTCATGTCTGGAAAGCGCGATTTAGGATATATATTAGACATTTATAATTACAAAACATTTTAAAAACAAAAGATAAATATGCCTAGTATTTTCGCGCATTAAGCTGCTGAAAAAGTATCAGTAAAGACATAAAGTAAGAAATAATTTAGAACTACTTTTTCATAGAGACGAAAATTTAAATTCATAATTAATAAATTAAAAAAATCCTATAAATGCAACAAAGAATTTTTTAAATTGTTAAAACCAAAACTTTTAAACAAGCATAAAATTTTTGAATCGGAGTATGCACAATACATTTTTTGAGTTCTATCTTTGTATGCTATTTTTAATATCAGTATATTATTTTGTGAAATTGATTTCTTTTCGTGACAAACTTTAAATTTCATATTTCCGTTTCAATAGAGTCCTTACTACTGCATTCTTAGTTGATGATGACATTTTATCATACTATTGAACTTTTTTATTAAGTGGCTGTTTAAAATTATCGCTGCGTTTCTTAAGCGATTTTCACATCAAAGTATTCCGATGGCAATTTGTTTGAAAACTCTTTAATCATAAAAACTCAATAAATGTATTCCCAAGTGTGTGTATTTATTATTTAGTTTTGATTCAGAACGCACCATGACGTATTTCACCGTTTTCGTATCGATCTTTACTTTCTTTTATTTTCATACACGAAAGTACTTAGAATTTGAGCTTTATTAAGATGGAAGTAGTATTCTTTTACTGAATGTTTTTATTTATTGAATAGTTTCTGTACATACGCGCATAAATATGTCACGAGTTTGTAAATTCCTATTCTATTTAAATAAAAACTATATCGATCATATGCGGCTATATAAACTATATCTATCATATTATTTAATAAAAAAATCCGATGTGTACACCGCATCACTTCCTTGTACGGTATATTATATTATACGTATTTTGCATTTCATTTAAATGTATTGAATTAACTCTACTTCGTCGATAGCGCATAAACACAATAGAATAAATTCACTTTTTAAAATTCATTATATTTATTTACCATAGCGACACTCTGGCGCTAGGTTCAATTAACAGCGTTACATCTCATTCATTTTATAATTCGTAATGCACAAAAATTGTGTATATCATCTGAAGAATTATTTAATCGTTGCCACATGTTCTATTCAAATACTATAAAAATCTAAAACGATGCATAAAAGAAATTAAACAAAAAAAAAGAAATAGGTCTTCACAGATGATTCAGAATTTCTCATTCAATTAATTCAGTTCTCACTTCGCTGCAAGGCAAAAATACATTAAAAACTGAAAATATCTATATTAAAAATTACGAAGTAAATCTTAAACACGTATTTCCTCGAATAAATTCCAGACTGGATTAAGGATGCTTTAATTCGCAATAATAAAAGAAGGAGTTACCTTTGTTGTTACGAAGCTTAGTTTCTCTAGATTGGCGACAAATCCACTATTCACCCAAGTTTCAATTGTAAACAAATATGGCACGAGAAAAATGATTAGGCTTAGTCGCACTTAAATAACTTTTAAATTGTTGGTAATTCTACAAATCTAGCATGCAGATTTACTAAAGGCATAAATACCTTAACTGGAAGATAAGAACAACATAATTCAGTCATTTTTAAAGCAAAAAATGCACAATATAGCAACATAAAGAAATAAAAATACTGAGCTCACTGAGCCGAGTAACAGAGTGGAAATATATAGATATATATATGTACATATATTTATATACTTTTCGTGCGACCGATTGCATCCAAAACAAAAAGTGCACATCTACATATTATACCAGTCCTACATACAAAATTTCAATGTTCTGAGGCTACTCGTTTTCGAGTTATGAGAAATACATACATACATACGTACAGACGCTACGAAAAAAGCTCTTCAAAATCCATTTTAAATCAGTTTAATAGCTTTTTGGGGAAAAAGAGTCCTTTATTCAGTCCTTACGTACGAATGTCACTCAAAAACATCGTTAAATTGCATTCGATAGCGGTCAAAATAAATGTTTTCGTTGAAATATGATACCCGAAATTTTTTGGGATTAAAATTTTCGGTGCTTCTTTTTTGCTTTGTACAAGGAAGTAAAAATAGAACAAGCTACTTTACTACCACGTTCACTTTTTATCCTGCACACGGCGGACTGGAAGAACCCTGTACTCCTCAATGATAAGCCTTCGGTGATCGTAGCACCATTCATAAGAATTAGGATTTACTGTTTTCAGAATAAGATTCTGAAATTCTTCGATTATACTAAATGGTATACTCGGAATTCTATAATCTGTAGTAAACTCAGAATAAGATATTTTAGTGTCAGTTCTTGAAACAAGTGCTTCCAAATATTCATAGCGCCATTTATTCCTTATCGTCATGAGTTAGAATATCTTGAAATATTTTTAAATTATTACTTTTTCGAAAGCGTATTTCAAACAACAAGTAAAAATCAAAACTTAAAAAATGTCTTCAGTATTCTATAAAGGTACACATAAATTTAAAGTTTATGTTTAATAAAGTTATATAGTTTACATATTTAATAAGATGAGTGTTATTAACATTATTATGTTGAACAGACATAATTAAGAAAATGTTTCTGTTGATTTTACTTCACTTATGCGTTGCGTAAGTTTTTTTTTGTTGTTGGTTCATTGGGGTCACATGATTCAATTATACTTTAACTATTCTGATATAAGAACATTGTTACTATTTGACTCTACCAAACTGGCGTCGAAACTTTCACTACATTAAATCATGAAATTTATACTCATTGGGAAGTAACCTTTTGAGACCTCTGGCCTTCAAGCTAATCATAGAAATAATGCAACAGATCACAAGCAGTAATTTTATCACAGTATGAATTAATTATAAGGTTTTTTTCTTATTGAGCTTCGCGTTTTCTTTACCATTTTTTAATGTGATCACAATTTTAAGGCAACATAAGCAATGTAGAAAACTCCAAAAATTAATCTGGTTTTTTGAACATATATTTTAGCTCCAAAAATTAAAAATTATGAAAGATTTGTATAAAACTGCGCATTAAAAGGTCTTCGTAATAACCGTTGTTTGATTTTTATTATCAGAAAAAGAACAGAATTCTTCATTAAGATAGATTACAATGTTAATGAATGCAGAGTTTTATGAAAAAGCATTCTCAGATACATATACACGCAATATGATAAATAGGTAACTAAATTTGTTACACATGAGCACAGTTTAAAAACATTTCATTAAAGAGAAATAACTAAAATCATATTTGGCCTAAGCACATTAATTAATGTTGCTTCATAAACGATCAAATTCATAAATTAAGGAAATAAGGAAAACAAAAGTTGTGATAGTCTGTTCGGTACGTAGCGTAATAGTTAATAAGGCTGAAGCATACAATAGAATAATAATAATAATAATAATAATCTGAAAAATACGGAAAAAGAAATGTAGAAAGGTTTTACGCTTTTAATACAGTTTTTATTATTTTATATGCACTGCACTTAAAGATGCATGAGCTTCATTATATGGCTTAAACAATTGTTCAGTTTATGGAAAATTGTTTAGAAACGGAAGCCTTTGGAAAGTAAACAAAAAGACGTTTAATTGAGACAAATATTGAACATTTTCAGAAACGTTTATTTCTATACTCTTTACCTATATTAAAGGAAAACAAAAAGAACGTGCCTCATCGTTTTTATGAATAGAACTGTTAACTTTATGGATTAAATTTTTCGTTTAACGAACTGAAATTTGTGCATTACTTTTATGTTTTATTTTCCTTTAGGTACCAGTGAATCATCTTCTCGGATATGCTGAGGTTAAAGCTGGAAAACGCTTTCCTGCTCCATTATCATGAAAGAAAATAGCTACCATTTGGCACAAGAGGAATGACCAAAGAAGCCGCAGCCGCATACTGCATCAGTAACGTAGTACATTCCACATATAGGTACTTTAATTTTGTTCTCCAGCCCCTCACATTACAAATGGGAAAACCCACAAAACTCCATGCAGCTAGCCCATTTGCCTGAATTTGAAAGTGAGTCGAAACAGAAGTATTCAGCTGTCTTATTCATTCACTAAGTAGTCACTAATCGGCATCATTTTATTCAAGAGTAGTCATTAAATTAAAAACATATTATATTTAAAATTTGTATTATTACTTAATACTAGCAGAGTTAATCTGCTCTTTCCGGGAGTTTGGAAACAGCTGAAGGTAAAAATGCAGAAATGAGCTGAAGTGTGTTTAGAATTCTTGCGATTGTCACGCATATATCCCTTAAATTTTATTTTTGTTTTATTTCTGGCTTCTAACGATGCGATTTATTTTAAGCTCTTATAATTAGAATAATTTAAAACGTATACGTTTTTTTCCTAAATAATATTATCATTTCGATTCCGTTCCAGATGCTCATATTTTATATGTCTTTCCAGACGGATGTTGTTTTTGTTGTTTATATTTCCCGATAGCATCTCTGCCATTAAAACGAAAAGTGCCCCTCATTTATTCTTATTATTAAAAATCCGGAAAGTTCCTAATAGCCCTGTTTGTTCAGCTTTTTGAATAGTGACTGATGATTTAAGGGTTAAATAAGCACATCTTCTCCTTAGGTGCAAACTTTCGAGTCGACCCTTCAGTATTTGCTTAAGAGAGTAACAAACGCCTGAACAAATTTTCATTTTTATACGTATATCATTAGGGTTAGGATATAAATAATAGTAATAATTGAAACAATACTGTTGTAAATATGTATCTAATGTCATAAAATGCTTTCCTGACAAAAAATTTCAAAAGTAGTTTTAAATTTAAGAATTTTAAGAAACCCATTGCAGCTTTGTTCTCGCTAAAATCACTTTTCAGAAAATTTTGAGTTATAAACTAATGTTCCTTTCCTTATTTAACAATTACTAATCCTTTATTAACTGTTTCAAAGCATTTTCCCTTTATGAACTTCCTTTCCAAAGGCGGGAATACTCGTTCATAGTAATAGGCTGCTATTAAGGCCAAAAGTGGTGGACTCTCTTGTTATGGAGGCACCTATTAGGTGGGTCACTATTGCCTCCTATGAAGGAACGGACGATTTACATCCATGAGTTCTCCAGGATTCAAATTCGGACCCTTCACGATAGTCAGAGACCCTAGCCACTTGCCGGTCTGAGGTGGGACCTTTTTTAAAAATTATATGAGTCAAAGGATCTCCTGATTAAGAATAAGTGCGAATTAGTCATATTCTATTACTGTACAAGCCTAAAATTTTTGCAGTATTTTATTCATTTTTGCAGTAATATCAAACAAATTGTGAAGGTTGTTTGTGCTGTGGGTGCAGAAATAAAGAAACACGTTTGTACATATCTCATTTAGAATTTTAAATCAAAATTTTTCACTAATATAATAACAACTGAAAATTAATACTAGGCAGCAAAATTGTTTCGCTGGCAGAGCCATTAGTCATCCCAAAACAAAGCATGATAAATTCCTGTTTAGGAGCAGCGAAATGGCAAGTTACACAGAGAGATATCGCCGAATACTTTCGCATAAAAGATTAATTACAGGCAAATACATATTCGTGAGTATTCTACAGATATACATTTTACATATAGTTACGAAATCTCATCAGCCATTTTGCAGGCAGCAAGCTCATAAACGTCAATACTTAACGAACTTCTATGTTACTAATCATGTTAGAAATCTTTTTGCTGTTTTCAAATGACAGAAACGTAGGGCACTAAACTTTCCGCTAGGGCTCAGAAGTACGCAGCGATACGTCTGCCAAAGGACTCATTCTCAAGAATGACTGAAAGCGATTTTATTTTATGAGTGAGAAACTCAGTTGCTTCTGCTCACGCTACAAAAATAGGAAGGAACATTTCTACTGTTTGGCGGAATTCCAGACAAAGCATTCTTACGTGTTCTATTTTGTTCATCTGCAGTTAACGGCTGCGGCAGTAATGCCGTTGTGAAACGACATCTGAAAGGAAAAGGAAGTGCTGTTTGTTTTGCTTAGAATGGTCCCCGAAGGATAAAACATAGTTTTGAATTTAAAACAAAACTATGCTTATTTTATCTTAGTAATCATTCAGAAAGCCGATCTGGGAGTTCCAAAATAATTAAATGGGTAAAATGTTGTTACAATAAGGTAAAGATTTAGAGTCCTAAAATGGAATCTAATTTTCCTAAAATTTCCATTACGTTGACAAAACCTGAAAAACACGA
>KK122549.1:253027-384577 GCA_000611955.2 Stegodyphus mimosarum
CGGTTTGAAGTGATGCACAACTTTGCACGAGAGCGAGTCAACTTGGCGACGGAGAAGATGAAGACCCACTACGACACGAGAGCTACTGGCCATCGTTTCAACGAAGGAGACAAGGTGTGGTTATGGAATCCGACTCGTCGAAAAGGACTTTCTCCGAAACTACAGTCACCTTGGGATGGTCCTTACACAGTCCTAAACAGGCTGAACGACGTCGTGGTTCGGATCCGTAAGTCATCGAACTCTAAACCTAAAGTCGTTCATTACGACAGGTTAGTTCATTACTATGGCCATAGTACGTAGTGTATATAGTTGTAAATAATAATGTAAATAGTATAAGACCATGGTCCTATTTGTATTTAGTATTTGTACTTAGTATTTGATAGTATTTGAATTGTATTCAGCGTCGGATAGAATTTAATTTGCTGAACGTCACTTATTGCAATTACTGTTTATTTTGTTATTATAAAGTAAGGTTTTTTTTATATCACTGAGGCCGTAGTTGTAAGTTTGGCTTCCTGTCCAAGGATTGTACTGCGCGGGACGTGCAGTCCTTGGGAAGGGGGCAATGTTACGAATTTCACATTTATTTGACTGCTTATTTAGGATTGTAATTAAAATTCCTTTTTATTTCCCCGTGCAACGCAGACGATTTTTGAAGAGAAAGCTACGTCGGAAAAAAAAGGAATAAAAATAAAAGAGCGCGTGCATTTAATGCTTAATAAATAAATATCTCGTAATTACTGTTGCCATCCAGAAAAGTCTAGAAAAATCGTGATTGTTCTACTGATAATTAAAAAAGCTTATAAAAGCCGAGGTGAAACAGCTCATCTCAGTTGAGTTACCTCATCTCAGTTGTCAGTTGTGAGTCAGAGTTGAATTCTAAAGAAAGTTGGTCGAGTTGTTGGATTGTTTTTGTGCGGCGGAAAGATTCTATGCAATTCTTCTCTCGTATATAGACTGTGGATACACGATTATTTTTGTGGATTAATGTGTTTTTACCTGCGATCGATGTTGTGTGACTCTTTGCCATTTTAGCACGTGGCGATGGAAAATCAAGATTTTCCCCCGCTGGGGAATGGAAAAGAATTAAAAGAATGTGCAATTGAGTTAACAGCAGAAATTATTGATTTCGGTGAAAAAGTTTTGGATCTGAACTGGCAAGAAATATTGTTTAAGGATATATGGACGCTGGATGATTATTTCTTCGGATTGAATCAAATCCATAACATCGAAGTTGCTGTTCGTTTGAAAGATTCTACAAAAACAACGTTACATTCTGAGTTGGATACACAGCTGCAGGAAAAATTATTGGATGAATGGAATAAATTCATGGGAGTTGCCACAGGATTAAAGTCACTATTTACAGGTAAGTGCGAATCCTTTGGTAATCTCAATCCGATATATTGTAATAAATCTAGAAATGATATTGCTAAGGATATTTTTCATAATAATGCTAGTATGCTTAAAAGTGCTTTAGTTGATCATGTTAATGCCTCTGATAAAAATGTTGATAATGTCAATTGTAGTTCTACTGTTACTGCCAATGTTAATAGTTCTACTAATGTATGTAAACAAAATGCTGGTATAATTAAGCCCAAGAGGCCTTCTAAAAAAAATAAGAGAGGAGCTTCTGAAATTCAGGACTCCGAAGGGTTTGTGCAACCACGCAATGTGGCGCGCCCTACTAAGCTGGTTAAGTGTAATACTGATATTGTAACTAGTAATAAGTTTGAAAATTTAGAAAGTGAAAATGCAAATATTAATGATGATCAAATGGATACTCAGGGGGAGCCTGACGTTATTGAAGTCACTCCTCCTAAAGTTAAGCCAATAATGGTAAAGCCTAGTATTAAGTTTCCTGAATTTCTCAAACAAATGAAAATAGACACAAAACTTGAATTTGCTGCCAAAGTGAACGGTGAATTTTTGAAAGTTTTTCCAAAAACTGAACAAGATCATAGACTCATTTCTAAATATCTGGAGGAAGGTCAAATTGACCATTATTTGATTACTAGAAAGCTAGATAGGCCTGTTAAGGTAGTAATACGGGGTCTTTCTATTGATTGCCCCACTGATGACATTCAAAATGAATTGTTAACCCTTGGATTTAAATCTCGCAGAGTAGTCCAAATGCATCGCACTAGGAGTAAAGCTCCTATGCCACTATTTTTAGTTCATTTAGAGAATTTCCCAAATGTGCAAAAAGTGTATGATATAAACAAATTGCTATGTTTTTATGTAACAATTGTTCCTTACAAAGTGCGTGGAGGTGTTGTGCAATGCCATAATTGCCAGCACTTCCATCACTCTTCTGAGAACTGTAAGCTCCAGCCTAGATGCGTAAAATGTGCAGGTGCACATAAAACTGTTGATTGTAAAATGAAACGTACTGATAATCCTGTATGCTGTAACTGCCTAAGTCCGGGTCATACAGCGAACTACAAGGGATGCCCGAAGTTTCCGGTGTTCCGGTCCAATTCTACAGGCAATCAGGCTACTGGAAAAAACTCCACAAATGCCAGCACTGCAACCAAGCGATCTGGTGTTATACCTGGGGTGAGCTACGCTAGTGCCATGAAGGGAGGCGCAGCGGGTCAATCAACAGTAACTGAGGACACTTCTGCTACTATTATAAAGAAAAAACAATCTGATATGGACTCTAATTTTAATACTAATTCAAATTCTAATATTGTAAAGAAAAATGTTAAAGGTAAAAATACTGGTGGTGTTAATTCAAACTCTTTTAAAGAACTGTTTGACCTAGTTAAAGAAATTTTTGATGTGTTTAAAGGCACATCTATTGCTAATATTTTGTCAAAAATTTCTGCCAAGCTGCCCGAGCTACAACAAGCCGAGCATGCTATTGATAAATTGTTTATTGTTTTTGAAATGTTTGAAGAAATTTTCAGTTCTAATTCTAGTCAAGTATGAATAATAATGTGTATAATTTTGTAAATATAATTAGTTGGAACGCAAATGGGTTGTCTCGTAAGCTCAATGAGCTGCGGGATTTTATGAATAAGTACAATCCCGAGTTAATGTTCCTACAAGAACACAAGCTTGGCCCTACATCTCCAATCTATGTTGCTAACTACTGTACATATCGCACCAGCAGAGATGTGAACTCGTCACGTGCAAGAGGTGGTGGAACTGCACTTCTAATTAAACGCTGCATCCCTCATTATCATATAACATTACCACAGCTTTTAGCCATAGAGGCCACAGCTATTTCCATCACAACAAACACAGGCACAACATACACATTCGTCTCCACCTATATTCCACCAACGAAACCTGTGGCTGCTGTAGAAGCAGACCTCAAAGTGCTACTAACACTTGGAACACATGTTATTTTGGGTGGAGATTTGAACGCACGACACCGCGCATGGAACTGCTATACAACTAACTCTTTAGGCAAATTAATTTATAATTTAGTCGGCAAAGTCGGCTTTAGCATAGCAGCTCCAAAAACCCCAACACGGTATACTGTTGGTTCAACGGGGATCTTGGATTTCTTCCTTCTCCGAAATACCAGCGCTCCGCTGGATATTTCGGTTTTGGATGAGCTATCCTCAGATCATAACCCGGTTAAAATCATACTTGATATCAGCAGTTATACCTCAACATACAAAAGAGCCTTTCGTACTAACTGGCATGAATTTGCCAAAGCTCTAAACAACATTCAATACACGATTCCAACGGTACAAGAGAGGGATGACATTGACAGTTTAGTTAGTGAATTCACTAATCAGATACAAAAAGCATTTGAACAATCTAGGACTGAAATCAAGGCCAACAAGCAATATCGTCCAAGGGAAATCAGACTGCTGGTGCGAGAAAGAAACGCTGCCAGACGACAGTTTCAACGTACACGCCATCCTGATGATAAAAGGAAGTTAAATCGCCTATGTGAAGCTGTCAAGTCTCTTACTAATGTACATGCACAACACAGCTGGACCAGATACCTTGAATCCCTTTCTGTGGAGGATAATTCTCTGTGGAAAGCGGTGAAAAGGTATACAAAATGCCACACATTCATTCCGCCCCTTAAAGGCCCGCAAAGAATCCACTACACTGAAACTGAGAAAGCAGAACTTTTAGCTACGCATCTGGAATCTCAGTTTTGCACTAACAACATTGGTGACACAAACACGGATCACTTCATTTCTAGTTTTCACAACAACTACACAACAAGTCCCTACACAGACAACATCATCACAGTCATGCCGTCGGAGGTCTCTGGATATATCAAGAGATTGAAGAAAAACAAGAGCCCTGGATATGATGGAATAACCAATTGCATGATTAAACATTTTCCTCCTAAAACCATATGCTACCTAACGAAGATCATCAATATTATTCTGAAGATGCAACATTTCCCGAAGACCTGGAAGCTTGCCAAAGTGGTTCCACTTCTTAAACCCAATAAGCCTGCGACAGAACCAGCATCATATCGACCAATAAGTCTACTGTCTACGCTAAGCAAAGTGGTGGAAGCAGTTATTCTTAAAAAAGTCAATGAGCATCTGGAGCAGAACAACTCAATTATTCCCTACCAATTCGGCTTCCGTAGTAAGCATTCTACAACTCATCAGCTTTATCGGGTTGTTGAAATGATCACTGGTGGATTTCAACGGAAAAGAGTCACAGGAGGAGTCTTTCTAGACGTCGCTAAGGCCTTCGACCGTGTATGGCTGGATGCCCTTATATACAAATTACACTGTCTGGGTCTCCCAGGCTACATCATTAACATAATTAAATCCTACCTGACCGGTAGACACTTTGTCGTTCACGTATTAGGCACACATTCAACAGCCAGACCCATAAAGGCTGGAGTCCCCCAGGGGTCTCTTTTGGGCCCCACATTATTCAACATATACGTGAACGACATCCCCACCACACCTGACACGACACTCGCAATGTATGCTGATGACACTGCGATCCTCACACAAAGTGCATTTATTGGTTCAGCAATTCAACGATTACAAAACCACTTACAATTACTAGAGACTTGGCTAGTGAAGTGGAAAATCAAGATAAACGTTGATAAAACGGCAGCCATCCTGTTCACCAAAAAAGTGAAAACTCCTAAAAATTTACAGTTATATGGAGAGACCATCCCCTGGGCCAAGCAAGTCCCTTATCTTGGGGTGATCCTCAACAAAAGGTTATCATGGAACCCACACATTACAAGTAGTCTTAAAAAGTTTCGAGTACGTCAAAAAATACTTTACCCCTTAATTTCTCGAAACTCCGTTCTATCTATAGATAATAAGTTACTTATTTATAAATCCTTGTTGCGTTCTATTATTTGTTATGCTTGCCCTGTGTGGGCGTACTCTTGTAAGTCTATTCGCAAAAAACTACAAACAGCGCAGAACAGTGTTCTACGCCAAATAGTATGTGCCCCATGGTACATTAGAAATCAGCGCTTGCATGACGAACTTAAAATTGAATATATTAAAAGTTATTGTTGCCGTCTGGCACGTAAGTTTTTTGAAGGTCTGGGGGATCTTAACAATCCCACCATGACCATTTATGACTATGATGTCAATGATATTGTCAATGTTAGACGCCCTCGGGCTATCTTAAATGTTAATCTTGACTAATGCCTATTACTCTGTTGTAATGACTTGTACGACAATTCTGTTGCATTATTGTATTTTGTATTTATCAAGTGTTATTTGCATTGTATTCCTCTCCTGTTCTATATTTTTATACATTTAATCGGATTGAGTGCACCTCTGTATTCGCATGTTACCTAACATCATGATTTTTTTTTCTTTACGCATATAATTAGTGTGTCACCAGCTCAGCGGCCTTCTCTTTCTAAACAGGCATTTTCGGTTTTTTCGTGGGATTTTGAATGGCTTTATTTACTTTTAAATTTTACTTTTCATAGGGCAAGTTATTGATAATAGCCCCGCCTTCCTTTTGTTTTTACTTACTTTAATTAGTACCTTTCATATATATAATTATATATTTTTAATAAAAATCTGTTATTACTTATTTTTAAGTTATTTTGTACTTGCCAATTTATTAGAATCATACTTATGCATTCGATGAGGGGTAGGGTCCTTTGACCCATGCACCCTGGTTTTCGAACCACTCTCCTCGCCATTCTCTCTCATCTCAGTTAGTTAGTTGCTGTTATTGCTGTCATAAGCTGTAAAAAGCGAACTGCTGTTTGTTTACTTAATGCTGTATTGATTGTAGCGATTTCGCTGTGAGATAGAATTATTTTATCTGTTTTAAACTGAGTTTTTGTTAAACGTTTGAGATATTGTGATATTGTGCGAAGATCTGTGAAGAAATATTTCAGCATTTTAATTTATTTCTTGTGGAAAGAATAAATTTTTGTTAACTTTTTAACGACTTGTGCATTCAATATATAACGAACCCGTACGCACGTAACACTATTTTCTTCTTTCTTCACGAATTTTATTTCTTATATGATTCTACTGGTTTTGTTTTTATCGCTAAAACATTTATCGCCCCACCCCGATTTCAGTTAATTAGAAGGTTAGTAATATTTTTATTATTTATTTTTTGTTTATTGGCAAATAATTGAAGAAAATAATAGATATTAACAAGAAATTCTGAATAGATTTTAATATAGGGATAAATTCGAAGCTTTCGTCAATTAAAATCAGATTTCTAGTAGAATTTTAAGTCCCTGGAGACCTTCGTATGAGAAGAAGAAGAAGAATAAAAAAGAAAAAGAATTACTTAATTCTAAGAGGCATTAATTACAACACTAAGGCAGAAAATTCTTATTTAATGAGAAGCGAACTAACGAATTTTAAAACTACACATATGCTTATTAAAAAGATATCAGCGAAATTTAGGAAATGAAATACATAATTAAATATCCGAAGTCTTAAATTAAAATTTTTTTGGGGTAAAATTTGGCTGATATACTGAAATAATTGTTTAAATCAAAGCACAAAATAAACACCCCAGACTGGAACATTAAATTAGGAAAGCAATAATCTTGTGTTTGGCGTAGATTTAATCAAGAACTCAATTGATTTCAAGGGTAGTAAGGTACAAGTCTCTCTTCACCCGGAGCAAAGAAATCTGCAAGAGAGGAGGATAGCTGGCGAAAATGGCGGCAGTAAGCGAACGAGAAGGTAACCCCATTTGTTGGCAAAAATAGCTATGAAATTGAAAAATCAATCGTTACCGTTATTTTACAAAGATTTATCATGTTCAGTTAATGGCTTTTAAATCCAATCCGGTCTTTCCTAACGCTTTTAAAATTCTATTAACTTAATTTTTCAATTTCTCTACCATTTTTTCCGACATATGGCGCTACTTCCTTGTTTGCTTTACTGCCGTAGGGTTGAAATGTGACCGTTGCGCATGCTGCTTTCCAGACTAGCAGAATTCTTTGCTCCTGATGAAGGGGGACCTGTACCTGTGTTTCCTCGAAATCGATTATGTTCTTGATATATATAAAATTTCCAAAATTGTGTGACGTTCTGCTGTGCAGTGTGTCCTTGAGAAGGATCGAAATTAATTTTGTACATATCGTTTGTGGTTGTTCTTCGATAAGTATGGTGTTTTATTATATATAAGAGTTCTATAAACCGTTTTGTTTGAAAGAAGAAGTTCTTTTTTCGGAACCCAAAACAGGTTTGGTGAGGCATTTGCTGAGTTAAATGTTGAACTTAGTCATATTTTGTGTTGCAATTGACTGCCATTTCGAAATAAAAAAATTAAACATGCAGATGAATATTAAAAATAGTATGTTTTGTGGAATATTATTTCAAAACAAATGTATACGTTTACTGCCCTGTGCATTTTTCCAATAAATTTGGAAAGGAAGCCAGAAGAGCAACTGGGAAGTTCGCAAAAACATTAAGTGAAAATAGGCCTGTTTTGAACACGAAACATGACCAGAAGAGGGTTATTTTAGTTGCAAATATTATGGAGGATTTTTAGAAGGCCTTAACGAGATCTTCTAGAGGTTTAGTTTAGTAGTTTTTTCACTTATGGAGGACGGTGTGCGTCACTTGTGGATATAACATTAAAGCGATAACATGTTAGGTAACACATTCCACAATGAATGTGCTGGAGCAAGATTTTGCGAAAAGAATCGCATTAATAATTAACGTTATTGCTACAATCTAGATTACACGATTGTGAAATACTTTTCTACCGTAGAGTGTAGACAATATCAAGCTTCGTAAGGTTACTGGGAACATGGTAAAGTATTAACCGACAGGTATGTCATTTTGAAAATATGCTATAAGCAATGTATGTCACGTAAATACGCACACCTACTGTTTCTATAATGCTTCCAATTTTAAGCTAAACGCTCTCTATGACGTCATCTTACATGAAAGATACATCTTTTTCATTGCAAAGACCTTATGAAAATTCAGATTTATTACATATATGTGTACGAAACTTTAAATCTGAAGTATTTGTAATACAGATTAATAAAATGAGTAATGTGTTTCATTACAGAGTGAAATAATGTAAAAAAAATCAGAATTCTATTATTAATCAGATCTAAAAATTTTGAATAAATCTAGAACTAAGTCAATTAATTTTGAGGGATAAGAACATTAAAACAGGTATTTTCCTTTGCCTTTCCTAGGATTTTAAAAAAAATCATTTGTTTTTGAATTAAAGTTCTGGGAAAACATGATAAATGCATTCTCCACTTGAAAAAGATATGAGGAAGAATTTTTATTTCATTTGCATACTCCAGACCGCGTGATAAATTTCTCTTCTTAAAAAATATTCTTCCTACTTCATAGATTTTCTCCCTTTAAAATACAACAGCAATAAAAAATCACTAACTAGATAAATAAATCAGAAAAAGGTAGCTTTCCAAAGAAAAGGGAAGAAATGTTTTATTCGGTTGAAAAAAATATTGCAAAACATTTTTTTTCATTTTATTCAAATATTTCTTTCAATCCATCTAATTATTTTTTCCTTCAAAAATGAATAATAATACAGACCAGTGAATTGAAACTGAATTCTGTCTGACCACGTGAGAATCAATTTTTAATAAACACTCCGAAGTATTAAGACAAAGAATTGTTCATTTACGAATGTTTTATTTGTTGAGATTTTTATCATATACTGTGTTTTCAAATATATGTAAAAAAATAAAAGGTGACTCAATTAAAGAAAGTAATAAGAAAGTCTTACGAATATTTTTATATAAAGTGTAAAGAATAAAAAACGTATGGAAATATTTCGTTTAACTGTGTATAAGCTTAATCCTAGGCTGTAACCCTTCTATTTGTACAACTGCTTTGTAAATTTTGAGTAAGTTTATTTCTTTCCAACAAGTCAATAGCAGTAACAAATAAATAAACACAAAAAACACACCGATGAATATGATAATAATTAAATAATTAATAGCGGCTGCGACCAAAGCTCTATCTCAGCTGAAAGAGAAAATGTATAAAAACATTTCAGTATGAATTAAATCAATTCATTCTTTTCGAGCAATAACCAACTCATAAATAAAGTTTCTGTTGCTAAACCAGGAAACAAAAACTTTGGACACATCAGGTTAATGCGTATACGTATGACGTTATGATTTAAATTTAATGTAATAGAACAGCTTTTTCTCAATATCAATAAAAGAATTAAATTGGCAATAACAATTGTGTCAGTTATCCTAATTTGAAACTAAAAAGTTGACAACAGCAGCTGTTCATTTAAAATGCTGACATTAACGAAAATGTTTCGACATACAGTGACATCATATGTAGTTGCGTGCTTTCTTCAACGTCAGAATATGACGTTATATAATAAAAAAAAGTCTGAAAGGTTTCAGATTTTAAATTACGTCCAAAGGAGCGTTTTTTAACGTTTTGTGTGTTACCATTATTTATTAAATATCATGTTCTTCGCACTTAAACCATATAATTCAGTTCAAAAACAATATCGCAAAATAATTTTAAAATGAGTATATCTTTAGAATTTCCGATACACAGTTCCGCGCGCTTTAGATAAAAAGGTTCTTTTCCCCCGTAGATTGTTGCCATTGCTCGCTTTTAAATTGTTTGAGTTTGTTCATCAAAAATTCGTTAAAGTTTTACAAAATATGAAATAGATAATAAAACAAATTCCAAATTTGTAGTTCCTGATGCCCATATTCGGGTGGAAACGTAAGGTATTCAAAATTGGATGGCTCTAGGTACCGTTGTTTTACCACGTTTTGGAGAAATATACATATACATTTAAGCAGATTCTTCATTATTTAATTTCTTTAAATATAATACAGCGCTGCAAGGTTTGGTGGCAACACTTTGAAAAGTGATACAACGCTTTTAGTGAATCGACGCAAAATCACAAAACGAAAACAATAGTCCTTTAGGAACAAAGCCCCTTTGGACTAATAATATATTTAATGTTTAGTAATGCTATTTTTAGTACAAAGGGGCTTTGTCCCCAAAGGACTATTGTTTTCTTTTTGCGATTTTGCGTCGGAAACATTACAAGTCTGAATCACTTTTTAAACTGTTGCCACAAAATATTGCAGCCCTGTATTATATTTAAAGAAATTAAATAATGAAGAATCTGCATAAACGTATGTATATTTCTCCAAAAGTGATAAAACAACGGTACCTAGAGCTATCCAATTATGAATAACGTACTTTTCCAGTCGAATATGCGCATCTGGAAGGCCGAATTTGGAATTTGTTTTATTATCTATTTCATATTTTGTAAAAGAATTCAAGCTATTTAAAAGCGAGTAATGGCAACATTCTAAGAAAAAACCTTTTTATATAAAGCGCACGGAACTGTGTATCAGAAATTCTAAAGATATACTCCTTTTAAAATTATTTTGCGATACTGCTGTTGAACTGAATTTTATGGTTTAAGTGCGAAGAACATGGCATTTAATAAATAAAGGTAACACACAAATCTTTAAAAAACGCCCCTTTGGACGTAATTTAAAATCTGAAACCTTTCAGATTTTTCTTATTTCATACTTCTATTTCCTTTTTATATTTTGTAAAACTTGCAAATTTTTTATTAATAAACTCGACAATTTGAAAGCGAGTAATGGCAACACTTCGAAATAAAGCAGATTTTATCTCCAGCACACAAGACTGTTGCCAGTTGGAAAAATGAGGGCGAAAATCAGCTTTTTCAGATTATGTAATTAATAATTCGGCTGGTTAAAATCGTACGAGGATGAGAACGGCCAAAATGAGATGCCATAAGCAAAAAAACTAAGAGACAGAAGCGCACAGTTTTAACAGTATAGATAATTAATGCTTTTATTCAATATGAAATCAATAATACACTAAAGTACTGATTATCTTTTAAGTTCCTAATATAATAGAAATACCGAAGTTATTCAAAATCTTTGGCTCTTGTATTTTAAGATTTCTTTAATTCTAAAATTTCAAGCTTCCTCTTAAAAAAGAGCTTTTTAAGAAGCATTTACGTCTCCTCTAACCTAACTCTTTCCAATACTTCTTTTTAAGTAACAGTTATAAGTTCTTAGCTGTAGAATTAATTTAAAATTTAATGACGAACTTATTTAAAATAACATTTACAAAATATTTTGGATTTTTGTTCCTGGTAACTACTGTATTAGCTAAAATCTCTATCTCTATATCTAAAATTAGCTCTATCTCCTTTTTTTAGAAACCTAGATAACAGTTGTTTCACTAATTAAAAACCTGGCTAATTAAAGTAAGAAATTGTTAACAGTATGAAAGATTTAAGGTTTCTTATTCATTTTGCACTAAGAGAAGCTTCACTTACAATCATTTATTAAACCCACTTCTAGTTTCCGTTAAAAGAGATTTAAAAAAACATACATTTATATAAACAATTTGATAGGTTTTGGCAGTAACGGAAATTTTTTTAAAGTTGTTTAGTCATTTATGGGTGAATCATAACCAAATGGCTCAAACAGATGCTTTATTAACATCTCATACGCACTTAAAAGTCTATTTTTCGAAGTTCCAAGTTCTATAAAAGCTAGCCCACCTGCACATTAATGAAGAAAATTATTTTTTTTAAACTAACGCTCAGTACATTACTTTCATGTCTTACAGTCAAAGTTGCCCAGCGTTCCTAGCTTGGTTGCTTCTCCAAGAGTAGTCGAAGTTATTTAATTGTGATAACAAAATTCTACTGGAACCCAATGGTTTTCAAACTTTTAGTCACGAAAATCAGAAAATGGTAAATGGCGAAAATAAGAAAAAGTTTCAAAAAGGAAACAATTTTTAAAAACACAGTAACTGAAAAAATATATAAGTATAAATAGCGTTTTAATGATGTTGAAGAGGAGAGACAGTGAAGGATAAGTGTGGACGATGGGATAGAAGTTCTATGGATGTGTTACATCTGAATTTAAACTTGTGCATGGCTGGTAATTCTTTTTTTTATAATGCGAATAATAAACTATGAATACATTTTAGCATTAGAATTTTCTATCATAATACCAACACACATACCTTCAGTGTAATTTTAGATTTAAAGGAGAAAATTAATATATTTAAGAAGATAACAACACTCAGATTTCATGGCGTCTTTGGTTATACTACTTAATTCATTTATTTACTTCTCAAAATAAACTCATACATGCTTCAACGCAGCCTATTATTGTCCGATCGTCCACTTTCTTCTCTCCTGATTCCTTCTCCTATCGGCTCACCAGCGAATGAGCGGTAAAGTGGCTGAATACTCTTAGTTTGGATCGGTGTTAGAATTCCTGCGAACGGGCTTTTTGCATGAACGTTTTCGTGGTTTCTCCATTTGTACGAGTTAGGTTCCCCTCATCATTCATCATTTCCTTTAAGCAGATAGCCCTCGAGTGCTTTGCTATAATGAAATAAAGCAAAAACCTTCTCCTATCAAGCCCCCCCTCACTTCCCTTCTGTTTAGTCAAACAAATTTTCGAGTTGCCGCTACTTCATATAAAGGCGCTACTTTCCCCAAGAAATATCCAAGGAGCCACTCGAATGCTTCTCGAAGAGTCGTTGAAATTATTTAACTCTTGTAGTAAAACAATGTTTACATATTCTGTGGTATATTGCGCTGTGCCGTTGAACACCTGGGGACACGTGGTTTCCTTATAAATCAATTAAAAAATTTCAGTGGTTTGCTTAATCGCCAGATCTCTATCCAATTGAAAGTACTTGAATGATACTGAAAAGAAAATCAAGTTAAAGAATCCAAGTAATGTAACAGATTTAATTGAATCTTTAATTTCATTATCTAATTCTAAAACCATCTGATTCCAATGAATGATGATAAACTTGTGAATAGTATGCTGAAGTATAGTGCAAGTGCCTTAGTAACTAAAAGCAAAAGCTTTTCAGTCAAATGGTAATGATTTATTTAACTCGAAGCATGCTTAAAACTTATTAGTGATGTAAAATATTTGGTATTTTGCAATTTCAACACGTTATTTTTTCAGTTAAAGATTATTTGTAGTTCATTAGAATTATAGAAAATGCTTGTATTAGCATTATATTTTCTTTTGATTTTCTTATGCGTATATTTATAATAATACTATTATGTTAAATCTTAAAAATTCTTTGAATTATCTGTAAAATTACCTATAAATTTTTATAGTAGTTGTCTATTTTAGTATTTGAATTCAATTTTAAAGTGTAACCTGATAAATTGCTAACTTGATTTTTTATATCGTGAAAGAAGAAAAGATGATATGTCAGTTTTTTACCTTTTTAACTAAAATTCATTTTTTAACTTAGAAAAATATAAAATTTTAAGTAAAAGTATCATGTTAATTACCTTCTTGGAAAGATGGACTTCAAAAATATATAAGAACTATGCAATTTTACCTTGCTAGCATTAAAACGTGTAATTGAAAATTCGTACTTAGGCGTAACTGCGGGCCTGAAATTAATTTTGACACCATATACTTTGCTCTTTTCCTCAAACATTGTTTTCTTTTTAATATTCGTACTAACAACTGGAGAAGAAATTTTGTTAATGTAAACTAAGCAATTTTATTGTTTTTAACCGCATAGGAAAAACGTTCTTGGAGGTGTTTATCGTTTTTAGTTCGTGAGTTTCACGTTATGATAAAATAAAATTTGTCGCGTGATGTACATATTCATCGAAAGCTGCTTGCGCAAGCAATCTACTGAAATAAATGTAGAGCTACATCTTAAATATTCAGGCCATTTCTTTATTAAATAAGTTCATAAGTCTCTACGTTGTATAACTTTATAATGAAATAATATTATAGCAAATCGTTTTCTAACAATTCTTTTTGTTATTTTTGGTTAGGATATTTTAAATAACGGATTTTATATTCTATATCTGTAATTTCTGAAGACGGTATAAATCATCAGGTCTCTCGTAATTGATTAGCGTAATACTGAATCAGCTCATAATGTTTTTTTTCCTCCTTTCCGCATGTCTTCCTGGTGTAACAGGAGCACAATCGGTGCGTATTCGAGAGGTCAAGGTTCGAGTCCCGACGAGGGTATTGCACATTTTTCACATCTCCTTCTTCAAAGTAGCCTAATGACTCGACAGTGGCGCCCGAACTAAAAAGTGGTGGGCGATAAATCGCCACCACCAGGATTTACAATTGGATCTTCTCATTCCCAGTCGCCCTTTAAAAGGGAGTATATAAAGTATTTTTCTCCTTCCTTTCCACATGTCTTCGTGATGTAACGGTGGAACACTCGACGTGTATTCGAGAGGTTCAGGTTCGAGTCCATATTGCATCCAGGCATTGCACATTTTTCACATCTCCTGCTTCAAAAGAGCCTAATGACTCTATGAAGTATTAAACTGAAATCTGCATAATAAGATACGATTACAAATCCTTTTCAATGTTACAATTTTAAAAATCTTTAATCATTTAAAAACTTGATTAAGTGTTGAATACATTAATTTTCGAGGTTTATAACCGCGAGCTGAAAATTAATTTTCAGACTGCAGTTTTGATTTTTTCCCCTCCTCCTATTTTTTGAATCATTTCTCGTTGTTTTTATATTTATTTTTAAAACATTTCATATACTCTTCATTTATTTCAGAATTTTATGTTTAACGAATTAGAAGGTAACTAAAAACCAGATTATTTTAATGTGAATTTAGCATGATAATACCGCATTTAATGCAAATAATAATAATATGCATAAGGTATTTATCTTTTCAGCTTATCTTAGTCATGTGCTTACGGGTTCGTAAGGAACCGGTAATAACTTGATGAAATTTATTTTCCCAAATTACTAAGAACGTTCAACACAAGCCAATATAAAAGGAAAGGTCAAATGCGAAATTAATGCGCACAATTATCTCACATTGCTTCTGAGCTAAACTCTGACTTAAACTGAGAACTAATGCCCTCTCCGGTCTTATACAAATTCTCCCCAGTCGCCAAGGAATTTCTACTACCTTTGTTTTCTCGAAATTGCTGGAAGGCACATACACTTGTGGTTAAATATAGTGCCGGATACAGCTACACTTATGTATAGAGATCAGACCAATTACAGGGATCGGATCAGGGATAGGACCAAAATGTCGCCAAATGGTCATCAGTTGTAATTAATTGCTGAAGTGATTTTTCGAAGGTATGTATGTAATTTTATGACTTCGAATGTTAATCATTTTTATATGAAATGCATATTGATTTAAGAGATAAAGAAAGCTATTTTACTTAATTTTTCATTTTGTATTTGGATAAATGAATGACATATTGATTCAGAATAAAATAATGTCCACGATGGTGAAAATATTTTTTCAAAACTTAGAATCTATAAAACATTGTACGTATATGTTACGAGAATACAATAAAAATTGTGGTGAAAGTATCAAAAGAGATTTTTTTTAAATAGTAAAGCATTTGATTTTACCTGATTGGAAAAAGAAATGTAAGCTGTGTTTCTTTAACAGATGGAAATAACTTGATGGAAGATTTAACATAACATGATGCTTTTAAAATTACCCCTGTTTTTTCAATTGTTCGCATCAAAAAACCGCTGAGGTACCTTTTTTGGTGAATTGCCATGAGTAACCATACGTCATTTCAAGTTCTAACGGCTAACAGTTATCAGGTTCTCAGGCATTCTAACGGCGGAGAAACATTTACGGATTCGGGCATTCTCATCACCATCCTAATAGACTCTTTTGTTCACTACTCAAATACGTACTTCGGTTAGAAACGAATTCTGAAGAGAGAATGAGAATGAATTTTTTATCTATTTCCATTCTCAAAGACCTATTTATTTAAATCAGGGGACGTAAAAACCCTGAAAAAGGAGAAAGAAAACATTACAGAAAAATATGCATTGATTCATCATTATGCTGGTACATATTTTGCTCGAAAAATTTAAATAATGATATGAAAATATGACTAAGTAATCATCGTGCGTTAAAAATTCTTTATTCAGTTATTGTTTTTTGTTGGAGTTATTAAAAATCAACTAAAACCTTGTATATATTATTCATGCATAACTTTTAGTTAAAACATATGCCTTTGTTACACAGAATATTTAAACACTTTTAGAATGACTTCGATTAAGAATTATAGAACAAAACAAATGTTTGGGAATAAAAATTTCTGGTAACAGCTTATTACTTAAAATATGAAATATAGTCTGCTACTTCTTTCATTTTCCGCTATTCTCATTTCAAAATACCGCATGTAAACAAGCTGGGGATTGAAGCACATGATTTTACGCTTTCTGAAGAGCAATATTCCTCTGCCATATTTCGAATACGTTATAAAATGCATGGTATTAAAATTTCTAAATGCAAAATAAGCAACATAGTTAATCTTAAAATGAAAAATCGTTAGTCATTACATCTACATAGAAAGAACATCCGAAGAATGCATGCACTGTTTTTACTTTTTCTAAAGTTAAACTGTTGCTAAGAAAAAAAAATTCGGAGACACATAAATCAGTTGCAAAGTCTTTAAATACATCTGTAAACCTAAAAACGTAATGTTCACCAACTTTTGCTGAGGTATGTAAATCAAAGCAGAACAATTTGTAAAACTACGTATGAAAACTGTTTAGCAAGTGATAAATGGAAATACATTGTGACTCTTGATGAAGCCTTGGTTTAGCTAAATAACTGCAATAAAGAAAAACTGTATTTATTAGTGAAAACGAAAAGCAAAAATACATACAAATCTGGTTCTATAAATGCAAAGTTGCAGTAAAAGGTTAATGATTGTCGTAAGATACTTTTATAACGAAAATTTAAAATATGAACAGTGGGTAAAAAATGTAAAATCAGCTCAACGTATTATCAAGAGATAGTTTTACGTCCGATATTTAAAGAAGAAGTTCTATTTCTTAATTTCAGTGACTTCCAAAAGGTCCGATTTCATCAAGCAACAAATCTTGCTTCAAAAAGTACTCCTGCATTCCTTGAAAAAATGAAGACTAATAAAGGTGTTGCATATATACCTTTTCTAAGTATTCTTACGAAGTTTCCGGATGTTTCACTTTTTGACCAATGTGTCTTTGGTCTCTTGAAAAGAGATCTTCCTAAACTCAAACCTATACAATTGATGGACTGTGCACTTTTGTAGAAAAGGAATGGAAATCAATACCTCTGGAAATTTTACGAAAAGCCCTACTATCGTGAAAATCAATATGCAGACCAGAAAAAAGGCTAACAGACTGAGCATTTAAAAATACCTTTTAGATTTCAAGCTTTAACTAAACGACCCCGAAACCGTTCTAAAAATGTATTAACATCCTCTGTATTTACAAGCAAGAGCCCTCAGGCTGTCACTTATGCTGTTGTGCATTATGCCTTGTTCGGTAATTTGAGAGTATCAGATCTTCGGATGAGTTTCCTCTAAGCGGAAGAATTTCATAAGAGGACATTTTGCTTCGGTGAAAAAACTTATAAACGGATCTATGACACTTAATACAATGCATGATGTAGCAGTGGAAAGAAATATAAAATTTTCTGGTCCTATGAATGGAACAAAGAGGCTCTCCATCTATTATCTTCTTGGTTATGGAGAAGACCTTTCCTTGTCTGATAGTGAATGTACGGTTTTCCTGAAAGGACTTGGATGGTGACTGTAATTTCGCTATTCATGAAGGTAGTCATAAGCTTGTAAAAAAGTCCATTACGCCAGACGTGGGCGAATAAGATCAAACATAAAAGTAACACATTGCTTTAGACTAAATGGTGATAAACAGAATGATTCACAAAGCTTCCATAACAATTATATTTGTACATATACTGTGGAACTCTTTATATCTTATCAAGCATTTTACATTCTGTAAATTAATATTTTCAACAGTAATTTTCTGCTCCTCTCTAATAATTCTCCATTAATAAAGGACAGAGAATGAAACGGACATACAGCTTTGTAATCAGAAGATATCTGCTAATTTCCATGACAATATCATGGGCAACCTCTTGCAATGGCTATTTTATTGACACCAGTTATCTTTCAGGCTAAGGTATTATCTTCTAGCATTTACTATAAACATTGATTTGATTTGATTCTAATAGATGATAAAACACATTCCTTTTCTGAGATTACGTTCATGGAGATTTCTAACGGCGAGAACAGAGTATATTCACTTGAATAAACCTTCGTGCTATTCCTGCTTTTAAACGCGTTCCCAAGCATTATCCTAAATCAACACCTACTCTTACAGACATGACAGAGGTTTGCCACTGTGGGTACTTAGTTATTAACTCGAAGCTTAAGTGTCGGAGTATGTTGTATTCTTATCGCTTTGAACATCAAATGATTATTTCGCATTCAGGTTGTTCCCTTGAGCCTTAGGGAATTTACGTTTCATTTATCTTACTTGTGCGCTAATAGCTATTTGATTTTAGCTTCATTCTGCTTTTGTGCAGGTCTGATAATTATTCCTAGTAGAATAACTTTCTATATTCTTATGCTTAAATTTTGATACATACTTTACAGGGAAGTTGCTTTTCATTATGCATTTGCATCCATTTCACATTTTAGAAATTTATATAAACACAGAAGCGGAACTCATCAATTTGAAACTTAAAAGGTTGAAAAAAAATCAATAAGATTGGAATTTTTATTATAGAATTTTCAGACGTTGCTTTTACATTGTTGAAGGAGAAAACGCTTTTGCAATCAATCTAAAGACGAGTTTGTTCCAATTTTAGATTAGAGTCTACACAGGGATAATTAATGATATGTGTAACTAATTAAGATTTGTAAAGAAGTGATGGTAACGTCGCATAATAAATATAGAAATATGGGGGAAGTAAATAATGATCAGTGTGCTAGATATGACTTTGTAAAAAAGGGAAATATACCGATGGATATCTCTGAAAATAGCTTAATATTTAAGACACTATTTCTCAACTGCGCTTTTAAGAACTTTAGTTTTCTGCAAGGAATATCTGAAAGTTTTAACAAAAAAGCAAGGAATAATATAAACTAAAATAATCTAATAATATGTAAACTTCTTGTTTGGTTTATTATGTTTTCGTTTTCTATTTTAACTTTTTAAGTTACTTGGAGCTTGGGCCTGGTTTCCTGGAGGTTTTTTTTGGAAAAGAATGAAAACTGATTTTATGCTAATGGTTTAGTTTTGGATTTCAGGTAGTTGGAACACAGATGGCTCGTTGGCTCTTTGTTTTGGCTGGAGGGGCCGGCTCATTATTGGTCATAAGGCTGGCTTTGCCAGCTAGGGGGACCTGGGCTGCGCCCTATATCAAATATCAAGTATCAAATATGTAAACTTATTTTTGAGTAATTTTTTGTATTCAACTGAAGGTTCGTAACTGCATGAACTGATCTCAGTTTGTTAAACTTTACCGTGATTTCTCTTGATTTATCTTATGCCAGTTTGTGAATAAATGAATAAATTTGTGCTTTAAATATTATCCGGCATCATCAAAAGAAAATTATAACTACAATAATGAGTATTAATATCGAAGATGAACATCTTTCCAATGTATGAAGCGTTGTTAGTTGTGCACGCACAAAAATATTACGATGCGTTTTAGAATCTACATTTCTAAAGGAATTATCATACATCTTCGTGTATGATCTCGTGATGAAAGCACTTTTAGCTATAAATTTGAGGATCATGGCTTAGAATCCAGGCTACCATGCAATATATCTTTCTTGTTTTCTGGCTTCCATGAACTTAAATTGTGTCTAGAGTGCCGCTCGAGCTTTGTCAGCACATGGAATTAGTCTGTGTAAATAAATAAACTGTGTAAATAAATAATTGTGTAAATAAAGTAAGTGCAGAATTTATTATAAACTGCAAACTAATCATGTTAAGAATTGCTCTGTCACACTTGATTTCCAAATCCACTACACTCGCTTTAGAAGATTTGTAAAGTAACTACTGCTAGATAACGGCTTTTGATAAGCTGATACACTGCCTGACATACAAATGCAACATCATGAAGATTCGGCTGCATAAATAAATACGCAAATTTCAGAGAATATATAGCGGAACAAGTCATGCAGGTGATATAAAATGCAAGCTGCTCACACCATTACGATGCCAGATAAAAGGAAAGGAAACGGCGAATGAACAAACAGTCGCTACTCTCTGTTGTTTAGAAAATCCCGAATTTCGAGAGGTTCAAAGTTCCAGAAGACACGTGTGAATTAAGAGATACCTGGACGACGACATTGTAGGCAGTTTGGATAATCAGACGATTTTACGAGCGGTCAAACTGTAATACGTACTGGACGTACGGACCGGCTGGTTTTGCCGTCGTTATCGCTGCTGAAACGCTTGTCGATGTATCCACTGTGCATAACATTTAGCGCCACACCATCGACCTGAAAGACTGCGTTGCTGACGTCAATACACCATCTAAATGGCCTAATGTGGTATTCAGCGCCAACCCTCGATTTTGATAACCACATATTAAGAGTCTAGAGGGGTGGAGAAATAATGCCAATCCGACTAATATTGCTTAACTCCACATCGCTCATCAAAGTGGCAAAGTGATATAGGGTGCCGTCAGTCATGATGACAGGTCACTGCTGTTATGCACACTGACGGCACTACGCTACGTTGATGAGGGGCTGCAGTCGGTTGTGCTGGCTTACCTTCAACTCTGACGTGAAAAAACCTTCTCATGCACCTACGTCGGGGATGGCAACTGATTATGACCTGGTAAAAAGGGTATTTTACAGAAGGACAACTCGACACCGAACACCTCATTCACTAGACGACAAGCCTTGCAGCATATACCATTGCTTCCTTTACCCGCCATGTCCCACGATCTTTCGCTGATCGAACATATATGGGACGTGATTTGTCATCATTTGTCTGGTCTGCCCAGCCGTTATCGGAGGGAGAACTTTGGAGGAGGGTTCAGGGCATACGGGCTTCTATTCCTCCGAATACTGTTCACAGACTAATTGAATCTGCATTGATTCTCTGTATATTTCAGCACTGCATAAATTTATCTTTCTATAAATAGCATCACTTATTTATATGTGAATGCTCTATCTGTTGTCAGTTGATATCACATTCTACCTACTTTTAATGGTGTTGCATTTTTTATGTCAGTTACTAGCAGATTTAATAGATCAGAACTGGCGATTTGCTAACTAGTTTACTAGTAAATTAAAGTTAAGCGATATTCCTACGAAATAAATTTTCACTTGATATGTTGAAAGAAACTGATACGAAAACTATTTTTTTTTTGTTTTACTGAATATGGCAAAATACACGAGGGCTAATTTCATGAGGAGACAATGCTCAGAAAACCAGAAATTGTCAACTCCCATTTTTCGGGATTTTCACTTTTCAGAAACGGATGTTAATTTTCAACGAGAAAATTAGTTATTCTTAAATCTTTAGTGTTCTAGGGACAGATTAACTGTCAGTTTGTACTTCCAAGTGGTAGTTCTCAGCATACATAAATTGATTTTATCTACTTCTTTGTGTGATAATTTCTGTTAATCAGTGAAATAAAGGGCTGTAAAACTAGGAGCTCTAATAAAGAATATACAGTGGGCGTAAATGTCTTGGAGATGTATTATTCCCTTGTTAGCAACCGAAACGTAAATGCACGCAAATGAATTAGAAAGAAACAGAAAATAATCCGAATAATGTTTATAGGGATAAAACTCATATAAATGTGGCACAACAGTCCTGTATTATATATATCTCATTTCCTAGAAAAGAACATAGTAATTAGAATTTAAAAATAATGACTTCATTATTTAATACGGTGAATTTCATGACTGGATCAGAAAATATATTAAAAAGGCTACGAATAATAAACAAAGTCAAGACATTTAATATTACACTAAGATACACATATATAAATTTATAAATTTTTCAACAGAATTATTATTCACTTCTAGTCATTTATAATGGAATTAATTTCTTTCGTATTATTACTTTCTTATTTGTTAGACTTTTGTATTTTCCGCATGTAAGAGAGATTTTTGACAACCAAGTGTACACTTAATTAGCAATCCTATAATCTAGTTCCTTTCCGCTTGATGATTCATCTCTTTGAAGGAACAATAACAAGAAGAAAATAATGTACCTAAGACATTTGGAAGTCAAAGAGAAATAGCGGAAGAAAAATGCATCCTTTTTTGTTTCATACTTTCTTAATACAGTCAGGCTGTCTGGATTCAGCTGCTGACAAGAGGAAATGAGCTGACAAAGTTACATGAGGTCTTCATGCTCTGTTTCAAATCTGCTTCTTTTTGTGCGCATTTAAAGAGGAAGAAAGTAGTTAAAATTCACTAGGTTCGGTTAATTTTATTTAATGCAAATTTTATCTGCGGATGATCTCTGCTTCACAGCGAAAAATGAGATGTCTTTTTAGTGTTACATAACATGAATAGACCTCACCAGAAGTTTCATTAGCAAAACATTTTTATCAGTATAGTGACGGCATTTTGTGTCGCCTAGTACTGAAGAAAGTAAAGTCAGCTAAAGTTTCAGTTTGCATATTTTTAAGATTCAGTGGCTAGAAAGATGATTACTGTGGTTTATAATTTTGGTTGCAAGATTTTTTTCCTTCCTTAACTCATTTAAGAAATCTGATGTCTATGCCGCATAACTTTCTTGTACGGAATATTAAATTATACGCAATTTTCCCGCATTTCATTTAAACATACTGAATTAACAGTTAAAGAATTTTTAATTAAATCTACTTCGCCGATAGCGCATAAATCACAATAGAATAAATGCATTCTTTAAACTTCACTATTTATTTACCATAGCCACACTTTGGTGCTAGGTTCACTTAACAGCGTTACATCTCATTCATTTTATAACTCACAGTGAACAAAAATTATAGCATCTGAAGAATTACCACAAGTTCCATTCAAATACTATAATAAATCTAAAACCATGCATAAAAGAAATTAAACAAATAAAAAAGAAACAGTTTTTCGCAGACGATTCAGCGCCGCTTAACTAATGCGCATGCGCTGCTAATTAATTCAGTTCTCACTTCGCGGTAAGACTAAAATACATAAAAATTCAAAATATTTTCATTAAAAATTAAAAGATATAGAAAAACATAAAAGGCTAAGTACAGTTAAAACAATTAAAAAACAATTTTACAGTTAAAATTACAATTTGTACGCGATAATTCCAGACTGAATCAAGCATAATTTAATTCGCAATAATAAAAGAAGACGTTACTTTGTTGTTGCGAAGCTTAGTTTCTCTAGATTGGCAACAAATCCACTATTCTGCTAAGTTTCAAATGTAAATAAATATGTCCGCTATCATAACCAAAAATTAGGCTTAGCCGCAATTAAAAAACTTTTAAATTGTTGATAATTCCACAATTATTGCATGCGGATTAACTAAAGGCATAAAAATCTTAACGGAAGATAAGAACAGCATAATTCAATCATTTTTAAAGCACAAAATGCACAACTTACAAACTTATCAGAATAAAGAAACTAACCTTACTGAGTCCAGTAATAGAGTGGATGTACACTGAAGTGACAAAAGTCATGGGATAGCAATATGCAAATATACAGATGGCAGTAGTATTGCGTAGAAAATATATAAATGCGAAGTGCTTTGGCAGGGCTTTCATTTGTGTTCAAGTTATTCATGTGAAGAGGCTTTGACGTGATTATGGCAGCACGACGAGAATTAACAGACTTTGAACGCGGAATGGTAGTTGGAGCTAGACGCATGGGTCATTCCATTTCGGATATCGTTAGGGAATTGAACATTCCGAGATCCACAGTGTCAAGAGTGTGCCGAGAGTATCTAATTTTAGGCATAATATTCCACCATGGATAGCGCAGTGGCCGACCACCTGCACTTAACGACCGAGACTAGCGACGTCTGCGTAGAGCTGTCAATGTTCACAGACAAGCAACACTGAGTCAAATAACCGCAGAAATCAATGTGGGACGTACGAGGGACGTGTCCGATAGGAAAGTGCGGCGAAATTTGTCTTGCTTGGGCTATGCCACCAGAAGACCTACTCGAGTGCCTTTACTGACAGCACTACATCGCCTGAAGCGACTCTCGTGGGCTCGTGAGCATATCGGTTGGTCTCTAAACGAATGAAAAACCGTGGCGTGGTCAGATGAGTCACGATTTCAGTTGTTAAGAGCTGATGATAGGGTTCGAGTGTGGCGCAGACCCCATGAAGCCATGGACCCAAGTTGTCAACAAGGCACTGTTCAAGCTGGTGGTGGTTCCATAATGGTCTGGGCTGTTTTTACATGGCATGGACTCGGTCCTCTGGTGCAACTGAACCGATCATTGACTGGAAATGGATACCTTCAGCTACTTGGAGATCACTTACAGCCATTCATGGACTTCACGTACTCAAACAACGATGGGATTTTTATGGATGACAATGCGCCATGTCACCGGGCCACAATTGTTCGCGATTGGTTTGAAGAACATTCTGGACAATTCCAGCGAATGATCTGGCCACCTAGATTGCCCGACATGAATCTCATCGAACATTTATGGGACATCATCGAGAGGTCAGTTCGTGCCCAAAACCCTGCACCGTCAACACTTTCACAATTATGGACGTCTATAGAGGCAGCATGGCTCAATATTCCTGCAGGGGACTTCCAACGACTTGTTGAGTCCATGTCACGTCGAGTTGCTGCACTTCGCCGGGCAAAAGGAGGACCGACAAAATATTAGGAGGTATCCCATGACTTTTGTCACTTCAGTGTATATATACACATATTTATATACTTTTGGTGCGGCCGATCGCAACCAAAATGCGAGGTTTTTGTAATTATATATATACTTATATATATATATATATATCCACTATGTTATTCGGCTCCGTGAGCTCAGTTTTTTTTTTGTTCTTATATGTTAGTAAATTGTGCATTTTTTGCTCTAAAAATAATTGAATTGAATTATGTTGTTCTTATCTTCAGGTTAAAGTTTTTATGCCTTTAGTTAATCTGCATGAAATAGTTGTAGAATTACCAACAATTTAAAAGTTGTTTAAGTGCGGCTAAGCCTAATTTTTTTACCGTAGCCACCTTATTTGCTTAAATTTGAAACTTAAAAGAATAGTAAATTAAGTCTCTTTCTGCACCTTCAGTGTCTTTTTGCTGAGTGGGACCAAAAGTAACCTTTCAGTTTTGTGACCAAAAATATGTCTTCTTACCCGCTGGCCGAGTTGCTTGTTTTTGCATAGAAACTCTAATTTTAATTGTAAAAAATGTTTAAAATTGTTTTAACTGTATTTGGTGTTTTATATTTTTTTATATTTTTTAATTTTTAATAAAAATAGTTTAAGGTTTTATGTATTTTGGCCTTGTAGTGAAGTGAGAATTAAATTATTTGAATGAGAAATGTATCTCTAATAAAATATGAGGAAATAAATTTAAATGAAATGCAGGAAAAGTGCGTATAATTTAATGTGGTCATGTAGTGTATACAACAGTTTTTTTTTATTGAACGCACTCGTGCAAACATTCCGCTTTTCAATTTGTGCGCGGTCTTTAATTATGATCCGCTACTTCAGTGTCAAATATCAAGGACAATTTTTGTCGTACGGGAGTCAAATGTCTTGCGTTTTAGGGCGCATATAATTTTCTTAAATGTAACTACAGTACAGAACGTAAGTATAAAATTCAGATAGCATATGCTATATAAAATAAATTTGTTTTAAATTAAAAAATACGAAAATATGAATCTTCTCGTGATTTAAAACATTTTGTAACTGGAAGTACATGTCTGCCACAAACGGTTGCGAAAATAAAAAAAAAGCTTTTATGGACGCCGTTTCTTTTAGTTGGTTTTGGCAAAGTACTTTAGGACTGTCTCCCTAAGAGAAGGGATCCCTTCGTGGAGGCCTTTCTATAGGATAGTGGCTGGTATACGAGTTAGACATTAGGAAAAACACGAAAACATCCATGCAACCAGCACTTTCAGCTCGAAACGAACCTAGGTTGGAACTAGCAGAGTTTAGTTTTTCTTGCCACTCGGCCGTTGGTAGGCGGGACTTAATATATACGAGAAGAACGTATTACGAAGAGGAATAACATCTTCTCCGTAAGCTTCCCTTTCCTAAAAATGCAGGTAATGACTTCGTGTTTCAATTCAAACTTCGTGTTTCCCCAAGTTGCACCGTTATGTGCAAATACTATCTAAAACTAATATAAAATATTGTCAGAAATTTCTAGTCTAAAGGAATCAATGGCTTTTTGCCTATTATAATTCTTCTCTACTCAAACGTTAAGTTCTTACCAGGGAGAGATTTACCTTTACTTACACCAAGATTGAACAGTCTGAAGACAGTTTCAAATTATATGAATTTAATTTAGCGCATGAACGATACTGTCATCGATTCTGTAATGTGTCTAATTGCTAACTCTACTTTGAAAAGTATTCTGTCGCTCGTCTACTCTTAAACAATCTCTCCTGATTTGCAAGTTCCGGGAAAAAAAAGATGAAGCAAAAGTCATAAATATATACAGTGAAGTGAAACTTGTCAGTTGAATTAAAATTCTGTAATTTTGCATAAGATACAATTAAACATTGAATTTTAAATTTTATATTTAACTATTCAATTACGTTTGGTGTTAGTTACCAATTAATTCGATGAAAGGATTATAAGATATTTTTCTCCCTCCCTTTCTGCATGCCTTCGTGATATAACGGTAGCACAGCGCTTATTTCAAAGGTCCAGATTAGTAAAGGGAATTCTCAATTTACCAATTCCGGCGAGGTAATTGCTCGTTTTTCATATCTCCTGCTTCAAAATAACCTAATGACTCTACAGCGGCGTCCAAACTAATAAAGGTGGTGGACGATGATTCTTAACCACCACTATTTGGTGACTGGGTCCCGTAATCCAGTCGCTCTTAAAAAGGGAGAGTATACAAAGTACGTTCTCCCTCCTTTCTGCATGCCTTCGTGGTTTAACGGTAGCCCACTCGGCACGTATTCGAGATCCAGGTTTGAGTCCCGGCAAGGACATTGCTCGCTTTTCATATCTGCTGCTTCAAAATAACCTAAAAACTCTACGGAATAAACTGATACTCAGAAATTAGACGAAGAAATGCGAGAATTGGAAAAGTGACAGTAACTACTATTTCTTCCTATCACATGAAAACTGGAAGTAATTAAGCCAAAACTGACAGAAGAAAGCTGTTATTGGTTTTTCTTTTTCTTAAACGGTAAGCACCTGATAGAAGGAACACCGGCATAAAGGAACCAAGGTGACTTCTTTTTATTATTTCTCTTAGAGAAAGGAAGTGGATGGAATGCGGACAGGAAAATTAAACAATACCTTCCTTATGATATGAGAATGATTTACCAGTAGAGTATTAATGCTACGTATTCATTTCACATTCAGTAGAAAATAGTGAAGCTGACATAAACGACCAACTAATTATTTGGGGGAAGCTATTTGTGTAGTTAAGTGTTGAGAAAAGCAAGTATTTTTTATGGCAGAAAGGAAACACTATTATGCCAAGAGCAGTAAAGTGCTTTTAGTTTTTTTACAGCTATGGAAAAGGAAAATTAATGAAACAGTAACTCTAAAAGTAGATAAACATCTTTTCTAACATTTCGGGAAAGTGCGAAGCAGATCAATTACACAGAGAAATGAACTTCTAATTTTATTTTTAGTGCCGGCTGCGATTAAATAATTTCGAATTCGCCGAAGAAAAAAAGTTAATTGACTTTTTTCGGGCTGCAATAATTACAATGTATAAACCATTTGTAAAGCAAAATAACGTTTTTTATTATTCTTTGATGTATTAAGCAAGTATCAGACTGAATATACCGAAAATTAATTATTGATTGGCATTTTATTTCTAGAAGAGTTTCCACGGTTGATTAAATTATCACTTATATAAATAGATGCATTTATCGATTGCTGTAAGAAGAGCGAATTCAAGTATGATTTCTAAAACAAAGATGCAATTTTTGATTCATTTCTAATTTTTTAAAACTTTATGAGAACTTTAAGTAAATGTGCTGGTTTATATGTAAACAGCATGTTAACAGCTATAAGTTTTAGCTTTCAATGCACAAGGAAATATGCTTCCACATTTTTTTTCCTATTTGTAAAACATCTGCTGTAAAGACCGCATGACTTTTTTATGGCCTGTTAAATAAACTCATTTGTTGCTGCACTTTATTTAAACTGATTTTCTTGAATAATTCTAACTTAACTAACGAATCTCTTACGAAAAGTTGAAAATGACATCAAAAAGTGCAAATTTTGAAATCAAGTATTTCAGGTAATTCAGTTTTTGTCTTACATTATTCAACTACTTATAATTTAATTTTTTCCTAATGATTGTAAAATTTTTCCAAATATACGTATAGTAATTAAAAGTTGGATTTCGATTTGACGGGAATTAAACTTTGTTTAAAATTTGACATTGCCAAAACATGAATATATTCGTAATTTCAAACACTTCTGCAATTAAAAGTATAAGACTACGCCCAACGATTTCGAAAATAAAGGCCTCGTGAGGGCTTTTAAGCCGAGTAAGAGTGTGGGTAATCCGAACAAGGGGGCATGTATATATCTGTATATCTATACATTTATATCTATGTCTATATTTATACCTATTTATCTCTCTCTATATATATGTATATATATATACACTCTTAGATAAAAAAAAAACGACGCACCACGATGCACCGAGAAGATATAAAGCAAATTGGACACAAACTGATATGCATACAGGTTTCGACGGAAAATGCAAAATTTTATATTTTGGCTGCCAATGAATGAACGGTTGTCGCTACAGCGCATCTGATCTGCGCAACTGGCAGGATATTTAAGAGGAGAAATTCCGATTTCAGGTCATAAATTCTTCACTAATTTCATTCCGTGTACTTCTATGTCTCGCATACAGGTGCGCGAACGATATGCGCAGATGTCAGAATTTGAGAGAGGTCGTGTAGTTGGGCTGAAAAAAGCCGGTTGGTCTTATCGAGAAATAGCTCGACATTTGAGCAGGAGCGATGCCACTATTAGACGATGTTGGCAGGAATGGGTGAACCATGGCCGCACACAGCGTCAAGAAGGAAGCGGTAGGCCTAGAGAAAAGGCAGAACGGGAAGACCTTGCAATCGTCAGAGCGCCACTCACAGCCCCAGGTGCATCATTATCATCGATTGTATGTGCAACTAGTGCTTCAGTGACCGCAAGGATCGTTCATAGACGGCTCACAGAAAGGGGGCTGAGGTCACGGCGCCCCTTGCGCCGACTACCATTGACCTCTGTACAACGCCAAGCACGTTTGCAATGGTGACGGGCTCATTCGCACTGGACTGTCACTGACTGGAGTAAAATAGTCAGTGATGAGTCCCGCTTTGAACGGAGCCCCGATGATCAGCGAAGGCGAGTCTGGAGACGCCCCGGACAGGCGTGGGAATACCAACTTAACTGTCTTCCGACAGACAGGCCGACAACCAGGAGTGATGGTCTGGGATGCCATTTAATTTCATAGTAGGACCTCATTGGTTGTCATCCGTCGCAACATTGCAGCACAGCGGTACGTCAAACAAGTTCTAAGGCTCGTTGTGTTGCTCTTCATGTCACGCCACCCTGGGCTTACGTTTGAGCAAGATAATGCCCGCCTCCACACTGCACATGTTTCTCCTGCTTACCTTAGTGCTTGCCGAACATTACCTTGGCCAGCAAGGTCGCCGGATCTCTCTCCTATTGTGCACGTTTGGAGCATTATGGGCAGGGCCCTCCAACCAGCTCGGGATGTTGACGATGTAACGCGCCAGTTGGACAGAATTTGGCACGATATCCCTGAGGATGACATCCGTAACCTCTATTAATCTATTCCAAGCCGAATAACTGCTTGAATAAGGGCCAGAGTTGGACAGACGCATTACTGACTTTTTCACTTTGTGAAGCTCTATCACTTCAATAAATCATCTTCAATAAATCACTTCAATAAATCATCTAATTTTTCTCAAACTGTAATCTTTTGTTTTCTGTACATGTACATCACTTCTACCGATTTTCGTCCCATTCGGATGACTCCTTCTTGGTGCGTCTTTTTTTTTGTCTAAGAATGTATATATGTTTGATTGCGCTAACCGCAATAAAAAATTTAGGTTCACAACTAGATGTTATAGCTGTTCCATAAACAAAATTATAATATTCTATGGCTAATGGTTTTTATTTTTTACGAGATGCATACGTAACGAAAGGAAAATTCTCTTTTAAATCTAATTTGAACCAACTTCACAATCTGGTTCGGGAACCACAGTCTTTATTCTATCTGTATGTACAGGTGTACCAGAGAACAGAGGCTCCATTACCTGGCTGACTAAATCACCTGCCTCACTATCTGTATGTACAGAAGTCACGCAATATAACAGTCCATACGGTTTCGGGAAAGGTGAAAATCGATATTTCTGTTGAAATATGACACCCGAAATTTTTCACGATTACAACACTTCCGTTATTTCATACAGGGAAGTAAAAAGTGCCTTTTTTCCGAAGAAGTATTCGGTATTATCAACAATGTTATCATTCCTACTTTCACTAAACAGAGACTGTATTTGATTTCTATATCATACTTGGATAAAGGAGGCATAAATCTTACTGCTGTCAGTTTTTATGTATAGGAAATGCCACCCAGGTCAGTTTAGACGTTCTCGATGCTGCCTGTTGTATCGATGGGCTCGGGAGAAAACTCTAATTTATGGAAGCGTACATTGTCTTTGCGGCAAGGGAGCCCTTTAAAACACATAGAGATCCGAAGGTCCTCTCGAGTGGAATGGTGGTAAGGGAAGAGGATTGAGCTTCTTAATTCTCTTTCGAAATTGAATGGAGCTGGACGAAGCCATACTCTTCCCTATAAGATGTTCGAGGCGCAAGCCAATGATAGACGTAATTCTGCGCATCTAGCCATCATGCAGTTGGGGAACTTGTTTTCACGTTACTGCTAGACAAGCGATATATATGTATAATATATATGTATATAATGTATGGGAAATTACGAAGTTTCGTGTAAAGTTTCAGCAACTATATGCAAGTTTTTTCAGCAACTATATGCAACGGCGGGCGAATAGGCCCCCTTTGTGAAGACGTCTGGCCACAGTAAGTCGCGACACTTGTCACCCCGTTGCTGTACAGAGTTGCTGAGCAATGGCGCTTGCTGACTGCTGTCGGCCTCTTTTCGCCTGCAGGAGGATATATCGGTCATCCCCTGCAGATGTCGTCCTCGGTCGACCACCACCAACCTTTCTAACAGCTGTACCTGTGTTTTGGAACGCTTTCCAAGCGCGAAACGACACTTTTGTTGATTCCCAACTCTGCAGCTACACTGGTGACAGTACGCCCCTCCTCCAGCTTTCCGATCATTCTTCCACGTGTGAAGTCGTCCAGGTGATTTCTTCTAGCCATATTTCACGAATTGACTCACTGGCACTTGCAGGGAATATGTTGAATTGCGTTTCCGTCTTTCCTTTTATTCCACTGTTGAGCTGCGCGCGCCGACATCACGCGTTTTGTGTACGCTAACGTCGCCTCTGACATTTCGTTCCTGATATTTGCATACGCATGACGTTTCTACTGACTTACGTGTTCATTGTACTGATCTCCAGACCTCCTTTTCTGCAATTTCATGGCTATGTGCTAATTTTTCACATTGTTGCTTAAGTTTTGCACACCAGTGTATTTGGAACGCGTTATACAAGGAAACGAAGAACTTGCATAAGAGCTGATGCATGGAATATTTATACCTTGCTTTCATCTTCTAAACGAAAGGTAATTAAATGAATGGTCTGTGCAATATGTCATGATGTAAAACTGAGTAGATGTACTTTATTTCAGCATAAAATTTCAGGGTGATTAAAAATTATCTTAATGCCTTTTTAAAAGTTTTACTGGTCATATTCTGACTTTGACTTACTGGTCATATTTGATTTTCAATACTGATTTTGATTTTTCAACAAATTAAAAAAAGTGCGTTTGTTATCTTTTCATGAGCACAGTAATGGCTATCCAGATGAGTAGTTTAGTTCCAAGCGCTGTATGTGTTGTTCAGTTAAAACGTTTAATGTTATGAGAGACGTACTATATACTATGTTACAAACACCCTTTACTCTCCCCTGTTGTTATGGCCGAATGGCAATAGCGATAAAATAATTATTGGAATTACAGCTACGAATATTAAGCACATCTATTGGCATGCATATCACTTAATATATTACCCAGGAAGGTATGAAGACATAACACAAAGTAACTAATTTGCGCTTTGATATTTAGTTAGATATTCAATTAGGTCTACCATGCTTTCTAAAGCTTGTATATCAAACATTTTAAAACATTTCAAGTCCACACTGAGTAACATTATAAAAAAGCGAAACAAAATTAAATAGGGCACTACTATTTTATATACTTGCCTGGTTAAATTGCTTTTAATTTACAAACTTTAATATGTACTATAAAAGGCTATGAATAATTAAGTAGAAATTACTGTTTCAAATTCAGTATTTTCTCTTATTAAAACGTTTCCATTTATTTCCTCCATTCATTGAAAGTAATTCTCTGAGTCCAAATTAATTTTGCTTACAACGTCAGCTACAAATGTATGCTTTTAATTTAGTGACAAAGTTCCATTTTTAATATCCGTCGCATTAATTACATGAAAACTCCAAACATACACTATTTTAGAAGTCTTAAATGAATTTTGTTTAATTCTGTGCATGAATTCTTATAAATTTCATTAAGAGCCCGCTTTAAGAAAGGGTAGCTTGTCTTTAAACTGCCGTTGTCAGAAATACATTATTAAAATAAATAGAAAAGTATAAAAGAAATTCCTTATCATTTTAATCTTCATAACCGCAACCTCTAAGTATTCATGAAATGAGCTTACTTCCAAGACATCCAGGAAATACAAATTTTGAAAGATAAAATTCTGTTGCTGTAAAAAATTTACTTCATTTCTACAAGTCACTTATCAAGAAATATATTCTAGACATTTTTTTAATTTACTTGTAATCCAGCTTAATGAAAATCAAATATTGTAATAAAATTAATCATATAGATTTCTTAATTCTCTTAGCTATGTGCCAAAACATATTATGCTATAGTGAAAACACAATAAAGCTTAAAACGCACGTTTATACGAGTATTAAACAATGAGATTCTTTCACTTTCATATCAACAATATACTCGCTAAAGTAGCATTTTCAACTTTCTTCTAGAATTTTTCCTTTACTGTCACATCTTGTCTAAAATCTTGGTTTTACACGCTTAATTCCAGACTTTTTTCAGCATCTACCTTCCTGAAATATATGCCTACTTTCCTAATATCGTCTCTCCACAAACGACGATATGAAGATTAGCGTAGGCTTATGTAATCCAATGCCATTGGATCTGGCTTCGAATGACGAATAAGACATGCACTATTGTGACTTCAGAATCCTTGTGAACTGAGGGCACATAAAATCTGTCGAGATGAAATCCTTTAAAAAGGTTCGTAAAGAGGGAAAAGGTAGGAGACTCTCAGATTCTATACTCTTGGAAGATCTTCGTAAAATTAGGATGGAACTGAGAAAGACAGTCCTCGCGTGCTTTGCCTATACTTAATAATTGAATTCAAAATAATTTGTTAAAATGGATTCATTATTTATTTTAAACTGCATAATAATACTTGTTTATTAACAAATAATAATGTAAAAATATCGTACTTGTTGTTGTAACTTATCTTGCTTGCGTGATATCAGAGAAACTCCACGAAATTCATCTTGGTAAGGAGACAAGATTGCGCCTGTCGTTGGCAAGAACCACGGACAACATACAGGTGGCAACATGACTTTGTTCAATTCCGCAATTAGATTTGAAAAAGAGTCCCTTTAGCGACGGGTCGGAGGGTCTCCGATTCCTCTTTCTCTACCACCAACCACACGCGAGGACTTTTGGCTTGCCGCATATTTAGAATGCCCCCATGCCGCACAGACACTATACTTTTCCATGCCTTCATGCCTTTTTCACAATTCGAACATGGATCCTCTAGTCCAGAAGTCAGAGTCATTAATTACTATAATAGTTGGACGGTCTGTAAAATATATATCCATCCCATCTAAGGTAAAAAATTTGTAGTTTTTAACTGTTTTGAACTTGAGATCAGTTTTTCTTCCTTTTATGTGAACACGTAGCTTACTTTATTGTTATTAAATACCTTAATTTAACATAGCTTACTTTATTGTTATTAAATACCTTTTTTTAACATAAATCAATGAAAGCTTTTGAAATACAATCAGAATTAGTTGACTAGGTATTAGATAAATAAAAGTCATAAAAATGAGGATAATAACTTGAGAAAAAAAGACAGAAGTTAATTGCAACGATAATTTTAACAACACAGAAAATTAATTATTTACAGCTAAGTCAAACTTAAGAGCCATTTAATAACTATTATTATTTTTTTCTCATTTCAACAACAAAAAAAAATAATGAAAACTTTCGGACGTTACTGGACCAGAATGAGACTCCATAAATAAGCAAATAATACATTTGGTAGAATTGATGTTTATAGAAATCTCCAATATCTACGAAGCCATTTTTGCAGGAGAACTAAATACAATAAAACAAGGTACTCTGGTATACGTATTACGCCATAAATTATTTTGCAGCAAAATGTAAGCCTACGTTATAAAGAAGGAACTTGAATGCAAATCGAAATTGCAATATGTAATTACTTGAGAACGTCAACATTATACAAAATTGTGTTCTTTCTTACCCAGGAAAAGAGATGCAAGAAAAGCTATCTGAGTTGCTGAATTTTGTTGCCTTTTTGTTTAGTCTTTCGTGATGTAATGGTAAACAAAGCAAGGGCTAACACGCTTGAAAGCACTGCGAACAAACATTATAAGCAAAAGAACAACAGACAGCTTAACACACTGGGCAGAGAGCCGGTAACGGAAAATTAAAGACTTTTTTTCGCTTTTTCTTTCACATCCCAGTAAGCCGTTTAAATTTTTTTCTTTGCAGCTTTCAGTTAATAGGCAGCAGAGGACTTTGTTTTCTCTGTCTTCCATCTGGGCATAAATATAACAGCTGTGAATAGAAAAATAATGAAATCTACAAGGATAACACTCCGTTTGTCGATCCAGAGATATAAATTTAAATTTCCCACATTTGCATATTTTATGATGAACTCTATATTGGAATAAATGTTTTAAACCAATGATAGACAACTTGCGGACCACGGGAAGATTAACAAAATTTACTATTATTGTTTGAATTTTCGAATTCGAATTATTATCATCCGATTTTTACTTCCTTGTACGAAGTAAAAAGGGAGTATTGTAATCGCGAAAAATTTCGGGTATCATATTTCAACGAAAATATCTATTTTGACCGCTACCGAACGCAATTTAACGATATTTTTGAGTGACATTCGTACGTAAAAACAGAATAAAGAACTCTTTTTTCCCCAAAAAATTATACAATTGATTTAAAATGGATTCTGAAGAGATTTTTTTGTGGCGTCTGCGCGTACGTACGTACGTATGTATGTATGTATCTAGCATAACTCAAAAACGATTTGCCTCAAAACTTTAAAATATTGTATATAGGACTGCTATAACATTTAGATGTGCACCTTCTATTTTGGTTGCAATCGGCCGCAACAAAAGTATATAAATTTATGTATATGTATATCCACACTGTTACTCGGCTCAGTGAGCTCAGGTTTGTATTCTTATATGTTGGTAAATTGGGCATTTTTTTTTTGCTTTGAAAATGGTTAAATTATCATCCAGTTAATGTTTTAAAAGTTATTTAAGTGCGGCTAAGCCTAATCAGTTTTCCCATGGCGGACATATTTGTTTACATTTGAAACTTAGGAGAATATTGGATTTGTTACCAGTCTAGAGAAACTAAGCTTAGCAACAACAAAGATAACGTCTTCTTTTATTATTGCGAATTAAATCATGCTTAATCCCTTTTGAATTTATTCGAGAATATAAGTGTTTAACTAATCGAAGTAAATCTTAATCAGTTGTACCTTTGTTTAAAATTTCCTTCGTATCGTCAGTGAAAAAACTGCTTCTTTTTTAAAAATTTCTTTTACACATCGTTTTAGATTTATTACAGTATTTGAATAGAGCACATGGCAACGATTAGGTAATGCTGAAGATGATACACATAATTTTTCTGCATTCCGATGAGTTATAAAATGAATGAGATGTAACGCTGTTATGTGAAGCTAGCGCCATAGTGTCGCTGTGGTGAACAAATATACCGAATTTTAAAGAGTGCATTTACTGTATTGTGGTTTATGCTCTATCGATGAAGTAGAAGTTATTTGAGAAATGGGGTGTTTGACCATTTGATACAAAACTCTGTGCTGAAACCATTTTAGAATTAATACTTATCAGTTAATATTTTGTGACTAAATTCTAATTCGGTTAATTTTTTTAAATTGATTCGAGAGCGGTCAAAATGGATACTTTTATTAAAATATGATACTCGAAAGTTTTCAAAGTTTCTGTACTTCGTACAAGGAAGTAATATATAATATATGCAAATTTATTTGGAGTTTAAGTGTCAATACATGTACAGTTATCCTGATATTTTAAAGGATAACTGTAAATGTACTGATCAATTTGTATGACATTTCCTATCAATCGAAGCAACCGGTTTGGAGGACAAAATCTTAAAAAATTCCTTATGGAAGACAGTTGCTTCCCTTTCTCTTTTTTCTTACTTTTAGCGCAGAGCTTCATAGCTTGATATACAGTATTCATCCTCGACGAAAACATGAACGAAGCTCCCATTAGTTATTTGGGGACATCGTATGATATGATTTTAAAAGTCAACTAAATACGGAGAACGAACTTTTTATTTGATTTTTCATCTGCTCAAAATGTTTGAATCATAGAGATAGGTGAATAATATTAATCAAATGATTTCACATATTAGAAAGTTTTTTGCAACGCCATATTTCAACCGGGCTTTGAGCACCGGATTTCCTAACTAGTTACACCACGTAGGTGAGCGGAAAAATGGGAGAAAATACCTTAGATACTATTTTATTTAAAGGTCGACTGGAGAGGACGGGTTCCAGTCGCCAAATTCTGATGATGATGAATTATAGTCCACATCCTTTTAGTTCCGACTTCACATGTAGATGCATCGGGTTTAGAGGTACAGGAGACGTAAAAAATGCGCATTGTCTTTGCCTGGATTCGAACCCCAAACTTCTGGATTGCTAGCTGGACGTGCTACCCAGTTATACTAAAAAGGCACGTACAAAGGAAGGAGCATATGTGTGTGTTGATAATAAAATATAATAAAATACAATGGTGCGCTAAGAAACGATTGGCGACCTCAAAATTAACTATTTTAAATTTGGTTTCCTCCCCCACAAATTCATCTGTTCTCCCAAATTCGACATCTTTCCACGTTACATAACAGCCTAAAATAAAAAAATCACAGCTTAGCTATACTTTATGCACCTACCCAGTATAAATAATACTAACGGCGTAGTCTCTCTCTTTTCGCCTCTTCGCCTGCCTGCTGACAGCGAGTCGCTCAGCCTCTGCTGGCTATTCACCATTATTTAAAATGTAATTGTATATCTGAAATTATGGGGTGTGTTTAGCACCCCTAATCTTCTATCAGTTATAAAGCTATGTACTAAGAATTTCGTCTTCAAAAAATAAATTGCGTTTAACTATCAAGCTGGTCATGCTTCTTTTAAAATTCCATCGGATCATTCCACTATGACGCAATTTTCGATGATCTACGAACAGTGATGACTAGAACGTGATTGTTTTTATCTCCGCCAAAAGTAAAACATTATATATATATATATATATATATATATGTATGTATGTATAATACAATAAACTAAAGATAAAGTTCTAAACCGTTATCCGATTATATTCTGTAAACTGCAATAATGGTGGCAATATTAATAAATTAAATCGAAAATTCATCTCTATAGATATTTAACTTAGAATAAAATACACCTTTAGGATCGGACGCCACTTCACAAGGTGTTTTTGACATTAGGTTAAGTTACCACATTAGGTTTTTTTGAAGACATGAAAAATGAATAATGCTCTCGCCAGAACTCGAACCTGGACCTCTCGAATACACGCAGAGTGTGCTACCGTTAGCCACGAAGACATATTGGAAGAAGGGAGAAAATGGCTTAAAGATTAATTGTCCATAGTTTAGTGGCTGAGACACAGTCATCAGGGGGTTTTTATCTTAGAAATAAAACCCGAATAATTAAGGAGTTCTGAAAATACGTTTCGTCGTTCTTGACTATTTGAGCGAAATATATAAAATTATATTAAAATTAAAATTAAGGGTACTAATTCTTTTTTAATGAAACTTAAAAATATGTACAAAACGTTTTTATGTACATCATTCTCAGAGAGTCAAGAATATTCACCAACGCGAATTCAGACATAAAAAAGAACTAAATGTAAAAAGAGTATTACCTGCGTTACAGCAGAATATTTAAAACAATTTCTGGGTTATCATTATAATTACGCCAAATTATGCAATGAGCTATACTGTAGAGACATTAAGTCTTTTCAAACTGGAAGCGTGATAAATGACCAATGCCCTTGCCAGGACTCGAACCTTGGACCTATGATGGCTTCCGACCTCGGACATGAACCAAACGGAATCATATACCATCACAGCGGGAAAACTCCAAAGTAACAAAGTTAACTATATACTAATAACAGTTTCCATAGCTTAATAACTGCTGGCACCAAACATTAGTCTGATTATCAGCTTTAAATCTGAACACTTCAAACATGATACTATTCTCGTTGCTTCTGCGTACGCAGTGCCTTGAGATTTTCTCTATTTCACCAAGGGCTACTTTGTTTTCAATTATGTTAGTTGTCCCGATTGCCCAGGCACAGTCCGCTGATTTCTTTAAGTGCCAGCTTCTTGTATGTACACAATGAAAGTAATAATGGTCCGTGTCACCTTCCTCTCCACATTCGCAGAAAGGATTTTCCCGAAGTCTGAATCTGTTGAAGTATACTGGGAATGATCCGCGGCCTGTCATGAACTGTGTTAGGCTAACACGGTGAAGCTTTATTTCCATACCAGCACGCGCCGAGTGTGTTGACCATTACATCACGAAGGCAAGCGGCAGAAATACCTTATATACTCCCCCTTTTAAAGAGCGGCTGGGGATTAGGGGACCCAGTCGCTAAATCCTGGTGGTGAAGAATCGTCATCCACCACCCTTTTTAGTTTGGGCACACTGTAGAAACATGAGAATTTTTCTTTTGAAGATGGAGACATGAAAAACGAGTAATGCTCTCGGCGGAACCCGAACCTCGAATTTCTCGAATACGCACCGAGTGTGCTGACGATTAAACCATGAAGACATGCTAAGAAGGCGCGAGAAGTACCTCATAATGCAATAGGCCATAAAATACTGTGTAAAGAATTATTTAGGATATCCTTATTTTCTGAACGTTACAATGTTAGCCAATTCGTTAAAAAGCTTGTTTATGAAAAATATCTATTTTAAGTTAAAAATACATATTTAAAAAAATTACTACTTCAAAAGAACGCACTAAATTTTTTAGCTGATACTGAAGGCTAAAAATCTTGCTGTAGTCGAATAAAACTATGTATAATGCTACTTCAAATATAAAAGTTGCGGAATAAAATCACGAAAAACAATTTAAAAGATGAAAGTACATTAAATAAATAAACGTTTTGAAAACGAAATCAGAAATTCTAGATTAAAAATAAAAACTTAAATTCTAAAAATAAGAAGAAACTTATTTCAAACCTCCTTAATGGCAGAAATAATATGGGGTTACAAACACACTTTTTAATTAAAACTAAAATCATAAAATTATTTTACATACCTCATTTTTTCGATTTAATGTACTGATATATTTAAATTTTAAACAGTATTTGTTTACAATCTTTTGATGTCTTCATAAAACGTTTCCGAATGTATGAATGTTAGTAAGAGAGAAAGCAGTTATTTTTTAATTGATATCTTGCAGAATATTTGAATTTAATCACAAGTTACTGAATATTAAGAAAATTGTCGTAACTATTTAGAGAGGTCACTTAAAAAACGGAAGCATTCCTATATTTTTTAAAGCTTTCGAACATTTCGACAATCTCGCGAGTTATTCACATAAGAATGATAATAAAACAAAAAAAAGAAAACTCATTTTCTTAATATTTAAAGTTTTAAATTAAAGCAAATTTTAATACCTACATCAAATGAAAAAATATAAAAATTCAGTTTTTTAAAATAAATGTATATTTACTAAGATGTTGCAAATACAATTTATTGGTTGAAGGGTATAATTAAAATTCTTTTAGCATAAGGTTCGTTTTCTCGACATAATTTAGCAAAAAATGCTTTAGTAGCAATTAAAATTTTTAAGGTTTTGAAAAATCTTTTTAAATTGTAGCAAAAGTAAAGGAGAGAGGATTATTCAAGAATTAATACAAAAATGCATTAAATATGGAACGCTAAGCTTTTCGCACAAAAATTAAGTGTCTTTGGCTTTCAGGGATGGTTATTCAAATCCAATAAAATCGCACTAGTAGAGTTCTTTTTTTAAAAAAGAGCGTTTTTATTGATCTTACCAAAACTAACATTCTCTCAATGATTTCAGTTGAAACCTTTAATTTTTGTTTAGATTACCGTTCGAATGAAGAGAAATGCAGGATAATTTTAGTTTCGGCATTCTATGATTCGAATGTCTGATCCCTAAAATCAGTCCTACTTATCGAGCAAAATTTGCGGGGAAATGGTTCGGAATATCAGAAATTAATAACATATTTTAATATTTTAATTTTTATTGTTTAATACATGTAAACTAATTCTGAACGATAGGCTCAATGAGGATCATTCTGCAGCTTGCGAGCTTTAAAATTCATGCATGAATACTTCGAAATACAATTAGTGAATATCATCATTCAAGCGTAAAATACATAGTAACTACTAATATGAACGTACTAATAGGAACAAATATGTGTCACAGTTTGTGTTTGAAATAGTTAAACAAATTTAGATTTCCATCTTTTCTTCTTAATAAATACAGATCAAAATATTAATTTAATCTGTAATGTTCTATCTTAGGAGATATAAATAAATAAACGAAGACTAATTTTTGTATTTTTATTGTTTGAAGAATTTTGATAAATTTGTATGTTTTTATTTTCTTTTAGGATGCAAAAGAAGTATTGTAATCGCGAAAAATTTCAAGTATCCTTTTTCCGTTGAAATACTATACCCGATCTATTTTTATACCCAAAATATATATTTCCTGAATGGAAATATCCATTTATATCCACTTTTATCCAACGACCAAAATGGACATTTCCAAAATGGACATATCCATTCACTTCCAAAATTAAAATATTCATTTTGATCATTCCCGAATTCATTTTGACAGTTTTGTTTGCTTGACATCTGATACAGAGAGAAAAAAAGACTCTTCTTTTACCAAAACAGACTGTAAAAGGATTGAAAAGGAATTTTTTCGTGACGTTTCTAAGAACAGTATGTATATATATTTATTTCGCATAACTCAAAATGATTAACACTGAAACACTGAAATTTTGTGTATGAGACTGCTACAACATCTAGTTGTGCACCTCTTTTTGCCAAACCAAATATATATATATATATATTTAAACCCTGTTAACCGACTCGGTTAGCTTAGTTTTTTTTTAAATCTTAAGGGTTGATAAATTGTGCATTCACTACTTTAAGAGTTATTGAATTATGTTCTTCTTATGTTTCGGTTAAGGATTTATGTCTTTAGTTAATCTGCATGATTTAGAATTATCAACAATTTAAAATTTTAAGTGTGGCTAGGCCTAATGTGGTCTAATGTTTGTTTTTATTTGAAGTTCTTAGTAGTACAGTGAATTAAGTCAGTTGGTGCACCAACGTATGTGCCTTTCTTCCCAGTGTGATCAGAATTTAGTAGCAAACGTGTTAATACGTGCATATATATGTACTTATACGTCTGAGCATGTATATACATACTAACACGTAACGCATATACTATATATAATTACATATACACTGTAACCATCTCCTTACCCGCCCTTTATTTTCATAATCTTTGGTACTGTATACTCCCGATTACATAAGTGTTTTAAATAACAAAAATATTCATATTTTGGCAATGTCAAAATAAAAAAAAATCATTTTGAACAAAATACTAAACCTAACTACATACTATATTACAACAGTTTATATACGTAGTTAATCTAACACTAAATATCTAACACTATTAATATCAATTTATTGTTCTAAAAATCTCACAATGATTAATGCCAGTTTATTTTTTTAAAACGACTATTCAATAAGCCGTATAAAATGTCGGCTCTACGATGTTGACATTGCCGTACAAGTCATGGTGTGTCCACAACAGATTTTTACTTCCTTATGCGAAATAAAGGAGTATTGGAATCGCAAAAATTTCCGGATATCATATTTCAACATAACTATCCTTTTGACCACTCTCGAATCCATTTAGATGACTTTTTTTGCATGACACCTGTACATAGAGATAGAAGAAAGGTCTCATCTTTCTCAAAACGGATTTTAAAATGGATTTAATATGGATTCAGAAGAAACGTTTTCGTGACATCTCTACGTATGTGAGTACATATATATATATATCTCATTACTCAAAAACAAAAAGCCGTAAAACGTCGGAATTTTGTACATGATACTGCTATAACATGTAGTTGTGTACCTCTCTTTTTCGTTGCAATCGGCAGAGCCAAACATTTTTGCTTCAGTTCAGATATTCAATTATGTTTTTCTTATGTTTCGATTAAGGTTATGCCTTTAGTTAATCTGCATGCAATAGTTTTCGAATTATCACAATTAAAAATTTAAGTGTGGTTAGGCATAATGTGGTGGCTTTTTGCTTACATTTGAAGCTCTTAATAATATAGAGAATTAAGTCATTTGGTACGCCAACGTCAGCGTCTTTTTTTCACATTGGGAACGAATTATCACAATTAAAAATTTAAGTGTGGTTAGGCATAATGTGGTGGTTTTTTGCTTACATTTGAAGCTCTTAATAATATAGAGAATTAAGTCATTTGGTACGCCAACGTCAGCGTCTTTTTTTCACAGTGGGAACGAATTATCACAATTAAAAATTTAAGTGTGGTTAGGCATAATGTGGTGGCTGTTTGCTTACATTTGAAGCTCTTAATAATATAGAGAATTAAGGCATTTGGTACGCCAACGTCAGCGTCTTTTTTCACAGTGGCAACGGAAGTTATCTTTCAACGTTTGTGCACAGACATTTTTGTCTTTCTACCCGTTGGCCGAATTATTTTTTTTTCATAGAGACTGTAATTTTAGTTGGAAAAATTGTTTTTTTAATTGTTTTTTACTTTATTTGGTGTTTTAGATTTTTCTGTATTTTACAATTTTTAATGAAGGTGCTTTGATGTTTAATGAATTATTTCCCTTGCAGCGAAGTAAGAACTGAATTGATTGAGTGAGAAATATGTATCTAATGAAATCTGATGAAATAAGTTGAAATGAAGTGCAGACAAAGATGTGTATAATTTAATTAGATGTACAAGGAAGTCGTGTGGTGTCCACATCAGATATTTTTGTTTAGGCAGGCTGATAACAACCAACAATATCTGATGAGCTTAAAAGCAAGCAAATCGTAATATTAGACCAAAATAAATTATTATTTTGATTTAATGGTTTTGTGCAGGAGATAATTCAGCATCAGTTCCAAAAATAAAACAAAAACTGATCACTGGCATTTTATGCATTTAATTTTAACGAATTAAACACGTAAGTAATTTTATATTTCACATTATCTTTAAAAACATGATTATGTATTATGAAATAAATTATTCTTGAATTTTGGAATATTATAGATGATGAAAAGTTATCTTACATTCCCGTCTAATGAGAAAAAAATGATCAAAATAAAGCAAAACGAAAACGTTTGATAATTAATAAGTGGTTTGATCATTGACTCAGATCATAAATAAAATTTACAAAATATACGAGGAAAAATAAGTGAAGAATTTAATTAAAATATACAAGTTTTTAGGGAAAAAGTCGAACCTTTAGTTTAAACTTTTAAGTATTTTTGAAAGACAAAATATCTGAAATAATTAATTTTCTTTTCTTTTTTTATTTCATCTTTTTATTGGTTTATGTAGATCTAGTAAATTAAGATTCTAAATTGTATTGCTGCTCAAAATTGCAAGTCAGAAATTTTGTAACTTTAAGAGGAAAACAACTTCCTTTTAAAGGTGTGAAAAAATTGCTCTAAGCTGAACGATAAAATCTATGCTCTGAACTGTGAAGAAGCGAGAGAATTGGAACATTCCAATGATTTTTATTTTGAATTTGTTTCCATTTACATTTACTTGTAAACAAATAGGAATATTCATTTTCTACGTGTTCTGAATAAATTATTAGTGTTTTTTAGTATTATTATCTCCTTAAAATATTGTTTATTTTAAGGATCCTACTCCTTATTTGTGACTTATATTTACGAAACAAAAAATCTGCAGTCAAAAACTACTTTTAAAAATAAATCCAATAAAAATACAACTCTTAATTATGATAATAATTTGTTACAAAGTCCAAATTTGAGTGCTTTAAAAATTTTGCTATTTTTTAAAGTTTCTGTTGAAATTAAAATGGCGTATAAAAATTTAACGACGTCTGAAATCTTAAAAATACTTAGAACGTAACAAACAAATTCCATTTTTATTGAACAAAAGAATTAATATGTCAGTAATCAATTAATGATCATCTTTAAGTTCAATGTTTATAAAGGAAAATCTAAAGTTCAATTGCTTGACAAGAAGGAAACACGTTTGGTTTTTAAAATTATTTTTCAAAAATGTTAGGAATTGAAACTGTTTAAAACATTTAACGAGCAACATTTACAAAATTAATTTATAAGAATATAGAGATTTTAATTTAATTTTAAAGAAATGATTTTTTAAAACTAAAAAAATTAATTTAAGAGATTAACGGTGCTATTGCTTTACTTTTGGAAAGTAAATAATTGCGTTTAAATAAAATAACAATTTACAAGAGCTTTTTAAAAATTTATCACATAAGTTTATGCGCATTTTTAAACATCTTCAGATAAATGTTGGCAGCTACAATCTTAAGCATTATTTGTTACTACACCATTTGTCTGTGCAATGCTCTTTGACAGCTGACATCAGAGCATCCTTACCTGTCAGGATAGTAATCCGTGATGCGATGTCATCATCCTCAGACTGAGATAGCATCAAAATCCGTTAATATGGCACTGTGTCACTTATTGCACATAAGTATGAGTCTAACTAATCACCGCGCATATCATAACAGCTATTGCGCACTCATCTCTAAAACACCGTCTGTCATACTATTCGGGTGAACTTCAGCGAACAATAAAGAGGTAAGTTCTGGAAGGTAGCCAGTCCTACAGTAGGCTAAGGAGGATGATCCACGTGACTTAAAAGAATTGGCAGAGCGACGATGTAGATCACAATCGAGGAATTTGATGAGCTAAATATATATATTCAGAAATCCAGTTCTGTCTCGACAGTTTCGGATTGTGTGTACGTGACATATATCGACTGCTCAAAAGTGCTACGAATTACATTTAAAGTAACGACAGAATTATTGCTGAAATGAAGGAATGATCACTGATTTGCGCAAATACCAATTAGAATGTTTTCAAGCAAAATCTGTATAAATCCTTTTTCATTATCAATTTGGTGTATAAAGCTAATTTTTAGCTTTTTTTATTAAGAAAATAAAAGTATTTTGCACAAAATCGCAATTCGTTATATCGCATTTAAAAGCATCTTAAAAACAATGAATTATTCTGGAGCAATTTGGTCTACTAACAGTTTTTCCGCATTACGGAATGTCCAGCAAAAAACAGTAAATTTCAATGCGCTAACATAGTTATTATCAAGCTTAATCAATTAACTAAATACGTTAAGATTATTTGGTTTACTTTTTTATCATAATAAATAAAAAATAAATCATATACAGCTTTGAAGCTAAGTATATTAGTCGGGTAATATGAAAATGTGTGGTCTTTAATATTACTGCACTACTGGGCAAAAATAAGCTTTAGATAGACATTGTTCATCATAATTAAAGGATAATAAAAAATATGTTCCCTGCTCAAAATATTCAACCAGTGCTTAATAGTGTAATAATTAATGCTAGTTATCTGCAACTGAAAGCAAACTTCTATGTGTTAGTAACTATATTAACTTCTTCTTTAAAAGTTAATATGGTTCTTAAGAGTTATCAGTATTCATTAATTATGGCATAAAGGCATCATTCAGGTGAAGAAAAAAGTAGTGACTTTGTCAGATATACAAATGAAGGTCGTGCAAGATCTGAATGTCTCTCAACGTATCGTATCAAATAATTGGAAAGGCTTTCTAAGCACCGAGTCATCTAGCAGGCAGCCTGTTCAAGATTGGCCAAGAGCAACAACTGCATACGAAAACTGCTCTTTGTCACTACAACCCAAACACACAGTGAAGGGATTACAAGAGAGTTGGTTTCAGACATTAAGGCTATCACAGAAACTCAAATATGCTATTCTAGTGCTGTACGAAGGCTTCACAATGTTGGAAGCTACGTAAGGAAACCAATGATTTGTGGTTCGCGCACTGCACCTTACAAAGGAGCCCGTTTAGAGTTGTGTCATCGTCATGTTTAATGAATCCAAAAGGAAGAAACCCATGTACTGTATACTGACGGATTGAGAGCAAAGGTCACAGATATGTGGTTGAGATCGTGGAACTCCATATAAGGCAGTTTACGGGAGCTGTTGACCCATATGTGTTGCTACTGAATGACAGTGATTGTTCGCATGGAGCATCTATGGATATTCGGAAAAAGAAACTAACAATGGAATGGAATGGCTAGCTTACTCACCAGATATGAATAGGATCGTGTATGAGGGTGATACCTTAAGGCGCCGGACTGCAATACGACAAATGTCTTCTTGAATTTCGAGGATTTGAGAAAAGCACTTTTATAATAGTTACGTGAAATTCAGGTGCTACCCTAACCGGCTGAGCGGTTAGCAAAGCTGGTTGCTATACCATTGGGCCAGGATTCCAATTATGGTGAAATTTGGAAATTTGAAGTACCTAGGATGTTTGTGGCATGGGGGGAACATCAAATACTGGGAAGCCAAAAGTATTCTTGATAAGCTTGGTGGTAACGGAAGTGGGGTAGGAGAGCCTCGGCTTTATTAGCTGAGTTTTCTCCATCAAAACTAGGACAAAGCCGTACAGCTAGCGCGATGAGGACTACTCAATGCAAAAGGGCAGCAATTTCATCTTTAACTACAAGAGTCCACTACTGGTAACAGTCAATATGTATTCATACTATTACCGTATACTTTATTACCATACCTTTCATGGGCTGCTGCGATTCGAAATTCACAAATTATTCTGTATGCTAAAATAATTGCATTATTATTAAAATCTTCAATATAGTACAATCTAGAATCACAATAATAAACACTGATAGGGTTTTCTGAAAATGTTATAATTTTTCTGCAATATATTGCAGTTATTATACACAGTTACGATAATATGAAAACTTATGTAATATTAATTAGCAACTAACTGCTTTTCCTTCTTGATAGAAAAAGGTATATTACTCGATAGTTTTTCAAAGAATAGATTTCCACGTATTTACAATGATTTGTTTCTTATTAAATTTTAATGTATTTCTATGAGAATATAATGGAACGAAAGTTAATGCTTTCAAAACTATCTTGTTAGCTTTAATACTATCAACGCAAGGTAATTTCATTCTTCCTTGATAGTAGAGAATGGGCATTAGACTGAGTCATTCTTCTTCGGATTTCAGCTTATTTAAACTGTTTTGTAGTTCTTTCGTTTTCTTCTATTTAATCTTCTTTCGAGCACAAACTACATTTGAATTTAGCCTTTATGAACTGCGATTTCAGAATCGGCAAAAATAAAGCATTTGCTTAAACCCATATTCAGACAACAATGAAAAAGTAATGTATTTTTAAAGCTTTTTTTATCAGCTTCAAAAATTAAATATAGCATAGTCAAGATGTCAAGCGATTCCTTTCTTAAAACTTGTAGAGACACTAAGTATTTTTTGAAAGCAGAAGAGGTGAAAAATGAACAATGCCTTCACCGGGACTCTAACCACGCACCTCTCGAATGCGCGCCGAAAATGCTGACTACTGCATCACGAAGGCATGCTAAGAAGGCGGGAGAAATACCTTATATACTCCACTTTTAAGGGGCGACTGGGGATTAGGGGACCCAATCGCCAAATCCTGGTGGTGCAGAATCATCAACCACCACTGTTTAGTTCGGGTGCCACTGTAGAGACATTGTGGAATTTTTTGAATGCAGAAGAGAGGAAAAACTCGAACCATGGACCTCTATCTCGATTAAGCGCCTAGCTTGCTGACTACTACACCACGAAGGCATCCTGAGAAGGCGGGAGCAATACCTTATAAACATACAGAGTTTAAACATTTTTAGACCCTTACGGTCTCATGTTATATTACGTCATTAGGCTTATATCACGGGCTTTGGTTGCCTTTGCTGAGAACTAAGGCGTTTTTTCCGACGCTGCCTCGCCCATGAATACACCTCAGAGTGTTGTCTTTCGATGAGCCATACTGCATTTCAAATTCGCCGCCCTGATCTGTAAAATACTTAATGACTTGGATGAAGTATTTTTACCGGAGGTTCGAATCATATAGAAAAAAGGTTTGAATATTTTTAATCGTACAGTGTCTGAGCGGGACGAAGACTCTTGAAGTTTTGGAGAACCGTAAGTCACCTCAAGAGGTTTAGTAGGTAAGGGAGAGTGGCGTAAGATCCTCACATCTGTCCCTCGACTTGTTCTTATCAAAATAGAGACAGAACTTCCCTTTCAAATATGTGTATTTCTGTGGCACATTCTGGGTATGCTGCTCATGATGAGCCTGTTAAAGAGCCGATAAGTACTGGCAATTCCAGATGAATGCATTAAATTACAGTTATCATTCGGAACAACAGCATCTCTAAAGTTCAATCTGTTTTCAAGTTCAATCTGTGTATAACTGTTTACAAAACTAAACGATTGGGGTTAAAAGCAGTTCTTATTAACTTAATTTTTTGTTATGCAGGGTGTTTATAAACTTCCGGACCCATTTTGATGTTTAATAACTCATAAAATAATAAAGATAGATTAAAATTAATAACATAAATGGTTAGATAGACTCAAAAAGTTTCGTGACCCTTGTCAATGAACTTCCACGTGTGCCCGCTTCGTCGCACGGAGAATATCAAGTCGATATTCAATTTCACGCCAGGTACCGGCAAGCATGTCGGCATCCACAGAGGCTATTGCGGCTATCTGGGTGGCCAAGGAATTGAACCTCCTCGCCCAATACATCTTCCTGAATGGCCATTCAAAGAACTACGAACAATGGTACCCCAATGAGGTGGTGCACCATCTCGTTGCAAAAAGACATGTGGCTGAAGCTCTTCTAGTTGTGGAAATACGAAGTTTTCCAACATGTCTATGTATACGACTGATGAGACCGTCTTTTCTGTAAAAACGAAAGGCCCAATGACTCGGAAATGAAATTATCTGAAATTAACCACTCGCGCAGACGATATTTAGAAAAGTAAAGATATTCAAACCTGAAAAGGAAAGTATATAAGTTATTCCATCAATAAATGCCATGAGTTTGTTTATATCTTCATTATTTTATGAGTCATTAAACATCAAAATGAGTCCGGGACTTTATAAACACCCTGTATTTCTAACAATATATCGAATAATAATGCAAAATGCATCTAATTTGTAATATAGTCGAATGACGATGGATGTTTATGAACATTTGCAGTTTTGTTGAACTAACGAAAAATATTTCCTGTCATTTATTATACAATTATAATAAGTGTAATTTCATTCAAATCTTTACCACATTTTCAACAATCTGTGCAGTTTTCTAAAAAAATTGGTTTTTATTTGAAAGTAATCTTAATGTTTTCGCAGACAGATGTTCTCATTATTATTTTCAGATTACACATAGCTTAACATATTATTTCAAGACCCCTTTTCGGTGTATACTAGCCAGTTGCCCTTGGAAAGTCCTCCACGAGGGCTTTCCTTTACTTGAGCAGATAACCCTCTAGTGTTTTAACGTAATCAAACAAATCAAAACAAGATTGCGTTTTGTGTAAAGAAAAAATTAAACGCTTGAAAAATCACTATCTTCTTATGAGAGTTATTTTGTGCTCCCCGTTAGTGATATGTTGTTTTAAGTAACACCTTACAATATCTGGCGAAACTTTCTATCCAACCATATTACATTAGTGTTATATTTTTGATATAATTGAGGCAAAAGTCATATGTGATAAGAAAATAACTAAACATAAATAATCAGGTAATTTAATTTTTTTTACAATTGCATTAGGGTTAAAGGATTTTACTCAAGACTTATAAATAAATTAAAGTATATTAATAACTCTAAATAGGAAACTTCGTATAAGAGGATTAAGGTAAAATCTCTTCATCAGAAAAGACATTTCTTAAGAGCATACGAGTTCCAAAAATAAACTTAACAGCTTTTAGTCACAATTTGTACCTTTAAGGGAATCACGAAGGGTTCTAATCTGATAAAGAATTTCCCGGAAGATTTAATGCATGCTGCAAAATCTCATTTAAGCATATGCTAAAAATGACTGCATAACCCTATGATTATATTCTAAAAATATTTTCGCAAACATGAACAGATAAATACTTTAAAACGTTTTGATGGGTTTAAAATGTATTTTAAGGGATTAAAATGCGTTCTACGAATTTGTGTTGCTTAAGCAAAAAGTCGTATTTCAAACTAACATATATGACTTAAAATAAAAGTATAAATTTTCATATCTGCAGAATTTACAAATAATAGGTAAGGAATAACTATTAAATTTACTTAATATAACTTATAACTGTTAACTATTCCGATTAAAATTATTAAATATTTTCAGAGTTCTGAAATTTTGATACCTGCTTGAACAGTTGAAACTTCGTAAAATAAGATTTTAATTTTCCAAAACTTCTAGTACTTAGAAAAAATCAATAATATATTTGATGTTTCAAGTATAATAATCTGTTTTGTATGTCAAATTTAAACTTTGCATGTTTGAAATAAAAAGAAATTCAGTAAAAATTATTTCCTTAATATTTACAAACTTTTTGTTTAATCTGTAATTCAGAAATGCAGAACTTAGTTAATATTTTGTAATATTCAGCTCATATTTGAAATTGTAGTATTCTTTTCGGTAATAGATGAAAAAATCTGATGACTTTTTTGTAAATATGATCCTTGGTTATTTAGAAAATCCTCCATGATGGCATTCCTACCCTTACTCAGAGAGCCTTTGATTGCTTTTCCTGAATTAATTGAACCTTTCCTTCGCATAAAAACTGATTTTCAGAGGAAAAATTAATTCATTCGGCACTTTTACAAGCCATCCGTTAACTTTTAAGTTCTTTCCTATAAGCCTTCACTCCCCTAATTGTCAGTGCCAGAATATTTAAATTTGGTAGCGCGCGTAAGGAATGCAAATTCTACCAGTGGGAGAAAAAGCTTAAATATCGAGTTCTAAAAGGGAAAGTTAGAGAGTCTGGGAAAACTATGTGCGTGTTTGTAACGCAAGCCTCGGCTTAGCAGTTATTGCTGGTTAGACGAGGCTTAACAGCTATTGTTTTGCTGCCACTAGACTCATCTATGCGTTGTAGGATACTGGATTGTATGAGTCCTGTGGTTTAATTCTACTACTTGTTAATATCTTGAATGCTTGAGTTTTGATTCTAATGTTTAAGTTACCACCCAAGCAGAGGCGTAGTATGTTAGCGTCGATCTGACGCATTGTAAATAAGTTAAAGAGTGTAATAAAGGGTAGTTTTAACCCTTCTTCGGTGCAGTCACTATTTTCCAGATTTCATGCAAGAGTTAGATAGTAAAACTCTACAAGCTACCCCATATATCTTACCTAAATTCTTAAATTCTTCAATGAGCGCTGAATAGTGGAGGACGAGGGGCATACACCTGCTTACCTCTGGTAGATGCCATACATAAATAATTAGGCCCTGGCCTCCGTCGCTTGTCACCTACAAAATGTAGGACTCACTCATTTCTTTTTCATCACTCATTTTTTATCTCACTTGTTCCAAAAATTTTATAATCTCGTTAAATACGTTAATAATAAATGGAAAACTTCTGAATAATTAGAAAAAATTGCGTTCCATGTTATATTTAGAAGTAAAATTCAACATTTTATGTTAATACCAACCGAGGTCAATTTCGAAAATGTTGTCCAATTTCAAGTAAAATGTGTAGGGGTCTGTCGTTGCAGATCTTCTAATCTACGAAAGGTGTTGCTTTGGCTAAGGCTCTTGAGCGTGATACGCAGTAGTGTAAAACGCCATTTCCATAATAATAGAACTTCAATAAAATGACTAAATAGTCTCAGATTTAAAAATAAATCCAAAAGCTTGACACTATTTTTTTAATTTGATTTTATTGTTCATTACCACTTTGTTTAGATTGTCTTATTGTTATAAAATTTTGTATTACCTTGGATTCCACGGAGGAAAGGTAATGATGTGACAAGAAAAAATATAAATACTTAGAGGAAAACGTTAAAAAATAAATAACATAATAAAAATAATTAAAGAAAAATTTATAGAAAATAAAAATACTACAGAGTCTACGTATGAGGAGATTAAGTAATGTTTCGACTAAATACGATTTACAGAAAACAATGATAATTGTTTTATAAGACTTTTAAATGTATGAAAAAGAAATAAAAAGAGGAGAACTGATTTCAAGAAAGTACGTTAAGCGAAATTACACTCTTCTCTGTCCGAGTAGCTCTGATGTCAGATTAAATCATAAAGTGAAATATAAGAAATCCCTCATACTGAACTTGTAATAATCTTTACTGAACTTGTAATAAATTTTAGAATGATCTGAGTAAGCTAAGAAATATCAACAAGAGAATTTTTGATAAAGAAATAAATTAATTAATTTAATTAAATTTGAACTTCCTTCAAAGTATATTCCTGAATGACATCGAACTAATATACTTTATGTATTTTGGGTTCCATTAAAAAAAACGATTTGTAGGTTGGATAAATTTAATAGACTTTGAAATGTGATTTCGAATCAAAACAGTCTATTTTTTATACACTTGAATCTATAACTAAATTTGCACAAAATTAAAAACTTTCCTCTCGTGTAGTCGTGTGCTCCATTTAAAGCATATCATTCCGGCACATGAAGATGATTAGTTAAAAATCCCGTGATCGACTTCGAACGATGACGTAGTTTATTTTTAAATAGAATTTCTCTCTGCTAATCCTTTCCTACTCATTGTAGCTGAAATTCAAATTTTTTAGCTAGACCATCAGTGGAAAGACGGGGAACCATCCTCGGACTCGATTCGCTTAATGGGGTTTGCTCTTGTTCTCAATTTGCTGTCTAGAAGGGAATGTAAGGAATTAAAGAAGACTCTTATGTGCCTTATAGATGTAAGGATTAATACATATATATATAGCAGTCATGCTGAAGACTTCCTGCAAGGCCACCGTGAAATTTTTGCAGTTTCCACACTCTGAACTCCAGTGCATTTAATATCTGAATTAGCATTAAGAGTAGTTATAAAGATTTTTATCCATGTTTTTCTGTGGCAAATGATAATTAGTTCAAGGCATCCTCCAAGTTAAAGGACTTAGAGAAAGACTAACCAAAAACAAAGGAAAGGATAATTGAATTTTTATATAGTTTACTCATAGCATTTTGTAACAATTAACATTTACCTGTTTCATTCCAATATCATATTGTTTCAAAGAAGATACACTCATGTCAAAATGTGTCTCTACATAACCAAAAATAATGATATTACATTAAATATCCAATCGATGTAATCCACGTTAACATGTGAAAGACAAGTCGAATGACATCCAATCAAAAGAAATCAAGCAGTTTCTGATATGCAAATCAAGGCGCTATATTATCTGAATTTGAATTAAAGTGAATATCTGAATCACGTTCTTTAATACAACGTTTGATTTCATCACGTAAGAACGTCAGACGGTTGGTATGGCTTCGAAGTATCATTTGGAAGAATCTAGGAAGTAGCAAATATTTCAGGACAGACAGTTTCTACGCTATGAAAGCAATTTCAGAACTCTGCAGCTATTGTAAGGAGGCCTGGAGAAGATCGAAATGAATAAGAATGTCTTCTGAAGATCGATATATGGCAATAACTGCCTGTCGTAACGAGAAGTCTACTCCTCGAGAGTTACGTTCGGAGGTTTCATCCGCCATTGGAACTGATATATCACGACAAACTGTATACAGAAGGCTTAACGAAAAGTATTTTAATACTAGAAAACCGAGGATCTGCATCTCACTATCTTCACAATAAAAGAGGAATCGCTTTAATTAGTAAAAAAAGCAGCAGTATTTGAATGAAAACCAAAGGCTCTTTCTAGTGATAAGTCGAAGTTTAGTTTAACATCTCATTCTAAACATATTTACATCTGAAGAAAATCGGGAATTGCGAAATCTTTCTTCAAACATAATGGAACGCTACCGTTTCGGTAATGCAGGTGTGATGCATGGAGAGGGATAGTGATCGATGGACATACGTTTCTACACGCTTTTAACAAAACATCTATGACCGGCCAGAGATTTCGAGATGAGGTCTTATAATCTTATATAAGACTGTTCAGAAAGACATAACGATATTAGTTTTCATTTATGGACTATGATGCTCGTCCACATCGAGCAAACCTCATTGACGAATCCGTTGAAAGCGAACACATTGAACGAATAACGTGACTTTTAATATTTCCTGATCTTACTCATAACCTGATAAAAGATTTATGTGACTACCTTGAAAAAGAACATCCTTATCCTGAAGATTGCTTTGCTGGAGGAATGGAATTCGATTCCCGAAACTATGGTTCATAACGTTATCGCCAGCATGAAATCTTGTTGTGATATATGTCTAGAAATGAAGGGAGATTGCATTCCATATTCATGTAAATAAAGGCTTAAATTTTCTGATTTATTCTTATTTTTCTAAACTCTCCTTGTAACACATTATTACCAGTTTTATTGTTTCAGTCTTTTTATCAAATGCAATGAGCTTAAATATTTTTCTACGTACTATATGTTGTGTGATGTTATGCATCATTCCACACAAATTCATAATTCTCAGGTTTTAAGAAATCCGTGATTTCCCGCATGTAAAGACAATTTTAGACATGAATGTATAAGAGTTACAAAACTAAAACTTTATGTTTTAAGTTTGGACCATCCCCATTCATTAACTAATTCATCTGCATTGAAGTTGATAAATGTTTTTCACTCATATGTCATTTAGTAATTTCTAGCAATAACTGAAATTTCAATTCATCAACTTTCAATTTTGAGACAAGAAAAAATAAAGGTATTAAAAACACTTCAAAATTTACATTTGCAGCACATAATAAATAACATTATATTGCCTGAATTAGTCGTTTTAAAAACAACTTTAGAAAAGTTGAAATAATCAGTTTGAAGATCCGTGATTTGTATTCGGTGCTGAAGATATAATTTTTTTTTTGCTGAAATAATTTATTTCAAAATCAGTTTTATTCAAGTAATAACTAAAATAAAGGAATTATGACGTAAAATTTTTAAAAAAATCAGTAAACTTAAAATAATCGTTTCTGTAAGTGCTTCCCGTTAAAAAAAGCGTAGGCGAAATTTAGTCATTTTGACCAAGGTTTCAGTTTGGCAAGCATACCGAAAGGGAATTATTTTTATATTATTTATTTACTATTTATTTAATTTCACCTGCAATAAATGCTTAGATAGTTAAAAGCGCTTCCTTTTTATGATACGAAGAGTGAGATATTATACTTTGGAAAAGGCACTTTATTCAGTCTTACGTGAAACGAAATTCCAGTCCACTATCCTTCTTAAAATCATCCATCTGAAAGAGGCAATTTTATTTTCTTTCAGAAAAGAAAATACGTTTAAATGCCCGGTAAGGAAGCCATTTTGACCGAACCTTCTTAGTTTCCTTGTTTCTTCCTGCTTCTTTGGCGTCTAGGACCTATTGATCACGATCAAAAGCTGAAAGTAAATAGAATCTTAATCCACTGTAATCTCTGTGCTTTCACCTTATGCTTAGAAATCCTGTAATTTATTGCATCGTTTTTTCCGATTCAGCTCCATAATCGAAAATACGATTGATAGTTCGTAGAAAATTATAAGCCACCAATGGCAATAAAAGTAAATAAATATATATGTACTAGTAAGCAAATAAAAATAATTAAATATTTTTCACGATCTACTCTGATACCAAGCATCATTTATTATTCTGTTAATTGTAAAACATTTAATGTAGCGAATTTTTTTTAAATTTTATATCACACATCTATATAAATACATAACACAGTTTTCTTTAAGGAGAAAAAGGAAAAGAAATAAAAGCCACGAAATTAAGTGTAAATTATATGACACTTTTTCTTTGGAAGGTCTTTCATCTTTTTGGCTATTCCTATAAATTGCTATCTTAAATTACTTACTGTTGTCACAGTTTAATTATAAATCTAATGTAACTATTAAGAACCGATATATAAAAAAAATTCATTACTTGGAAGGCGTATAGTTACAACGTTTATTTTTGAAGTTATATAACGTACAAAAAGGAAGAACAAATTATTATAATTTCAAGCCGATACGCATTAAGCACTTCGATACAGGTACTATTACGTGTATTCACTTTTGTGATTAACTGCTTGCTCAATATGCCGTGCTTTGTAGTGAACTAAACAAAGTTATAACTGCAACTTGTGGAAACCCGACAAAGGTGCATCAATCCGCGGTCAAAGTCAATTAAGATTTGTTGGATGACTGCTATGACGTTTCATATATCTTTTGACATATTCCACTAGGCAGACAAGGAAGAACTAGAACATTGCTCAACTCTTAACCCTCTCTCAGCTTCCCCGAATTACCTCGGGATGAGAAAACCATACCGATGATTCGCCCGAGTACACTCGGTGTCCTCAAATGCTTAAGATATGATTAGCCCTAGAGCTAGAAGTAAATACTGCAGTGCTCACTGCAACGCATATTTTATTCCCACCCCATCAAAGAGACCGCTGGCAGTCAGTGTTACAAAAGAAGGATCTATAGAAATTTTCCTCTTCATAGAGTTCTTTTGAAGAATAAAACTGCTCCTCTCTTCTTCGGATGCTTACGATACTTTGGAACAGGGGTGGTCAGACTTTTCAGGATACGGGCTACTTCTAATTTTTTCAAGGTGTTGTGGTCAACCCAGTGGCATAGTTGCGGTGAGTTAAGAACATGGTCTACAATATTTGTTACAACGTAATAATAAATACGGAATATGTATTTACCTACTTAAGCCTGCTTAAAAAATCTACTCTTTTAAAACTGCGTTTAAATCAGAAAGAAAGATACAAACGTAAAAATAATAGCCACAAATATAGCACTTCTTATCAAAGAATTCACAATGCATTAAAAATAAATCATTTTTATCTAAAGTTAGTTCTCGTAATAATAGTCAGTAGAAGACTTAGTCTACATACTATTATTTATTTGATTGAGGTTGCGGCCTTCTTTACCGCTGCCAATCTTGAATAATAGGTGGGTATATAATTAACTAACTGCTAATCTTGTCCTGTATTCTAAGTGATCGTCTGTGAGACGAGAACAATTTTTCATAGTTATATTCATCGTTGAAAATGCAGATTCACAGGTACGTAGAAACAAAGAACGATGTTAAATGTAATGCAACTTTTCTAAATTAGGATATTTTGCTTTGTCCATTAGATTTCAGGAGTTATTCTTAGGTTCTGAATTATGTGATTTTAAATTTATGTCACGTTGAAGGAGGAAAACTTAGTTTTCCTCAAAAGATAAAGATAATATATAATTTATATTTTCAGTTATTTCTTCCAGATCAACCTTGTCAAATGGGTAACATGTGACTGTAACCATTGGATCTACTTTAGTAAATTCTTGAAAATGTCCCTCAAATTTGGAGAGTAATTTTTCTATTTCATCATAATATTTCAATACGATTAATGTACCTTCGTTTTTAACGAACATAAGCAAACCGATGAATCTGTAACCGACGTATGTACTTAAACGTCATTGTGCGTTTCCGATGAAGGTACACACGTGTCGTCTACGCATTCATTGAATCATTTCGCTGCTAAAAATGTCCCGTAAAAACACATAAAATGTTTTACAGGGAATTAGCCTACACGCATCCATACAGTTCTGCGGGTACCCGCAGGCCAAATCTCCGTAAAAACCCATAGAAAGAAACCCGTATAGTTGTACGGGTACCCGTAGGCCAAATCCTCGTAGAAACCCGTAGAAAGAAACCTGTACAGTTGTACGGGTATCCATAGGACAAATCCCCGTAAAAACCCATAAGCAGAAACCCGTAGAACATAGGGGTACCATAAACGAAAATCCTGTAAAAAGCCATAGGCAAAAACCAGAATTTTATGCGTATCCATAGGCCAAATCTCCAATACAAAAATGGATATCCCTTAGGTCTATTCCCCATAAAAACTAGTAGACAAAAACTCAGACCTATACGGATACCCATAGGCCAAATCTCTGTAAAAGCCAGTACACAAAGATCTAAAGACTAACAGGTGCCCATTGGCAAAATCCCTGTGCAAAACAGTAGACAAAAACAAATAAACAAAACCAATAGAATTATACTCTAGTGGAGTATCCATATATAGAACGGTATCCACACACATAATCCCTATAAAAAACCAATACACAAAAATAGAACTGTGGATAAAATTTCCATAAAAACTAGTAATCATAAGCATAAACCAGCAGAAGTATACAACTAGCAGTGATGAAACGTACATACTTAAATAGGGAGAAACATACAGAGTAATTTTAAATAAAATTCAATACAAAGAAACTTAATAAAATTTTATAAATATCTAGAAGCCTATAAGCACCTGTCCTTCTCTATGCGCGTCAGTACCTATACACATATTACAAAATATTTATATAATTTTTTTTTACAAAATTTTAAACTTCCTTTACATAATTTTGAAAATAAAATGAATAGAAAGATAATAATCAAATCTATAAAGTCATGATTCACAACAATCACATGATATATGTATATATATCACTTGATGGTTGCGAATCATGATTTTGATTATATGCATATTATTGTTGATTTTATTATAAATATATACACATAATACTGTATCTCATTGCATATCTATGTATTACACAGTATTTCAGTTTTTTAATTGGGAAATTAAACAACAAAATTTAATCACATCAGCTTGTTTAACAATTTGGCACCTAACGACAAATGTATTTATTGCCAAAGGATGGTACTTTCTAGCATCTGCTTAAATTTGAAGTTACCTACAATGAATTAAGCCAAATTTAAACAAAACCCCACAAAATCCTAATTTTCTGGAAGAGAAACACTATTACAAGTAAAAATATTAAATAAGCAAACAAGCAAAAAGAATAAGGGACATGATTGTTAGAAATGCAACACAGAGTTCAAATTTAGCATACTTGCTATCTCCTCAAAACTCGCTTACCACTGATAGCAACAACCTGCAGCTTATTCCGACACACATATACACAGATATTTTGCATGGAATTTGAATCCTAGAATATAATGTAGTGAGGAAATAATAATATACATATACTGTGTCAGCCATCGTTTTACAGTACTTTCAACATTACCTGTATCTGTCAGAATATAAATGAAACATCGATATAAGAAAATAATAAACTTAATAATACCCAGAATGCCCATTAAAATATATTGTAACAAAACAAACTTTAAAAAATTTACAAGACTCAACAAATACCGATTCTCAACTCACAGTTCGGAAATTCAGGAAATATTTCATAGCGTATAATATCTTATTCCGCATCTCACTTTTAGTATTGTATAATCTTCCACAGACTTTACATAAATAAAATCTATAACATAATGGGTATTTATACAACATGTTGTTCTCGACATAAAAATGCTTAATTATTAACTTTCATACTGTATATACATATATATATATATATATATATGTATATGTTTTAGAGAGATTTAATATATATATATATATTAATAATTTATTATTACAAAAGGTGTTTCGTATATCATCTCCAAGGAACATAAATTTAAGTAAAGCGATGCATTACTGGAATAAATTTAAGTCGGTGTTTTAGGTATAAGTTATTTAGATTTCTATTACAGAAAAAATACTTTAAAAACTGCATAGAAATATTATTGTGAACTGTAAAATTTCTAAAGAGTGAAATTAAAAACCAAAATTTAAAGTACTGAAAAGATAGCTATTGATATTGTCCCTAGATTATATACTAGAAAAATACCATTTCGTGCTGAGCATTTCCTGTATTTAGACTGCCAAATGAAATTCATATAGTGCAGTATTTAGCAATATAAATAAATTTTCTACACACCCTTATACTACACACAGTTAAAATTACTGTCATCGCAATTAAGCAGATATAACCAATAAAAGAAAACAATGCTTTAATATTACTCTAACTATATCTGAAAGTAATGCTAAAACAATGCCCTTACAAGACTCATGATTTGAAAAGCTTTGGTTTTAACTGTCTTGTAAAACCTTTCAGTTACTTATGCAAAATTCATATCCATGTGAAAATTACTATAAATAAATCAACTAATTATACAGTGAAACTTTCCTAAAACAATTAACTCCACAACTCCAGATAATGTCAGTTTCTTGCAGCCTTACAAAACTATCATTGATTTTAATTACTTTTATTTAATGATGTTCCTGACAAATGTTTCACTGTCAGAGGTAGTCATCTAAGAAAATAACCACTATATGAAGCTTCACTTAATGCAGTTTTTTCCAATAAATGTTTCATATTTCATATTCCCAAGACTAGCACATTTAATATTACATAAACTCTATTAATTATTCACAACTCTATTTCAAAAGCAATTTATGAAAAAAAAATTGAAATTTTCTTCATAAAATCAGTAATGATGAAAATTAAAATATGCATATCAACTATTAATTACACGTGGTTTAACAAAATAGCACAAAATACTTAATGTAACAATGTGGTTCTAGTCTCATACTTGTACAGAAATATGGACCAAAAAGAAAAAAAAACAATGTAAACAATATAAGCTACTATAATCATCTAAATTTTCACACAATTTTAGTAATGCAAATAAGATTCCTTGTCTTGTATGTCAATAAGTAATACGCATTAAATATTTCAATGTTTACTCCATTTAAAAAAACGTACCTATTTTGTTTACGAAATATAATGAGTACATTTTTAAGACATAAAAAAAATTCATTCTGTTCAAACACATCACATTAGTCGAAAAATTTAAAATTGAATCATGCGAGATCTTTTTTAAGTAAGGTATGCTTAAATTTATTAGTACATAATATTCAAATGATAAAGATCTCCATGAACAAGCTTTAAAAAGTATTTCTAAATTATAATCAAAAAACAAATTTTCAAAAATACAGTTTTTGTAGAATGCAATATGCATCTGATGTAAACGCACTGAGCCAAATTATCAAGTCTGAAATTATCACTTTTCAGTCTTTAAGCACATTGCCTTTTAGGATAAAAGTAAAGATAGAAAATCAATTTCGCGCACAGAAAATCCATTTTAGAACTATTTAACTGTCCTTCAAAGTTCATTTAACTGTCCTTCAAAGTTCGCTCAAACCATTAGACACGATTACACTTGCATAGCTTTACTGTTACTTCCTTTCATATTATTTCATATTCACAGTCAATGTTGGTATTTTATTTTTCATTATAAACATTCAAACAGTAAAACATAGTTCAAATTGTAATATGTTAAAATATTTATTGCATTACTACAGCCTACTATCCACCAAGACGGTAACACAAACATCCCCTACCAACATTAAAAAGAACGGCGCCATACTGCTTCTTCTGAAAGCGGGGGAGGGAGGGGAATTTTTTCCTCACGTCAGCGTTAACACGGAGAAAAATAGTTTTGCAATTGTGAATGAACGCGGTCGCGTTAAAGATATGATGGTTCATACCGGTGTTTATTTGTAATATCAGAAATGTTGATATATGCATACATAAGTGTGTATGTGTGTGTATTCAGAGCACCAACTCGTGGCTAATTCACCTCCCTAAAATGACCGCCTCTGAAAGAGACCAGTATTTCTGAAAACATAAGCATATTTTGGTATTGAAACATTCCTCTGTAAGAAGACCACCCACAAAGAAAATTCTGGAGTGTGACTGGTCGTCTTAGAGAGATTCATTTCGTAGAGGCAACCTCCCTAAGCTGACCACCTCTAAAATATAAACGTGTTTCTGAAAACATAAGTATATTGGTATTGAGTATCACCTCTCTAAGGCGACCACTTCCAAAGATGCCTTTTTATGTGTAGCTGGTCGCTTTAGAGAGACCTAGCTGTGTATATGATCACTATTGTTTCCGACAAAAGTTTTTAAGAAATCAAATAAATGAGCATACATAGTAAAAACCCTCTTTAAAACGACCGTCTGCATTTCCAGGTACTCTGATGGTCCTAAAGAGATTATATTTTCATTCTTAGAAATACTGATCGTCTTCGAGTAGAGGTGGAGACGAGAGGGTTCACTGTATGTTTTTTAATTTTAAAGCTTTTTTAATTGGTTACAAAATAGAAATAACCTTATTTTCAACAGTATTCAAATAAATGAAATGAATTTAAAATAATCAGTAGACAACAAGAATAGCAATGAATTTTGGTTTACTGACTGTTAATTTCATTGTTTAGAAGAAGTCTATTGACGTCAGTTAAAAAATTAGAATAAACCCATATAAACCAACAGAAGATTTATTTGGCATCTATTTCTATTATATTGATACCAGTAAGAAAACCAGTGAAAATCAATATAAACCAATACAAACCAGTAGAAAGTTCTGACATTGATGCTGGTTGTATGAGTTTCAGATGATACGATTAAGAAAAACCCACAGAGATCAATAGAAACCAGTAAAAGTCAGTAGAAACCAACAGAATTCTATAGGTACCAGTAGAAAGTTTTACTGGCTTTGATGGGCCATTTTGAAACCAATAAGAAAACCCCACAGAGGCCAACAGGTCTTTTAGTAAAGGCGGTCACCCAAAATGTTCTGGTGGTCCGCCGGTCGATCGCGATCGATCTAATGTCCACCTCTGCTTTACAAGTAATTTGGGTACTGACACCGCAGTGTTTCAGTTTAACACAATAGACCTTCTACTTTGCAGAGATGGGGGAATTAATTTTGTTGAGCTATCATATATAAGGTGTTATATTAGTGGCTTAACACCAAATATAAACTAAAGCTTTAGTGATTAGTACATAAAACAAATCATTTAAGTGCGTTGTGATTATTAATTTAAATATCTTAACAACTTTTATCCTAACTATCTGGTGTTGGTGTTATGTATAGTTACTTTAAATAAAATAAAACATCATACTAAATCTATAAATGAAACAGACTTTTATTTTACTTTGAAAATTAATTTAAACCAATAGTATTCTTCTAGGAGCCAAAAATAAATATTGTACATTTTAGCATAATAATATTAGAATCAATCAAATTTAAGATTACAAAAAAAATTAATTGATAATTAACTCATTGGACTTGTAATCACAGAATTTTGTATCTCTCAATATTAACCCTACACGTTAAATTAATAAACATGAATTAACACCTTTTTAATCTGATTGTGAAATGAATTATACTATAATTAAATTTAATGATTCAACTTATTTCACTAAGAAGAAAACTTAGCTCTTAAAATCCGAACAGGTGGCAGCCGCACAATAGGGTGAAGGTAATTATTTTCTCAAGGAACATCGAAGTCTATAAGTAGAAGGCTGGAAAACGCAAAGCAAGTGGAGTAGCACAATTCGGTTGTGGTGATGTAATATGGTTGTGGTGACCTCAGATTCTGGGGGTCTTTTCGGCGCAGACAAAAGCTGATGCAAACTGGTCAGCTGGCAAGACGTAGAAATTCACTAAAGAAGGCTGATGGTCCCCTTCCAGCAACGTCCACAGCTTCACGAACATGAGTGCGATAGAAGATGAACTAGGCGCAATCTGATATGAATCCTCAGGCCACGAAAGGAGGAAATAAAGGGCTATGCGATGGTCTTGATGAATCAGCAAGATGGTGAGGACCGCAGTAGCCCCAAGACACAATGAACCACACCTGTATGGTGCAAAAACACATGCTGACTGATGGCACAGTAATATAACAAAACTAAACTGGGTATCTAAGAGGGAGCCATATTGTTGTCGTTCTCTGCTATTCCGCAGCGCAGCTTTCATGAAGGAAAAGAGAGCGCAAGAATGTTCATGAAGCGAACAAGAAATTGACCGTCGTCCTACAAAACAACAGCACACTGCTAATACCGGAATCAAGAGAGTTCAAGAGGTCGAAAAATCGCGTACATCGGCTTTTTGTTACAAACCTTAACCAATGGCACAAAAACTCACTGAAATGGACGACAATTCCTGACAGAAAAGCCTCATAGAATACAGTATAAAAATTCTTACTTTTCAAAGCGTTAATCCAGCACCTTTCCTTCAAATCGCCAGAAACTCGCCAAAATAAAAACATGTATGACATTAAACCTAGAACTCTGCCGGAAGCACAAAGTGACCTTCACCATAAATCACCTCAAAGCAGCTTAAAAATGACAAGAAAATCACACGAAATCCTACGAAAGCTACAAAATTTTGGTTAATTATCTAATTAAGCTACCAACTTGGAGGTAATTTTAAATTAAAGTGCAAGTCTTTCTGTTTCTTCTGGAACAATTATAATTATATAAATCAAATTAAGCATTTTAAAATCCAGATTATATCATGAGAAACACACCCCTTCCCATTATCTGCTCAAGGCGGGTTCCGAAAATTAAAGTAACGAACTTACTAAGTACGAAACCCTAATTAAAGTTAAACCAAATTAACACAGAATTAAATGACATACACACTGTGTAGCATAATTTAGACTATAAATGAATTAATTAATAAATTAGCTTAATTTAGCTACACAATAAAGGTGTTGAAACGCTTGGGTAGGTCTTAACATGAGAAGTGAAACATTCGGATTCACAAATTATCACAATAATTTGTTAAACCCAGTGGCATCCCATATAAAAATACTCCTTGTTAGCGCAGAGGCCCACTGGAAGCCAAGCGGTAAAGTCGCTGAACACTGGTAGTTAGGACCGAAGTTCGAATCCCGGCAAACGGGCTGGCTGCGTGAGCGTTTTTGTGGTTTTCCACATGTGTAACATGTATAAGAGCAAGTTTCCCTTAGAAAGACTCCCATGAAGGCATACTTTCCCATAGGCAGATAGCCATCGTGTGCTTTGTCATAATCAAATAAATCAAACCAAGCCAAACCTTGTTAGCAGAGGTATTTTGGGTACGAAACTGTGCTACTAACAGGTCTCATCCGTTACTTTCCTGTTGCATATAAATGACCAAATGAAACTGCCTTATGTAGTGCCAGACAGCAAGCAGTTTGCGGTACTGGTTGCTACATTTTAACTCTGTAAGCTCGAAATGAGGCTTCCATGAGTTTAAAACTTATATTTTAGACTGATTTTACTAATTGTGGCTGCAGCAATGACTCACCAGAAAAAACTGGAAATTTGTTAAGTAGCTGACAAATAGCCGAGACCTGTTAGAACTACACTTACTTCCAAAAGTTAAGCACGGAGAGGAAAATCCTAATTTCCGAAATCCGTTGGTAAGGCGATATCTGCAGCTACTGTACGCCGAAGATTTACATATGAGTGGACTGTACGCCCAGGCACCTAGAGTTTGTGTTCCTCTATCCGTCCAATTAAGAGGGGCACGATTACAGTGGTGCCGGGAGCATGTCAGTTGGCATGTGTCTGACTGGGGCAATGTCATGTTTACTGATGAGTCAAGATTTTCTCTGGAGCCAGATGACAAGCGTAGAAGGATATGGCGTGAACAACGAACACGCAATCAGTCCCAAAACATCACCGAACATCACGCATTCCGAGGCGGAAGCATTATGATGTTGGCAGGAATTTCATTAGGATATCGCACCGACCTGCACATCTTTAAACGGTGTCTGTTGACGGCTGTCCGGTATCGAGATGAAGTCCTTGTGAGATTGTACGCTGCAGCAGTTGGCCCTACTTTTGTTTTAATGGATGATAACGCACGTCCCGATAGAGCTGACATCGTCGATAACTACCTGGAGGGTGAAGGGATTGCACCAATGGCGTGGCCAGCATATTCGCCCGACCTTAATCCCATTGAAAATTTTTGGGATGCTCTCAGACGTAATGTACCTTAACGTTTCCCACTTCCAGCCAATCTTATTGAGCTGCAAACTGCTCTGCAAGAAGAATGACGATTGCTTATTCTGTGGTTGTTGACCATCTAATTGAAATCATGGCCACAAGGTGTAAACTTTGTATACAGATGAGGGGGGATCACTATTAATCTCCTTTTTTCCCCCTTTATGGTGTTTATTTTCACTTTATGCATAATTCTGTTTAAGTCTCCAGTATGTTATTATCTGATAACTTACAAAAATTTAATATTGTTTTCATTTCTGTTTATAATTATTGATTTTGTTTTATGCATAAATATATATGCTACTTTCCTGCCGAATTTTGTGTCAATCAAAGCAGTATTTGTTTATTTTTTGCATTTTACATCTTCGTGCTTAACTTTTGGAAGTGAGTGTATATTATCAAATCAGTATACTTAAATATAATTATCGTTTAAACTGTAATTATCATTTAAACATACAAAATAACCATATTGGTAATAGAGGCTCATTAAGAAGCATAAGAAGCATTTTTCATTAGTCTTCTTAGTTAGGAAAGGATTTTGAAACAGGATTCAGAAACCGCTGTCATCTTTCAAAAGAATCCCAGACTTGCTCTACCTCTTTTGATTAGCCTTACTTTTCAGGAGCTTAACAACAGGCTGAATTCTGTCAGATCGAACAGTGTTGTCCAACAGAAGTAAAAATAATCAGCTCGTCTAAATTTGCTGAGATAAAGATTCCATTTCCGTTATACATATATACACAAACCCCCGTCTTGAAAGTCCTTACTCCAACTTAACTTTCGAAATCGTTGTTCGCAGTCATATACTTCCAGGTACAGGAGTATTTTAAATTAATAAATTATTCAGGTTTTGGCAATTTCAAATTAAAAAAAATAATTTTGGGCAACTAATCAATCTAACCTTTAATGTTGTCTTCCGGTTCCCATACTTACATTTGGGAAAGTTTTATACTCGTTGGAGGAAATAAAATTAGAATTTTGATTCCCGTACGACAAAAACTGACTGGGATATTTAATTTAAAAATCTGCAGTTTTTGATGTCATTTTCGAATTGCCTTTAGGGATCGCTTATTGAACTTAGAATAATTCGAGGAGTTGAAATGAAGAGGAGCAATAAATTTGTATAATTTCTTAGGCGGTGCAAGGAAGTCATGCAGTGTTCTCATCAGATGTTTTATTACAGCTAAAAGAAATTAATTTGAGATACGCAAAATATTTACTTTTGTACAACCCTGCAACTAGTTTTAACTATGTATAGTTTAAAAAACGTTTCATTGTACTTCGATTGCTAAAATAAACATTTTCCTCTAACCTGCAGACTCAGGAAAATTTAAAAAATTTTTAAATCTCATGTTTTTCTCAAAAGGCTCACAGTAACTCTTCGATCATTTTTCCACCAAAACCAAACTACACACTTCGCACAAATAATGCTTAAAATTCAATATCTATGAATTTAAAATCCGCATTTAAATCACGCGATCGAATCAAAATTTAAAAAAAAACAGAATTAGCGCATGTATATTTAGCTAATGGAATGGAGTTACATATCTCACTAGTTTTATGAATATGTTTGTTTATGAAATGATTAACCCATCGTTTTGCCGAACCAGACTGAAAAGTATCATCTTTTCCCCATAGGTTTCGAAATGCCTGTATTATGTCTGGTTGAACTATTTGTTTCGAAACTAAATAAAGATAAACTGGTTTGGTTATTGATGAAATTTTGCAGATTATTCTGAGTTTATAAAGCGAAAAGTTTGAATAAGTAATCCATAGTTATGAGAATGATTGAATATTGGTTTAGTGGTAAATATGATGCAATAATTAGTTATTAAATGCTCACAATTTGTTTCCTCTTCACTGTCTTTAAGTGTTACATCTGCATTTCGAGATGAAATCTGAAGGTATGACAAAATATAACGCACATTGTAAATGTTTAGCAAGAAATTTTGTATATTCATCACCAAATAAATAATTACGTAATCTGAAAAATATCAGGTTAAACTACGGATAATTTATACTGTGCAAAAAATATTAAAGCAAATATAGATAAAAATTCAGAATGTTAAATAACGCAATGCAAGTTTAAATTTAAAACTATTATCTTTACAGCATTACTGGAGAAGAGAAAATACTTTGGTCTTTTGGTGTACATCATTTATAAAATTATTAAAAATAGCTTTTTGAAGTGAATGCTTTTATTTGATTTGCTTTTCCTAATTTTTAACATAAATTGCGTCTTTGCATTAATTTTATCAATCTTTATCCTACAAATTTAAATATCAGTTTTTCATTTCTCTAAGACTTTATTGGGAAATTTACATTTCCTTCTTTGCGGCTGCAATGAGCAGAAGAAAGTAAAGTTTATAATCCCATGGTAGAAACTTCCGACGTTAGTGAAGACTGTGTATTCCTCCGGTGTTGTCGAAGAATGTGTGTTCTGTCGATGTTGGTGAAGAGTGTGTGTTCTACCGGTGTTGGTGAAGACTGTGTCTTCTTCCGGTGTTGTTGAAAACTGTGTGTCCTCTCGATGTTGGTGAAGAGCGTGTGTCCTACCGGTGTTGGTGAAGGCTGTGTGTCCACCCGATGTACCTCCTCAACATGGCCAGCAGTCGTGAATCATTACAGCCTGATGTGGCGATTTCAAAACATGGAAGCCGGAAGTGGGATATAGCTGTGGAAGACTAGATTGTAACTGGAATCTGGCATAGTATACCGGATAATTTTCTAAGCCGCCAAGTATTTGCCTGACTAAATGAACTGTCAAGAAGACTTAGCTCATGATGTACCAGTCAAATACATTCTTCTGTTTATCATATGGTTTCACTAACGTGTCATAGTCTGACATGATAATGTTCTTCTACTTTGTTGACTCAAGGAAAGTGCCCTTTAAATCTTATATTTTCAACATAAAGCAATAGTATTCCGTCCATATTGTATTACGTTTTTGCACTAGTGAGTGCTCAAAAAGTTCAAAAATTCAAAACAACAAACTTCAAATTCTCATTATGAGAAAACTTCTATTTCGATTACCGTATTGTACCAGACAAAAAGGAGGCTTCATATGTGTAACGAAATTTTGCAAACAAGTATCATACATGGTAGACTGATATACTGAAATGCATTTGGCAAGAAAGACTATTAATACTAAGTCTAAATACTATAATTTGAAGACAATCAGACCTATTTTTTGTTGTTACTGTTGTTGTCACTTATTCGCTTGATTTGAAGAGAATCTAGGTTAGCTCCGCGAACTCATCATGGTCAAGAAACGTACCGTGCAACGTTAGCCAAAGCCTTGATCATTTTGTAACCGACAGTATGAATTTATCCATCACCGACACAGTTTCTAACAAGCACATCACGGAGTCCGAAATCTAAAAGTATCGTGTCTTCCTTCTTTACCAACAGCCTCTCGATGTGACTTTCAACTCGATGGTTTTTTTTAAGTACCCTCACGTCCCGATGATAAGTTATATTTATAAATCTTCATGCCTTCTCTGACGTTCAATCACTAGCCCATCGACATAGCAGCTGGCTTCACTAATCAATATAAAGAACAGGGACAAATATCTTGTTAACGTAAAGTTAAGAAATAGTTAATAAATAATAATTTATTTTAATTTTTGTATATTACAGAACGGTATATTAAAGAGAAAACGTTGTCTTATATACCACTTGTGTAACATTTACAAAGCTATGAACTCTTTAATTGATTGAGTTAGAAAGAATTTTAAATTTTAAATTTTAAATAATTTCAAAATATGAAACATCAAGCCTGAATATATAAGTTACATTTATGCTCTAATTCTAGTGCATCTAGAATTTGAGCCGAACATTTTCTGCTCCAAATAATATACTGACGTTACTCATTGAACATTTAAAGCCAGCAATTCGCTTTGAAATATTAATAAAGGTTTATACTTGAACGATTCGACCTCGGCGATGTGCTCAGATGTATTTCGGCAGTGTAATACGATGACAATGTTTTCTCGTAATTTATGCCTTAATACAGAAACATACATTGGATATAAAATAATTAAATTTAATTTGTGATGTAGTTTTAAACTTAGAAGATTGTATTAAGAAATGGGCATTTGAATATTCTGTTTCAAGTTACTACTTCGGATCTTTTGTTTCATGTGTTATTTATATATTTGATTTGCTCATTTTAAACTAGGACTTATGACTCATATCCAAATAAAAAAACTCAAGAAATAAAAGAGAATACTGAGTTTGATACATCCTCCTACCTTATACTAAATAATGTATATAGAGAAAAACTCTATTTCCTTTGTAATCTGTTTTTTCTGTTCTCTTGTATTAAGCTGATGGTTTCGATGAAAATAATATCAGATGAACGAATGACAAAAACTAGTGGCGTATCTAGATATCAGATGAATTTTATTTTCAATCAAATACAACAGATAGAAACAAAACTTACTATCAATTTTAAAGTAATCCCATTTCGTTTTCTGATCCCTTTAATAGAATACTTCCTACAGCGAAAATAATATGAAAATAAATTTATGATGAGCTTGAAATAAAGAGTTTCTAATAAAATCTGAAAAATAGGCTATTAAACATTTTGAAGTACTCCGCTGTAACACATTTTTGCTAGTGTATTGAACGATACCTTGTAAAGAATTTGAAATTTTGCGAATGAAAGGACTTTGCGTCAACGATAATCTGAATTTTATAATCCATGTGGATTTTGTTTGCTGTGCTTTCTAATAATCATTTCTATCAATTTTTGTATGAAGTTCCTTTTATTAGCCAAAAGGGGTGTTACACACAAAGGGTTGATTAATCTCAAAACGTCATTTGGGTCGTTTCATTTTCTGCGTTGATTCACTTTTCAAACTGTGTAAGGTTTTAGTTAAACTAACAAAGTTTTATTTTAATTTAAATCTTTCCATCTCTTCTCTGTTTCAACTTCCCGTCAGAAGAAGCGCGCGTTTCCAGCTTATGCTAATTTGAAGTAGGGCCAAGTACTATTTAAACCAGAGGTAGAAACCTCTTAGTGTGAGAGAGCTTTTAGTCTCAGATCACGGTCATTCTGTTCGACGTTCGGCTGACCAGCTAGCAGCTAAAATTATAAGCCATAGTGCTTACTACGTGATTGCTTATTGAAATAAATTGAAGTGCGCTAGTATTAGTATCTCTTGCTACGCACCATTTAGTTAGAGGCCAACTCCGCGAAATAGCTATGTGAGCAAAGTTTAATTAAATTTCTATTTAGCTTTAGTTTAAATTTACCTGATTTAGGCCCAAGTGTGGTCTTTTACTTTCTGTATCCCTCCCGAGTTGGGAAGTGTAAATAATATTATTTAATAAAAGAGGATTTTAAATCCCTTCCAAGTGCAGTTATTCATCAGCACAGTATCTGCACTAGAACATAGCTGATTTCAGCTCCCTGTTCCAGATCAGGACTTTAAGAAGTTACCTTAAGATGTCTGCCAAACACATGCACAGAACACTCAGTCCTGACAACTGTTGCCACCAAATATGATCGTCATATATTATATTTAACGAAACTAAGTAATAATGAATCTGCAACAATGCATGAATATTTCTCTCACTGTGAAAAAACAACGGTACCTAGGACCATCAAGTTTTGAATTACGAGCCCTCCACCTGAACATGTGCACCTGGAAGCCCGACCACTCAAATATGGGTATCTGGAACCCCGAATTTTGAATTTCGAATTTGTAGTGTTATCTAGTTCATATTTTGTCAAACATTAAAGAATTTTTGATTAACAAACTCACGATTTCAAAGCGGGTGATGACAACCGAAAAAAAAAATCAAAATATCCAGAGCGCGAGACTGTGTATCGGAAATTCTAAAGACATCCTGTTTTTTAATATTTTGTGACATACCGTTGAATTGAATTTTATGCGGTTTAAGTGGAAAGAACAAGATATTTAATAAATAAAGATAACACACAAATTTAAAAAAAAACACCATTTTGTAATATAAAATCTGAAAGCCTTCAGATTTTCTTTTTTTTATTTATTAATTTAAAAATTATTAATATTATTATTGTCAAGATTTTAGTGACATCAAACAAATGTCCTCAGCGTAGTCAGTTAATTTCAATAGTTTAGCATATACGTGCTACATAAGAAATAATTAAAAACTGCTTCAAATTTAACAAATAGGTTAAATTTTTTTATCTAGTTATGCGGAAATATATTAAATCGTATGCATGAATATAGTTATTAACTTTTTGTTCTCAGATTTAAAGTTTTAAATCTAAATAAAATAGATTCCTACTTTAACGAATTATTAATTAATAATTATTACATTTGCAATATACAAATCATGTGCATAAAGTGTGGTATATTAACACGGTTATCTTCAATTTACTAGATGAAAGAAAGTCACAAAATAAGTTCTACAGAACAAAGTGCGATGTTGGAAGGGGGATAAAACAAAAGAAAGTATTTTTTATGTCGCCACCATTTCCTCGCTCATATTGCTCTGTTTTCAATTACAATTACTGTTTTCTGTCGACTTGCTGTCTCTAACAACAGGTATTTTGTCTTCTTGTTGCTCTGTATTCCTTACTTTTCTACGGGATTTGAGAATATCCTCGTTTGTTTTTGAAGAACTCACAATATATTGCCCATTTAAATATCTATGAAAAAATAATAAAACAAACCTAGATTTTCAAAATGGAAAAATGGCTAGGATTGACTAAGCGAGAAAGTGATGATTCACACACAGTTGATGGATTCAAGACAATCTACTAGCTCTAAGAATATTAAAAAGACAAATTATTTATAGAAAATGTAATGAAAGTTATTTATTTCATTTGGGTTTTCTTGGATTGGGATGAAATGGACCCTCAACGTCAGTGTGTTGTTTGTGGTGAATATTATCCAATTAAAGTATGAAAGTAATACTTAGTTCTTAAAAGACATCTGGAATCTGAGCATACGAATTTAAGTGATAAATCTGATGAATATTTTAAGAGGAAATTGTCGGAGTTCTAAAATAGTAAACAAGTAGTGAAAGGTTTTCATTGCTTCAAGTGAAAAAGCTTTGGAAGTTAGTTACCTAGTAAGCCTAAGAATTGTCAAGCCTGATCAGGCTCATATTACTCGAGAAAACCTTACATTATCAGAAGCTAAAGATATCGTTTTAACATATGCAAAGAAAAGCGGCTAATGAACTTTTGTTGAAATTTTTCCCCTAGATTTTATCTCGTGAATCAAAAGAACAATTGATAGAAATTTCCTGTAATCGAATTCTAACTGAAGATTTCAAAATAAACACAGTTGTTAACTTCTGGCTGAACCGAAAAAAAGATTTTAAAAGCATTTCAGTTAAAACTGTAAAATTTTTATCGCCTTCATGCACAATTTTTTTGTGTGAACAAGGATTTCATTCCATGCTGCATTTGAAAAATAAATACAGAACAAAATTAAAAGTGAATCTTAATTTACCGTAAAACTAAATGAAATAAGAGCAGACATAAAGAAACTAAACCTCCCAAATTTCACACTAAATTTTAGAATGAAAGTATTATAACATAAATTTGATAATATTTGATATAACTTAATTTTGATAATTAAAATGGTAACCAAATTTTAATCTAACAATTTTTATATGTGCATATTTAATGAAAATAGTCAGCAGGTTGTGCAAATGGCAAAATATTTTTTTTAATATTTCTATTGAGAAATTGAAAAATAATAGCTCTGAAATGTAGTGGTGGTACTAAAGTTTTTCAATTTTTGTTTAGATGGCACGCGTTAGTCGAGTTGAGAACCGTTGATCTAGAGCTTTTGCAAATATGCTTCATGATGAAACACATAATGAAAGTATAAAACAACATAAGGTGTTTTTAAATTTTATAAGTATGGCGAAATAATAAAACTACTATTAACTTGTTGAATAAACTACTATTACTAAATAACTACTAAGTACTACTATTAAATAAAGTACTGTTACTAAAACTACTAAGTACTACTATTAAATAAAGTACTGTTACTAAAACTACTAAGTACTACTATTAAATAAATTAATGTTACTAAATAACTGCTAAGTACTACTATTAAATAAACTACTACTACTACTATTACTAATACTATTACTAAACTACTATACTACTATTCCTATTACTAAACTAATAATACTAATACTATTACTAAATTACTTTACTACTAATAGGAGTACTATTTTAGTAATACGAATACTTTTACTAAACTACTACTAATACTAATATTACTAGTAGTCTCTACCACTACTGTTCTACTACCAAAAAAAGTACTGCTTCTAAACTTGTCGAATAAATGGGTTGTGCTGACAAATAAAAAGATAAAAAAGTGAATCATTGTAAAGCTAGAGTATTTTTAAAGCACGACTTTGTTTTATGAGGAATTTTATCCCTCTTTTCCCCATGCTTTTGTAGTGTAATTCGACGCATACTCGACAGCGTATTCGAGAGTTCCACGGTTCGAGTGCCGGTGAGGGCACTACACATTTTTCACGCCTCCTACTTCAAAAAAACCTAACGGCTTTACAAGGGGCCCCCGAACTTAAAGGTGGTGGGCGATAATTCGTTACCACTACGATTTGGCGATTGGGGTCTCCTAATCTCCAGTCGTCCTTTAAAAGGGGGAGTGTATAATGTAGTTTCTCTCCCCATTCTGCATGCCTTCATGGTGTAACTGGAAGCATATTCGACGCGTATTCGAGAGGTCCAGGGTCAGTGTCCCGGCGAGGGCTCTGCACATTTTTTCACGTCTCCTGCTTCAGACTAATCTAATGACAGCGTAAACATCTAAGACCAATAGATATAATTGCACTTTTGAAATACTTTGAAGATATTAACTAAATGAAAGCTAGCATTTATAAAAGCAAATTAGTCAATGACTTCTATTTGCATTTCTAATTATTGCCACTGACTCTCGCATTAAAAACATATAAATAGTATTCTGGATGAAGCATGTTTTTAAGCCTTCTTTCAATTTTTTTCTTCGAAATTAGCAGTAGGTACACCAAAAAAATTTATACCCTATAGGAATGTGCCAATAGAATGTGACCGAAAAACTCCGGATTAACAATAATTTGACTATCTTCATTTAATTATCTTTTTATATTTTACAACTTTGTAGGTTGTGTCAAAAATTAGTCATGTCAAACGCTTTTTCTTAACTTCTCTAAAAAGCTCTTTACTGTTTGCACTCTTTTTCTAGTTACTAATCGAGCTCAGGAAAGTCTTTAATTTCATTTCCCGGATCAAGAAAACGTTACATCAGCGGAAACGAATTTTTCTCCTCTCGAAAGCTTTTACCAACAGTAAATTTCCGGTTGCGTCTTTAGATTTAATTTACACTTTAACATCCTTGGTAATTGTCCGTAAACCTTTTACTTCTCTCGGTAGAAATATCGATGCTTCGAAGATTTTTGCGAAGGAAGATCTATATAAAATGACGCCATATGTTTCAAACGACTTTGTAGTTATAGATACATAAAGTAAAATTTAACCTTAGCTTCTGAGAATCTGGTTCGAAATAATTTGTTTGGAATTGTGTTTTGAGAATGGTTACATAGATATGTGAACGCCATTTTCTTCTGGAAACAATTTTAGTTAAATTCTTCTAGCGGGTACTTTTCTTCAAGCAGTTAAGTACATTGCTACTGTATGGCTATCTTATGATAGTGTAATCAGAGGCAGATTTTTGAAGCATAATTACAAGTATATAAAATAGTAATTGTACCTTCAGAATAAAGCATTGTTGCACAATTTTAGATATATTTTGTTTTTAAATATTTTCAGAAAGCAGTAATACTTCAAACAACACAGTTTATAATAATATTATAAAATTATAATAACTTGCATTGCATTAAATTATGATGTTATTATAGTGACAATTACAATTTATTTATCGCAGGATTATCAGCGGTCGCCCAGAGGGTATAGTTTTTAGCAGAACTTACTGCGGTACCGAAGACCCCGGCTTCAAATCCCAGAGAAGACATGATGTAACGGACTGTCTCTTCATAGGAGGCTACGCTGGCACCCCATTAGGTGCCTCCACAATAAAATGGCCTTAGGAGTAGGCCATTTATTGTGGCCACGTATTATAGAGTAGTAGCAGTATATAAATTTTAAAAGGAAAGAGGATTATTGGTGTTCATGATGCAAAAGAAACTGTATTTTCTTCATTTTACAATATAAATTCTCGAAGTGCTTATTATTAAAGTTTATCAGAAAAGTATTTTTCAGGCACACATTTTCGTTTTGATACCATTAATCATTCTGGAAAGACTAGATACAAGATACTGCTCGCTTAAATCAATAAACATGAATAACGTACCTTGAAGGAAATATTTTTTACTTCTTTTTAATCTGTGCATTCTTTTAAAACACCCATCGCAAAAGCTTTACATCTCTTCATCTCTCGGTATGTACGTATTTCTTTGTTTTAGTAGAAAAGCAAAAGTTCTATGGGCGGAAACGTTTTGCGAATGATTGGCAGTTCCTTGATTTCCAGCACAACAAAAAGAAGAAACCACGCCCAGTCTGTGGCAGAGCATGCCATAGAAGGGTAAAGATTATTATTCTGGAAGATTTTTCACCATGATATAAACGAAAGAGTTATTTCTTTTTTGGCTAGACTATACAACAACAGAGTATAGAGAAATTTCCTTACAGTTAATCATAATAGTTATATTTTCTTGTTAAATTGTTAAAATTTTTCAAATCGTTAAAGAGGTTTTAATTCCATATATTGTCATGCTCGTAAATTTATGAATACTCTGAAAAGTTTGTAATAATTAGTTATTTTACAACTAATTCATATAAAGCATGATTTCTGTCCATTAAAAAAGCTATTTCTTTCATTTTTAATTTTCTTGATTCTTTCATTATCTGAAGTAAATCTGTAAAATCTGTCACTTTTAATGCTTTTACGATGAAACAAAATGTTTCATGAATACTACATCTACAATACTAGACTTCTACCCAAGATTTCATAAAAATAGGAGGAATATGTATGAAAAAGGCCAACTAAAAACGGACTAATATGTAATGCGATAACATTTATTAAAAAATCCTTTGATTCGTTATATTTTATGTCTTTCTATTATTTGCAACATAAGCAAACCTTTCATGTAGTACATACAACCACGTTGTTTCAAAAATGACTCTTTTAGTGACACTGGATGTAGTTTAAAATATATGACTTGGCCAGCACAAGACTTCACTCCAAATCCGTATTTTAATAACCACGAGGTTTAAATAAAGTATCACTTTCGGTTGATCATTTATAAACGAAATCTGATTTATTGTTCCAATAAATAGGAGGGTCTGTAATAGGAAATTTTCGATTCCAATTTGTTAAGTACAATCGGCTATGTGTAAAAATTCGTTTTTCTAATTACATCCCAACGTACTCAAATGCTTGCCCCTTTATTTTTTCAACTGAATATTTCATTTTATTGGGCAGGCTAAACAACGTATAATTTAATTGGTTTTTCATCAAAGAAAATTAAAAGTACAATAATATATTTTAAATAAATATTTTGGAACCGATACCGTAATTTTCTTGTTATTTCAATTATATCTTTATCTATATTTAATTTACTATTGCGGTGGTGCAGGAGTGCTCGTTTGGGGTGGAATTATTCTGGGTTCCAGAACTGACCTGCATGTTCAAATTGGAACTATGACAAGCCAAATCTATCGGGACGTCATTCTGGAACAACATGTACGTTTGTTTCGGGGTGACATGAGCGCAAAATTTGTGTTTATGGATGACAACGCCCGTCCTCACCGTGCAAACATCGTAAGCGAATGCCTTCAATCGGAGGATATCACCCGTATGGACTGGCCAGCATTCTCACCGGACTTGAATCCAGTAGAGCACGTGTGGGACATGCTTGGCCGACGAGTTACAGCCCGTCAACGTCCTCCTACATGTCTACCGGAACTTCGGAGAGCATTGCTTTTTGAGTTGTGTAACATCCCCAAGATCAGATCGATAATTTGATAGTCAGCTTGCCTAGGCGTTGTACGGACTGTATTGCATCGTCTGGGAGACATAGAATGTATTAACAATCATACCAACCATGTAATATTGGTTTTTTGTAAATAGGTTTTTTTTAAGTTGCTCCAGGGAGAAAACATCGCTAATTTTTTTAATAATATCAAACATATAACATCTTTTTTCGCTCTTTACCTTTTGTTTAATAAATAAGCTTTACAAATAAGTCAAATTTGTTTTGCTTCTAACTCTTCCTTTGCCTGATTTTGTATTATCCTTAATTTATGGACATGAGTGTATTTATCACAATAAGGAAGATTGATCTACGAGCAAATTACGTTTTGTTTATGATGCGGCATTCTGCAGGGTCCATTTCTTCAAGTGACTGTCTGCATGTTGGCCTAAATTCACACCTAGAAATATTAGAAACCTTGTTAAGATTCAGGAAGAATCAAATACTGTTTATTGCAGATATAAAACAAGCCTTTTCCAGATTCTTATATATGAAAAGGATCGAAACGCAACCTGTTTTTCTCTCCGGATTCCTCACTGATGCAACCATTTCTTCTGACCCCTATAGGTATAAGGTATTTCTCCCGCTTTCTTAGCATGGCTTCGTGGTGTAGCGGTCAGCACACTCGGAGCATATTCAAGAGGTCTGTGGTTCGAGATCCGGCGATGGCATTGCTCCTTTTTTCATGTCTCTTGCTTTCAAAAACTACCTAATGTTTATACAGTGGCGCCCGAATGAAGATTCTCCACCACCAGGGTTTGGCGACTGGATCCCCTAATCCCCAGTCGTCCTTTAAAAAGGAGAGTATATAGGGTATTTCATCCGCCTTCTTAACATGCCTTCGTGGTGTAGTGGTCAGCACATTTGGCGCGTACTCGAGAAGTCCGTAGTTCGAGTCCCGGCGAGGGCATTGCTCATTTTTCCAGTCTCCGGCTTTAGAAATTACCTAATGTCTCCACATAAGTACACTAGAGTTTTATTTGGAATAAACAGTAGTCCGCTCTATCAGCAACCTAGAATAAGCACCCAATTATCCTGCACAGACCTTCCACACCGACAATACTAATTATAAGTATCCAATTATCCTACACAGACCTTCCACACTGACAATACTAATTATACACAAACAACACGAGAAATGTCTGCTTCTTTAACCGAGTTAAAGTTTAAGTTAACGAGTTAGATCTCGTTTTTGGATGCCTAAACGACGCCAAATAGGCAAAAAAGTTATAAAGTTGCGTAATAGGGGAGAAATATTTAATAAAGCCAGCAGATCTGATAACGGCACCTTTAAATAGAAACAAGATCCAGGAATCAATTCCACTTCCATTTTGTGGAACTGATTTCTCATGACGTGATCTCTCTACGTAAAGATTTCTAAAGACACTCAAAATCCCTACATTGTTTTATTCGTCTGTGCAATAACTCGAGCTGTACACTTCGAAATTGTGTTAATTATGTCAGCAATGTCCATTTAACTTGCTTTTCACAGATCGTTGAGCTGAAGAGCATCTACTCTGAAAACACGAAGACTTTCAAAGAAACAAAGAAAGATGTTGAGAATTTTCTCAGAGTTTTAAAAAAGACAAACTCAAGAATTTATTTTAAAATAAGAGCCTAAGGAAGTTTATAATCTAGAGAGCCACATGGTTTGGAGGGTTTTATGAGAAACTCGTTAGATTCGTCAGAGAATGTTTAAGAGATATTCTAGAGAAAAGCTGTGTTGACCGAAGAAATGCTTCTGCACTACTCGTCGAGGTAAAGTCAGTTCTTGGTTTACTACCTCTAAGCTACGTTTAAAATGAGAAAGATGAGTCATAACCTTTAACTCCAGTGCGCTTTCTGAATGTTATACAAAATGATTTAGATTGTCCTCTGACTTTCGCAAGAATCATCTGTAGCGAATCATCTGATCATTCGAAATAAAAACTGGCAATGGGCCTTAATCTATATCCACAGATGTTGCCCAACATCTATATCCACTTGAACTTATATTTCAGACACATTTTGAACTTTAACAATTATGTTACATATTACTTTTCTTTTTCTTAGTTAATGATTGAATTAAATACCTATAGTTAAGTGTAAAAATATACTCATGTCCATAAATTAAGGTAATTCAGAATCACAAGGAAATCGAACTCTAAAGTAAAAATTTCACCTGTAAAATTATCAGAAATATCTTCAAGAATAATATGAAAAATACAAGAAACCATCAGATGATGCAGACAGTTCATCAAAATGACGAGATTCTAAGAGTAGTGTATACAAAGAATGGTAGATAAGAAGTAAAATTGTTCACAGGCGTTCTATAAGTCGCTCAGTGCCACAAATGAATAGTTATAATACAGAGGACCAACGTCCATGATTTTTTACATGTTAGAATTATCGGCCGCCTGGAATTTGGTTTGGAATAGCACTAAGTGTCACCTCTAGGCTTTCGGAACGATTCCAGAATGATGGAAATGTCAGTAAACATTTCAGTGCACAGACGAATAAAACAATATAGGATTTTTGAGTGTCTTTAGAAATCTTTACGTAGACAGATCACGTCTTGCGAAATCAGTTCCACAAAATGCAAGTGCAAGTGATTTCTGGATCTTGTTAAAGGATAGGTCGGCTCCGAGTTACAGCGCCGAATGACGACCGTTATTTAGCAGTAAATGCCAAAAGACCCGCTAAGACAACACCTTCGAACGACACCGTTACGGTGGTGCAGGATTGTTCGCTTGGAGTGGAATTATGTTGGGCTCAGTATGCCTAGGCATTGTACGGATTGCATTTCATCGTCTAGGAGACATGCAACCATCATACCAACGATGCAATGTTAAATTTTTATAAGGGAGATATTTTTTGTAATTGCTCCTGGGAGCAAAAATCGTCGTTTTGATGAATGGTTATCATACATACACTATCGTTTTTGCTCTTTATCTTTTATTTAATAAATGGGCTTTATGAATAAGTCAAGTTTGTTTTGTTTATGAATGTTTTGTTTCTTCATTCGCTGGAGCTTGCAATATACGCTATTCCTCAGCCTTCTTCGCAGCCTTCGTGGTGTAGCAGTCAGCACGCTCGACGCGTATTCGAGATGTCCGTGATTCGAGTCCCAGCGAGGACATTGCTCAGTTTTCATCTCTCCTGCTTTCGAAATATCCTAATGTCTGTACAGTATTATCCGTAATTTATGGACATCAGTGTATTTTAATTATGTTAATCCATTTTTGTTAGTCATATTTGTAACATTTAATTAATTAATGCATGCTACTTGTAACCTATTCTTTGTAATTGAACATTTCGATTGATAAGAAATTTTGAATGTTATCGAAAAGTGATTTATGTGTATGATTGTACAATTCAGTTAGATGAATTGATTAGTTGATTAGTATAATTTAGTTAGATGTAATTCAGTCAGAGCTCAGGTGGGGAGTGGAAGAGAAGTTTTTGTTGATATTTCTAATAAAGTCCGTCTATTGGATTTACTTATTTCTCCCTTTCTGGACGCATAACTATATAAAAATTGATGATAAATTCATCATTTCAGAATTCGAACTGCAGTGCGCAGTATATTAGAATGTTAGAAAAATTAGATGGAACTATTTTCCCCTTTTTCAAGTTTTGTTATTGAATTTAGGCTTTTAGATTACTTTATATATATAACTATTTTAGTTTGAATTAAAAGTTGAAACATCATTCCAGGCCTAATATCCTCATTCTTTGATTCTCGTTTTGTTTCTATTTTGACCGATTTGGCAACAGAGTGATTTTCATGAAAAGGCTACATTATTTTAATTCCGTATATTTGCTAAAAAATTCGTAATATTAAGTCCATGACTGATAGCTAATCACAAAGAATAGTAACTATGTTACATAACTTCCCAGCATTACTTTTACCTCTTATAATGTGCTGATTTTTATCATATATAAACAAACTTTAGTATAACGAGCACAGATATATTGGTAAATGTAGTACAGGGAGGAAAGTACTATCATGATTTTAGTTTAAAAGTATTTTCTGGGAGATGTTGTTAAATAGAGGAAATTTCGCCAATCCCGCGACACTCACTGTAACCAGTTTCTATTATACTTTCAAACTGATTCAATTCTAGAAGGCGACAATCAGCTTACTCATGGACAGCATAGGTCACACTCTTATCCATTTGACATGGTATCTGCATTAGTTGTGGAATTCCATCTGTGTCATAAAATCAGAGGAACGCACAACACCGATCAGAAAGCTTAGCCATAGCAAACATTTGTATGCATTTCGTCCCAAGATAGGATGTATATCTCTGCATCATTTGTTACCTCAAAATCGACATACCGTGATGATTTACAACCCTTAAACGTGTGAAATATTTAAGGGGTGTTTAACAATATTATATTAAAGGTTTAGACTAATTCAAAGTGCAACTTTAAAAGATAATGGAATAGTGTGTTCTGAGTAACCATGATAGGAAAAAGTCTTACATGCAAGACAAATTAATTGAAAAGTTATTCAGAATAACGAAATTAAGAAAATATTGTTTTGACTTAATAAAGCTATGGTTAATAATTAAATTACCTAATTAAATGAAATCTTTTAGAATTTAATCAATCCAAAATATGAATTATTGTACTTATTCTTAAATAAAAAAAAATTCATGGCTTTCCCCATGTGCAACGTAGATACCAGAGAGTTTCGCTTCACGAAGGCATCCGTGCTGTTTGGCAGATAGCCCTGGAGTGATTTGCCAATAAACCAAAAATTCTGATTATTCATAGCTAAATATTTTGGTTGCTAGATTCAATGAACAAATTACCAGCGTTGAGAAGCAGTTTATTCGTTGTTGATTGCTATAGTTGCAGATTCGATGGGTAGTGCCGAAAGTTCTTCATCTTTGTAAAACAGTTTGGTTGTCAGATATTATGAATTGACAGTTTGAAAGTTACTATATTATTGTGAGATTCTTAATTAACATTTACATTAATGTTAAGAAGAATTGGTAGATTTGGATAGGGTGTTCTGGATTTGATTTGCTAGTAGAAACATGTAGCAGAAATGAGAATTTCATGATTTTGCTTACATGAAGTTGAAGTAAAAAACGTTTTTACTCTCCATTATCATCCCAGTCCTCCCTAAAGAAAATCAAACCTGATGTATTTTGCAACAATCCATTAACTATTTATTTACAGGCAATTAACTACTTTTCAGTCTGATATTAAGATTTATATCTTGTCTATTCTTGGTTACAGGTATATATTGAAAGAGGCGATTGAGGTATCTGGTTATCCAGTTTGGCAACACAAAATTTATTTGACATTGATGTATCTGAAATTTATTTTGGTGACAATTACAACTCATTCTGAATCTCACTCTATAAGGCGGATCAAAGAATTAGAAGTTTAGCAATCTTCTGCACGTTTACGAAAGTAATTGCAGAAACATTTGTCCTTCAGCAACATCTAAATGCATGTTGTTAAAGGGCACACCACTTTAATTTGAAAATTAGTCTCTAGGAATATAATGAAATAAATCTCTTCTACTAATTGGAAGCAAATTAAGATGTATCATTTCTGTATTTATAAAACGTGATTTTAAGACGCTTTAATTAAAGTTTCCTCTCCCTGTAACTGGAATTTAGCTGCAAATATACGAAATCTAAACTTGAAAGAATAGAGTCTAAGTTTCATTCTATGTTCAATAGAAAATGAGTCAAGATATCTTCACATATTAAATGATTATCTATTTAGATTTGTGAAACAAACAAAATTGAAATCAATAATTCATTTCAGCTTAAAATAGAAATTTTTTATTTTTATGCAAATATATGACAGAGAATTGGCTTCTTATTTCGTATTAATCCTTCTCATAAAATTCTTTTTCTTACACATTTTAGGAATTTTAAATGCCTAAACGGAAAATGAATGTATGTTAGATCAACGTTCGATAAAATAAAATTCATTTCACAATATGTGTAGCTGCTTTTGATCAACAACAAATTAGACGTCTGCAGGATTAAATATTGTAAAATGTGAAAATAACATAAATTCCCATGAAGTTAAAAAAACGAATAGGGAAAAACCCAATTCATTCTTAAATAATAAACAAAAAGTGTATGAATTATATAAATTAAATATTAAAGCGTGTGAGAATAACATAAATGCCTATGAAGTTAAAAAAAAGAATCGGGGGAAATCTATTAATTCTTAAATGATAAACAAAAAGTGTATATTAGAAAAAATTGTTTCAGAAATCTAGTAGATTAATTATATTTAAAATCTAACTTGCAACGTCTTTAGGCAGCTCTTTTAACTGTATGCTAGTGATAGCCCATAAGTTTCCTAATAACATTCTAGCTTATAGCTGTTCAGTTTGTGTATACTGTTCTGCTTCAGTGCATTAAAACAACTAGAAATCATGTATTAAGATATACATCCAAGATAAATTTTGCTTATAAGTTACGTAATTGTTTTGGGAGTTTGCTTTTTATGCTGTTAAATGCTTGCCTCGATACTTGCATAGTCTAAAAAAGTCACTAAAATTAAAACTCAATAGTAGAATTTTAAGATAGAATTTACTAGTTACCGACATTTGAGAAATTTCAAAATTTAACAGGAAGGCTTCAAGAAATATTATAATATTATCTAATTGTAGAAACAAAGTTTAGTTCTTTTGCTCTAACTTAGAATTGAATTTTTTAAAATGTGCAGCCTGTTAGGATATTTTGGAGAAACGCAAAGATCTGGGTGCTACGAACATTTGGAAACTTACCATCATCACAAGATCACATGGAACGAACATTGAATTCCTTCCTGAAAAGTATGCTGTTAAAGCATTTTTAGAAACAACTATAGTATCAGATAAGACTTAATTTCTGTTTTTCTGTTGTTAAAACGATGAAAAAAATCAGTTATTGGAAGTCATTTTGTGAGTTCTCAGAAAAATGTGTAGAGACATTAAGTATTTTTTTTTGGAACAAGAGAGATGAAAAATAAGCAACGCCTTCGCCGGGAATCGAACCACGGATCTCTGAAATACCGGCTCAGTGTGCTGACCATTACACCACGAAGACACGCTAAGAATGTGGGAGATATACCTTATATACTCCCCTTTTTAAAGGGCGACTAGGGTTTTAGGGGACCTAGTTGCCAAATCCTGGGTGTGGAGAGTCATCATCCACAACCCTTTTAGTTCGGGCGCCAGTGTAGAGACATTAAGTATTTTTTTTTGGAAGAAGAGAGATGAAAAATAAGCAACGCCTTCGCCGGGAATCGAATCACGGATCTCTGAAATACCGGCTCAGTGTGCTGACCATTACACCACGAAGGCACGCTAAGAATGTGGGAGATATACCTTATAAATAAACTTCATTTTTAAAGTATTATCTGGTTATGCAATTGCTATGATGACATCAACTGAAGAGACAAAACCAAGATCAGGTTTCTTCAGAAGAAGAGTCAAAACTTAAAATATATTCTATGGGCCGATTAGCCTAATTTGTTTGCTATTACGTGATCATCTTTATAGAAATACGTTGCAGACTGAAATCAGATCTTCGACCTCGAATAAAGTGCTTTCGATTATCCCTGAAATTTGCAATAATAATAAATTTTTCAATAATTTAATGTTGAAAATTGTGATTTTAAACTATTTTTAACGTGATTTTGAGCACTATTTTAGGCCCACAATTAATATACATCTTCCGTCCATTTATACAGCATATATATCTCAAAGGCATTAAATTATTTTGAATTAATAATGCAAATGATTAAAAAAAAATTTATAATTAGATAAAAAAAATTGTTTTTCGAAATTGTTAACTCGCTGGTAATGCTAACGCAGATATCCTTATGCATTAAATATTAAGCAGAGACACATTGAATTTTAAAAAAAGTGTGTATAGTTCCAATTAATAATTTCACAGCAATAACAAATACAGTTAGTTTTAGCAATATCGTAAGTTATTATTCAGAAATGTTATTAAATAAGGAGTAACAATAGCACGAAAAATTACTTAACGAAAATTTTTAGTTTAGAAATGGCAGACAGCAAAATGAATATTGACATACTTATAAAAAGCCTAGAGAAATATAAAAGCCAATATTTTGACTGAGTCATTTGAAGTGCAGATGTATTGGAAGATATTCATAATGCGATTTTGTCCTACGAATCTCCAAAAGAAGATTAGACACGTTTCTTGACAGTGAGGCCTTGAAATTGCTTTCGATTGGTATTAAAATGTGAAGGAAGGTATCGATTACTTACCGCGAACCATCTGATCGAAACGATTTAAAAATAATCAAGCACGTGTTGCGTATATTTTGAAAACAGAACTGGAGAAGCTGTAATGTTATACTTGTTTCATATTTTATTACAGATGCGAATAATATATCCTGAAATAAACAAGGATGATAAAATCAATGTGCTTTCAAATAAATGCAAATACTTATTTTTATATGTAATACACCTACAAGTTGATGCAAGAGTCCGATAAAATTTCTAGAATTTATAGAAGTCAAATAAATTACTATTAGTGGAGAGCAGTTTGAAGGAAAATTAGTCCCAAGAAGGGGAGTATTTAATTATGTGTTTAATTAAATTTTTATCGGTAGGGAAGTGTATGCCGGATCTGTAGCAACAGCTACAAGAAAAATACAACAAACGTATAAGAATGGGTAGTATTTTCAGGTACTTATGTATTAACGCAACTGCCTTAAGAGAATTTGGCAATTTTTTACAGATTAAATGGTAGAAGTTACTTATCGGGTGCAAGTGGATGGTTTTTCAGCTACTTTTAGAAGATCCTCAAACTATCTATGCTTATCGTAAATCGGTAAACATTATCAATAAACGAAAAAAAAACATATCTTAGCAATTTAAGATACAAATTTTAATTCTTTAATAAGGATTTCTTGATACATTAAAAACTAACTAAAGCACTTTCATTTTTGGAAACTTTCTGTAATTTTTTTGCACTATACTTCTTCCGAAATACACAGCGATCTGATTTTGCTTAAAAAACATCAGATAACTGAAGAGACTCAGCTGCGTGCAAACCTCAGCAAGAGCAGCTGTGTAGAAAACATATTTCCTAGAAAAATTTCAGCAAAATTCTCCATTCTTGAAGAAATTTTACTGCAGTTTCTTTCAATGCTGTAAACTTTCACAAGCCCATATTTTAAAACTAAGTTCAAGGCAAGAAATATCACCATTCGTTTATAAAAACCGGTGGAACTCGGAATACAAGAAAAAAGACCCGATACGAAAATGGTAGGCGTTGCGTGACTGAAGGACTGTTATGAGCACACCTGCCCCTAAGTACAGTTCTGAGCATGGTTACCAGAGTTTGGAACATTCTGAAAATTTGTCGACTTCTACTAAGATGGTTGCGTTAGCAACTAAGTACCCATTTCCATTTGGTTGACACTAAAACCAATTACTTTTATAAAATGAAACAGATTTTCTGCCTATGAATAAATCGTCTTTACTACTTCTTTGTCGGCTTACCAGTAGCCGAGCGGTAAAAGCTGCTGAACACTGATAGTTCGGTCCGGGTTCGAGTGTCGGCGAACGGGCTGGCTGCATGGGCGATTTAGTGGTTTACCCCCATGTGGGTAATATGGAGCTTCCCTTCGAAAGTCCTCCACGTAACATCCTTTCCTTTCCGCTGTGTAGTGAGTAATAGTGAATTAGATAATAACTAAAAAGTACCTCTTTGAATGTGACTGTCATTGCCCATATGACATGTGACCTATATAAGTCAAATACTGAGCTAAATATCCATTTCTTCCCATAAAATTATGTCCCTTTTGTGATTCACTTTTGTGCAAACAGCATGCTGTTTTTCTAATCTGTTTGGCCTTTCTTAATATAAATATATATATAAAGACACACACACATGTATATATATATATATATATAAACACAAACACACCTAACTTACACTCTGTAAAATTAATGCGAATCATTCACCATTTAAACCAGGTAGTGGTTGGCAGCCCGCTAAGACATACACTTGTATATATAGACATATATGCACTTGACCTGCATAGGTTGAACTGCAAGCAAATTATTATAATAATTTTTTCATCAAAAAGATTACCCTTTCCTAGGAAAAATTGCTTAGGGTATTAATTTAGACTACTCTAAATTGGCAGTGAAGTGTAACAAGCTGGAGAATATTTTCTCTAAAAGGGGAAACATTTATGGTAGAAAAAACCTAATAACTACAAATCACTTTTAGTTTAATGCTTCAAGCAGAATGTTTCGAGGGGTTAGTATTTAATTTTTTATATATTGTGATGTTTATAGAAATTATTCGTTCCTTTTCTTAATTTTTAAAAGTAATAACACTTTATAATCATTTATGTAGAATATTTGAAGGTAAATCTTTATGTAAATTCTGTTTTATATATTTTTTATTTAATTTAGATTGATTATGGATTTACTTGATTGTTTGTTTTCGCTAGCGCGCGGAGAGAGAATTTTTGTCAGTATGAGATTTTTAAAAGTTTTGATTGCGAATTACAGACAATCAATTAGCAGCGTTTCGACTCTGATAATGGCAGAAAGAATGAAACATATGTAATATCACTCATTAATCATCGGCTTTTAATATTTTAAATAATAACCCCTTGAAAGGTTCTATTTGAAACATTAAACTGGAGGTTATTAGTAGTTTTTAATTAGTTTCTACTGTAAATGCAATTTTCTAACTTTAATTCTTCTTTAGAAGAAATTTTCTCCAGCTTGTGTCATTTCACTGCCCAATATGCAATAGTCTAAATTTATACCCTAAATTTTTCCTGGGGTAGGATAATCTTTCTAATAAAAAAATTCTCATTATAATATTTTCTTTATATACATGTATATATAGATATATAATTTAATAATTTTGCGCATAGTATTTATAGTACTTGAAGAAACCTGCTTTAATTAATTTTTATCAATTATTGTGAAAAAAATTTTAAAAAATTACAAATAACTTTGCTTTATTTTTCAGTAAAGAGTTTTCTTATTTTGGTCAAACTTTGAGAATGAAGAATTAGTTTATCACGTAAAATACAATTATATACTTTAAAAACAGTGTGACTTAGTAAAGAAGAGAAAATTGGAAGTTTTATAATTAAGTGGTATTTACTTTCTATTGTCATAATATAAGATAAATTAATTATTAACTTAATTTTAATGAACAAATTCCTGAGCAAATGTTTGAAGTTCTTTACGCTTAATATATTGTCTGACAGCTTAGAACATATATTTTTAATTTTCAGCGATAAAGAACATATAATGCATTATTGGCCGGTTATTACGGATTTAATTGGCCGGTTTACAATTTAAACACAGTAGGTGATAAAAATATATTCCATTATTTTCGGCAATTCAATAAACTCAAAAAAAATGAGCAGAAAATTTTGATGGAAAATCCTAGAGGGAATGTGCGATATAAAATCAGAAATTTAATGATATTACGATGACTTTCTGTTAAGTGGTCTACTACACAGATCTCTTTCAAAAACGATTTCAATGCTTCCTTGTTTCCTTTTAAAAGAAAATGTGTATTTCCTTGCACAGAAATAACACCAGCCGCCACACCGTAGTTCCCACATGAAGAAAGATAAAAGAAATCTAGCATAAAGAGATAAAAAAACTAATATATGATCATTTATTACATAGCCGATAGTATTGATCTATCACGTAATGAATCTGCGGATTTTACGTTTAAGAACATCAATATGTTGTTAACAAAAATAAGGGTATAAAGGAATTATAAAGGAAAAACAGAAGTTAAACCTTCTCTAAAATCCTAACGCTAATATGAGAAAAAGAAACGGAATTGTGAAACGAATTTCTGTTAACAGATCTTGCGTTCGCATTTGAAATTTTCAGCAGCAACTTTTCAGATATCCGTTTCCGATACGTCAGAAATGGTTCCTATATCTAAGAAAGAGATGGACTAGTGTAGAAAAGGTTATTCCACCATGCCATACATTTTTCATCACGTTTAAATTTAAATGTATCAGATATTAGCTGATAAAAAGTGTAAGTTGCTAAATTTATTGAAGTTTTGAAGTATGAGATGTCAAATATTAAAATAGTATATCAAAACCTGACATGATAGTGCATAAATTCAAAATAAGTACGAAAAGTATTGCAAAAATAGGAAGTACAAAGAAAATGTAGCTGATGAAATTGTGCAAACAATATCACAAATAATAAATAATTTACATTTCTAAAAACATCGTCAACAGGGGGTCGCTATATCGAGAGAAGGATATAGGTCGGCATTTCTGAACTGATATGGCACAGAATGAACTGATTTACTAATTTAAAGCTTTAATTAAATGCAAATAAAATTGTGTCTTTCACAGTCTAACTCTTACAGCCTGAAATAAACAAAGTATTTTACCAACTTCTATTTCGCTAACTTTGTCCATTTGGGCAAAACTGTAGGGCTTCATTTGTTTCTATCTGCATACCAAATCCCTGATGATGGTGAGCCGAGAAATGTAAATTCTTTTGTTACCTTTGGCGCTAATTTTATGAGTTTTTTTTTTGCCCAATTTTTTGCACTATATTGTATTTGCACTTTATATTTTGCAATAGTTTTCACACTTACTATGCATTTATGCGCTATTGATCTCAAAGCTGGACGCGCTCTGTATTCACAATGGTTTACTGCATTTAAAAACACTTTTTGCTCTTATTTTTTAACATTTGCTTACTCCACGTTGAATCTACATTGAATTTAAATATTTTTAATTTCTCTCCTTCTCTCTCTATGTATGAAGTTTATCCATTTGGAAAAGTGATACCCTCTTTGGTCTGAGAGCATAATTTAAAGAAAATTTCGAATGCGTGAGGAGTGCAGATTCCAGTAGGTTCAATGACAGAAAGTAGTGCTACTAATTAGATGATGATACATTAAGAATACAGTATATAAATTTAAGACAATCTTTCAAGGTTTCTTAAAAAGGAAGTTAACTTTTTTTAAAGTTTAAAATCATTAATCGCATATTACTTATACTATTAATAATTATTTCATAATATGTATGTTGCAGAGTTCGGCATAAGAAACCTCTTATTCATGAAGCATCAAACATCGAATGTCTAAATCACTGTAACAATACACTACCTCAATATCATAATATCACCTGGGAAGCCTGTTTTAATTCATTAAGTCCGTCCTTCACATAAAGAGAAGCTGTAAGTTGAAACCATTTTCACCATTCAAGGCCCAATCAAAAGCCTTTCTTAGGAACGAATTATAGTCTATTATTTTCATTTTGAATTTTATATGACATTTTTAATTAGTCGCCTTCGAATAAGCGAGCTGATGTCTTGACAAAAACACATATACACCAATAAAGTTTAATTCTTAAAGTTACAAAACTTAAAAATCTCGAATTGCTAAATATTTGCATAATTTAGTTATTTTCATCTAGCACTGAGTCCACTACCTTGCAGCCGCCGGGACAGGAAAGTGGTTAGTTCCTCTGACTGCCCTACTGAAGGATCCCGGTTCGAATCCCGAAAAGGCATGGAGGTAATTTGTCCATCCCTTCACAGGAGGCTACGGTAGCCAACCTATTTGGTGCCTCTTTAACAAAGAGACTGCTGCTTCCAGTCTCAGCAGCGGCCAATGCCTATAAACGGCCCCATAGGGAGAAACTTGCGAAATAAAGTGAATTACGTACACTTAAATATCTTTACATTATATACTTATACGCTTGAATGCATACAAGTTTTACCTTATTTCTATGCATGGTGCATTCCTGATTTTATACATATATAGCAATCAGAGTTTTTTTAAAAAAGCAAAAGACCAAGTAAAACTTTGCAGCACGTATCCTACAAATCTGATCAATGTCATGCAATGAACACGATACGAGAGACGTTGTTGCTCAATGCGAAGTTCTTGCGGTTTGCCGACTCATAAAATCGTGGTTATGTTTTCTTTCCAGGGTGAGTGCATAAAAGAATACGAGTCGCTATGACGTCACGTAATTTTCCTTCCCGTTACGAGTATTTTATCGTGAAAATCCATGCGCCTTTATTATCTTCCTCCTCCACCATTTCTGGGTTGCTTTCAGATAATACGAAATATTGTGTGTTTAGGTAATGATGCAATTTTACTTTCCAGTCTTGTTAGACGTACTTTAATAGTCCGTTCCAGCGCCATGTATAATATAAACAGCTTCGTATTAGTCCTGATTAAGTTGATTAAAGATATTTAAATAGCATAATATGCCACTGAAAAAATATATATTCATCTTTGTGCTTTAACTGGCTTAAATGATGTTATTTATATCGGTATTTTAAGAGACTTTACTAAATAATATTCATGACTGAAATGTTTTAGGTATCAAGCTTAAATAAAAAGCTAGAAATATAAACTCTTATACTAAGAACACACAGCAAACCTGTTATTATTAATCTGCCGCACATGCACCATTATAGATCTGATTAAATTATATTAAGGTGTGTTTGCACTGACAGAATTTAAAACTATCATATAATATCCGTGGATATTATATTAAAATAAATTATTTCTGAATTAATAAAATTGGTTAAAGTGAAAACATAGCGGGCGTATAGGTGCTGAGAAAACAATGCATGGGGAAAATGTCGTCGTACAAAGTATTGTGATAAAATGAAAGCATCTACAAATCGTTGCATAATGCCGATATGCGCATTTTTTTGGCTGAAAACAATTTATATGAATTTAACGGAGTGATATCTAAGCACAAGATATAAGAAATATTCTTGCTTTTGCGTTTCGTATTTTTATAATTAGAAATAAATTGTTAATGAAAAAGGAAGAAGGAAACTTAAGCATTCAAAATTTGGAAATTTATGAATATTAATTGTAAATGATACAATTAACAGGATTTTAAAATTATGTATTTTCCTCCTCTTAATCTTTTTTATTAATTGTTTCATAAAAATCTATTAATATATCTTTATAGAAGCGGTTAATGAAATATTGACATTTAATACTTAACAGTATAAGTTTAACAGTCCATCAAATGCTATAATGTAGCATTAAGTTTTACCAATTCCCAGACCTTGAATACTTAAGTTTCCTTCTTGATTTTCAGTAAAAATGGATTAGTTGATTCGAAAATATAAAATAAGGGGGTAAAATATTCCATTTTTATTGTCCTCACAAATCATCACTCGGATATTTATTTAAACTTTTATATTCAGAAAACGCATTCTGCGAAGTTATCGTAACGCGATATGTAGGTACTTTATTTTTTACCACAGTATTTTATACGAAGCTATTCAAAACTGCAAAGTTTTATCCCGCTTTGTTTTCTAATACTGTATATTAGAACTGCAATGTTTTCTTTTTGCTTTTATTTCTCCCACGATGTTTCATACGATAACGTTTTCCACTTACGTTGTTTTCTCCGCCACGTTTTCTTCCACAGTGTTTTTACTGCGATGTTTCTGGGAAACGCCATGAATTGTATTTAGTAGTGCTTACAATGACAAAATTTAAAATTATTAATAAATGCTTGAGATATTATATTAATGAAATGAAATATTTCAGAAGTTGTGAAATTGTGTTTAGTTGGGCTTATAATGATGAAATATTTCATACATACTGGAAAATTATACTAAAACTAAAATATTTTAGAACTAACGAAATTCTACAAGATTTATTTCAATGATATGATTTATAAGGTACTGAAAAACTATACGGCAAATGATGTGATTATATTTTAATGCTGTTTAGTGTTAGAGGAATTGCAAAGATGAAAATTTCGTATTAGCCCCCATTTAAGACGATGGTCTCCTCACTTTAAAACGACCTTCTTAAAAACGATGATTATATCAAATATGCAATGTAACACTTTAAAAATGCATCACGATACTTAATTATTAATTAAGGTTCTTTACCATTAGGAAAAAAAATATTTAGTTCACCTTTTGGTATGATATTTCAGACTGCTTAATTACCTTTCTTTAAAATGACTCTCTGAAAATCATGATTATCTTAAATATGTAACCTAACACTTTAAAATACACTGCGATACTTTATTATTAATTAATTTAATTCATAATTAAGAAAAATGTAGTTAACCTTACGGTATTATTTTTAAGACAATTTAATTACCTTTCTGGTCGAAAGTTTTCACTACATCAAGTTCATATATGAGGAGCTGTTTAATGTGTAAGTCTTTTTTTTTGTTTTGTTTTTTGTATAATATCGACATAGAACCTAAGGGTCTTCTACTGTGTGAACCCGTCTTACATTCAGGGCAAATACCATAGGTAGAAATAGCGTTTATCCTTGAGTTATTTTATAATAGTATTTTATTTTAGTATTCTTGTTATAGTATTTCCTATTCTTACATATTTGTATCACATTCGTATTATTATACACATATCGTATACTTTACAGATCTAGATAATATGTATTATTGCGTTATATATCCGCTGTATAATTATTATCATTTTATGTATTATTCTATTATTCTTACTTATATATTGTTCTATTATCCTAACTTATTTCTTTAAACCTCATAGCATACTTTGTAGAATACTGGAGTTTTGTATTTGTTTAAAAAACGTTAAAAAGGAAATCATAGGAAATTAACAACAAAGTATAAATATGTGAATATATAAAGTAAAATAAGCTACAAATCTACGTTTTGCATAAACTTTGACTGTTCGATCCGAAAATATTCGTAAATATAGAGTTGGAAAGAAAGTAATTTCAGTTTTATAGTGTAAAATAAAATAAAATTTTTTCTATACAAAAAACGAATTTTAATCAGTCAAATATCTTCCATTCTGTTCGATGACCATCTTTCTGATAGCTTCATCTTTCCGCGCTCTTAGAACTTCTGGACTTTATCAACAATAAATGTTAATCCTATGGTGCAAGGTCGCGACTATATGGGGGATGCAACATCACTTACCAGCCAAGTTCAAATAATTTCGTATACGTGTTGTTAAAGATGTGTGAGACTTCGCAATGACGTGGTGCAACATGATTTCTTCGCGATTTCCAGTTCCGGTCCTTTCTCTTTGATTGCATCCTCCAATTTCGTAAGTTGTTGGCAACAAACATCTGAGTTAATCGTTCGGTTGCTTCAAAGCAGCTCAAAATGCATAATATCTTCGTAATCCAACCAAGTTGACAGTATTACCTTTTACTGATGCAATTTAGCTTTCGACACGATTTGTGCTGATTCAAATCTCCTTGAACCATGATCTTTCTCGATTAATGTTGTTGCAGATGATCCATTTTTCATCACCAATGATAATTCTTTCCAAAAAAGGGTCGACTGCACTAAGTTTGAAATGAGTATCCAAAAAATTGTATTCGTTAAGAAAATTTCTTTCAATTCATGCAAAACCCAAATATCGAGCTTTTTAACGAATTTAAGTCATTAATGTGAATTCATTTGTCGTGTGTGATACATTTAACTTTTTGCAATATCTCGCGCAGTTGTGTGACGATTCGATTCACTTACGGCTTTAATTCTGTCATCATCGACTTCAGAAGATCGGCCAGAAATTTGATTATCTTCAAGTAAAAAATCTCCAGAACGAAATACTTTGAACCAATTCTTACACGTGTGTTCTATTAAGCAATCAAATCCATAAACTTCCCATAATTCTTTGTGAACCTGAACCGTTTCTTGCCTTTAAAAAAATATAAATGTAAAACATGCCGAAAATGTTTTTGGCCCCTCATGTAAAATTTGATCATAAAGTGACAGTTGTAATTAAAAATATACGAAATTGATTTCTATCGCAACCTAAAAGTGTCAGTTGCTAAATCACAAAAGAAAAAGAAACATAAGATTGAAAGAATAATCATAAAATTAATATAACTCTATCTATTTGTAAAAACCGAAAATACTTCCTTGACAACCCAGTAGTTCTAAGATACAAAATGTAACACACATCTAAAATATAAAGTTTGAGCAGACTTTTTATACAGTCCAAGAATAACTTTCTACGTAATAAATGAATAAATGCATTTTCTTTTTAATTTACAAACTTAGTAAACCTTGAGTTAGGGTAAATGAAGTGGCCTTTGCTATAACGTCCTGAGATTAGTCCATAGGTAGCTGTGGAATTGCTAACTAGTATAAACTTTGTTGATTTAGTTAATTGTGAAATATGATGAAAATCAACAAATTTCAAATTATGAGGAATTACTTTTATTACTTTAGTTAGAATTTCTAGAGAAAGTTTTTAACTTGTCTTATTTTTCTCAAGAAATATTTTTTGCGGCAATGATAGTGAGTGATTGATTATTTTACAAACAGGAAAAGGCATAACTTCTCCTTGGCAATAAGAGAATTACTCATAATCTAGAATTTATCTTTAAATATCATCTTATTAATTCATTAAAAATATATTGCGCTTCTTTCTTTTTATTAAAATAAAACAAAAATAAATCAGGATGATCTGATTTAGAAACCTTAACGGATTTAAGCAGCCTCAGAAAAATTGCAAAATGAGGAGATACGAATTTAATAAGATATTAAAACTAAGACATAAGTGACACATTTATCTGCACCTTACAAAAATCCTGCAGAGGACAATAAAAATAAAACCAGAAATTAAGATAAATTGAAAAGTACTGTCAAGTACACCCTGCAGATACATACACACACAAAAAATGGGCTATTTCAATATCTTCCGTTCTACTGCGTTCATTGGTTTTTTCATATCTGGAAATCGTGATTTTTTTAGCTCCTCGGTGTTGATTGAATTTGGTAAATATTTACTAACATCTCTTTTTTACTAAACTTATTTCCTTCTTCCACAGCCGGAAATTTAGGTTCAGTCCAAATAAAATTCGCAGCTATTTTCTGATTTATTTTTAAAATCTGTATTATTTGGTAATTTTTATAAATTTTTCAACAAACGTTTTGAATTATAACCTAAAAGACTCATGCCATCACCTTAAAGTATATGCATTTCTAGGCATGCCTGCAAAAAATTGGTGTTTTTTATTTAAAATTTTCCAAGATTTACGTGAGTTTGTATATTGGATCATTTTGAAATTTGGCGTATTAGTTATAAGCGAAAATAACTCCAAATGTTGTTTACTCTTTTTGTTTTAAATTATTTGAAAGAATGAATGATGCAGCTTTTTTTCCGTCGTGCACAGTGAAAGAAAAATACATTACAATAAATTAAGAACTTCACCAAGTGAAAGATCTTTGGGGCAAACTGAAAAACGTGCGCCAAGATAAATTTTTAAATTTACTGATAAGTTTTCCATCAGATTTTACAAAATTTAATATTTAGGCATAATTTGAGTCTCAGAATCGAAATATGTAAAACCATCAGTATATCATTTAAGAAAAAGTCCTATTTTGTGTAAAACTATCTATGTTAGAATAATGCTATATATAAAATCTAATGCATATTCTAAGTCGCGCTTTTGAGACATGGAAAACACAGATTAAATTTCATCAATCTTCGCAGTAGAAGGGGGAGATATAGAATTGTCCACTTTGTGTGTGTGTGTGTGTCAGGAGTATACATAACACTTTTAAAGAATAGAAATATCGGTATTTAAGAATGTATTGAACATTATCTTCGTTTTTCTGTTTAGGAAAAATTTCTCTCTAGCTGTTCAAGACATGCATCCTTATTGCTACCTCCATTGGAAGATATATTATAATGCACAGTGTATCCGAATAGTTCTTAAAATATGTGCACTGTCCTCCTCAATGTTCACTCCCCTCTGACCAGAAAACCCGTATATACACAAGCTAGACTATTTATGTCTGTAAGAACGTATATATACGTACATCTTGAAACTATGTCCAAGAAATTAAGGCAATATATTAAAAATGCATAAACCCAAGTATAAAGTGCCAGGGGTATTTTGGAATTAAAAGCAAGAAAATACCTCTTTCTCATAGCGGTTTTAAGAAATTTGGTCTTTCTTAGTGAAATCAAGACCCTGTCAGAGGGCTATCTACTTTATCTTTGAAAGTTACTGCAATGGCATTAAACGTTTTAGGCAAGTAAGCCTGCTGTAGGTTTCCAAAACATAATCCCATTCCCAAGTGCAGGTCGCCAACCAGCATGAGCCATGAGGTAAATTTTGGTTAGTCACAAAGTTAGTTTTGTTTTGTTATGCAATTTACACATTTAAAAAATTATTAGTTTGTTTGTATATATTAATTTATTGTTATCATGCATCTTTATTTTTAAACTATTGCTGCGTGCGTACGGCTTCATAACATATCGAATGCACATAGGTCCGATGATCGGTTAATAAAATTTATTTTATTAAAAGAAACACTTCAAATTTCCGGAATTATCCACAGAAATACTCGTATAAGTCTTCATAGTATCACAGAGTACAATCAGTGGCTACACTTAAAACTGTTAAGGATGATAAATACAAAGCAATGTAAAGAGAAAGCTTACCCGGAGATATCTCAGTTCACGCTGAACTAACATCGCGCAACAACAACAACTGAGAGTAGATGCTCTCTCCGGCCTTATATAGTTTTCAACCGGCCGCCGAGATATTTCTAGTACCTCTGGAAATTGCTGGAAAGTAATATGAGGGTCGAATTACGGTTGCAGCTAATATAATGACCAATTACATTTATTCAGTTACAATGCCTCTTAAGGAGATACAGGAAAAAACCAAAATGCCATCAAATAGTCACCAAGTTTGGCGACTTTCGGCGATTTCTTGTCAAATTTAGTGACAAAATAAGTAGCCAAAACTATTGTGAGTTTAGCAATATCTCGCCCAATTACCGAGATACCCATTTACTCAATGTTAAATGGACTTGCCTCTGCATTCTTACTTTTTCGGCATAGCTAGTCTAATTTTTTTTTGTTGTTGTTGTTAAATTATGCGGAAAAAACAACAATTTCACATATAATTCCACTAAGATCATCTATTTATGTACAAATTTGTAACACTGTTACATTTTAATTGCTTTTAAATCCTCTTTTTTTCTTGAAAATAACTGTGCGCATGTGGGTCGCAATAAATGGCAAGTGGAGTCGCATTAATCGCGCTGCTAAAAGATTCTGCAAACAGCGGTATTACGTATGGTGTTATAACATATTAAGTATTGTACAGAAATTGCTCACTTTCCAGATTTGCATACATTTGCGCCTATTTGGTACATAATTATACACATTTTATGATTATGCCCAAATGCTTCATATTTACTTTTAATACTTCATCCTTAAAATGCAGTCTTTTGGTGCCCTTCCAAAGGCAAAGTGCATTTGCTTTTATTGTGTTAATATTGCTACTAGGGAACTATTTGGAAATTTTTTCAGTCTTGTATCGATTATAAAGTCAGCTGATATTCACACATGCCTTGGATTGACATAATCAAATATGCAACAGACATATTCTAAGCAGAAAACAAATATCTTCTTCTCACATTCTCATAATAATTCACTTGCATATTCTCATGCATATTCTACTGCAAGGTTTCTTCAAAGAATTCCTTAAATAAGCAAGCAAGCTCCTAATGCTGAAAACTTCTATAACATTGTATCTAAGTACAGAATACGAAGACATTTAAAGGAAAAGCATGATGCTTTGGGAGCAAGACTAAATTTATTTTTCTCATTTGCGCAAGCAAACTAATTCGAATGAATGCCTGGATACATTTACGCGCGTTGGAAGAATACGCCAGGCTTGTACAAGCATGTAATATGCAATGCCATCCACTGAGGTTAAAAGTAATGTTTACAATAAGAATGTACGGAATGCTCAAGTTTAACAGAAATCTATTTCACATTTGAAATGTTTAGCTTAGCGGAACCAAATTTAAAATGAAAATGGTCGCCGGAATAAGAATAATAAGAAAAGAATTTTTAAAATTAAATATTTATGTTTTAAAAGCAGTATTTAAAAGCATTTTTGCTAAAGTAGGAAGAAACTTAACATTTCTCGAATGCGAAGCTTCCCAATTTCCCGAATCCTTCATATAAAAAAATAAGATATAAAATAATGTAACATTTATTTAATATTAAGTATTTTCAGTTAAAATAAACAAAACTTGAAATCTGCATTTAATATAAGGGAAATACTTTAACAATGCAGCTTTCATACGTAAGGGACATTAGCACATGAAGCACAGGATCGAAAAGCGTGAATCTTTAGATTAATTTTCTTAATAAATTTGTAAAAAAAATTAAATATCAATTCACTTTTTTATACATTTTCAAGAATCTTTTTAAATCAAAGCAAGTATGGAGGAGGAAAAATTACTTCAAGGGCTAACGTAGATAAAATATGGAACTCTAAAGTATATCCAGGCTCACACGCGGCCGAGCGGTTAAATCCCTGAACACTGTAATTCGGTCTGAGGTTCGAAATGCACGGACATTTTCGGTGTTTTTCCCATGTGTAAAGTGTTAATGCGAGCCAGTTTATCTTAGAAAGTCCTCCACGAAGGCATCCTTCCCTGTTGTGCCTTAGAGCGGAACACGTAAATAATAATAAATTATGTCCAGAAGATTAAGAAAATTCAGTTACTTGCTTATTTTAAGAGTTCATGAAATATTAAACTCTGAACAATTTTAGAAAACCGCCCAACCGGTATAGTGGTTAGTATGGCTGACTGCCTTGCTTAAGGGCTCAAGTTCGAATCACGGAGAAGGCATGTACGTTTGTAAATGTATAGTGTGTCGGTGCGGCATGGGGCACTCTAAATATGCGGCGAGTCGAAAGTTCGTCTCGAGAGGTTTGTGGCAGAGAAAAAAGGGTGGGAGATCCTCGGACCTGTTCCCCCGGGGTACGCTCCATCAAAATTGGGGGCGGAAAGGAGCTATATCGCACTGCCACTTGTATGGTGCTCAAGTTTGTTGCCAGCGGCAGGCGTAAACTTGCGTTCCTCAAGTGGAATGTCGTGGGCTTGGACTGTCTAAGGTCAGACAAGTGAACGTTAGCAACAACACCAACGCTTTTAGAATAATCAAAAAACCTAGAGAACTTTAATGCATATTTTATGCATCTGGTTCATTTGGAGCACAAATACAGTTATGTATGTAATGAGATGCTATTCTACTACTAGATCGCATGCTGAAATAGTATGGTGTTCAGGGTTGCCACAAGGCAATTTGTACTGTACGAATTAAGTGTAAAAAAGGGTGGTTATTTTTTTAATGAACACTTCAATATGATGTCAATAAAACGTATCTTTTTAATTTTTCAGCGTTTTGAGTTAAAATATTTAACTGTGCTTTAGACTAGGATTCAAAAGCTTCAAATGACAAAAACTGCGTGAATGCTTTCGAATGTCAAATCTAGGCCTACGGAATTGTTTGACATTATGAATATTTGAATATTCCAGGCCTAAATTTTAGTACTCTCAATGTATAATAAACCGCACAAGAAAGGAAATACATAAATTTCTCAGAATTTCAAATCTATTATCACCAAATATTTGGAATGTATTCCCAATAAAAAAAAGTCAGAAAATTAATCACATTAGGATACGTTTGCTTAAATTCAGAGTTTTCACATAAATATGTTTTCTTGAAATATACAAATACCTGTATTTAATTTTATATATTACACATTTTTCGACATAAAGCGCAAAGTAAAATCTAAACTAAAAGTGTAATTACTGATGAGAGTATTGTATTTCTCTAAAACGTTTTAAATGTTCTTTTATTTACTAAGGATAACCCGAAAAATTGCATAAATACTTTATAAATGCAAGATCCCATTCTGAACCGTTCTACCAAAAACTGTTCACATAAGTTTACGAAGGGTAATAAAAGAACTAGACTTGAATGTAAATGGCAAACCATACATTGAGGGAATGTCGCCATCCACTCTGCTATGACACAAATAATCATGTTCCCAAATCAATCTAATATTATCACTGTTAATAACTGCGTGTGTGCGTCATATAAATTCAATTAATATCATGGCGCCCATGAACTCATAAAATAACGCTTATTGCAGCAACGGAATGTCATTTAGTGTTCAATAACATTGCAAACGACGGCAAAGCAAATTAACCACATCCATTTATCTCTTTATGATTAGATTTTACGCCCTAGTATCGAATCATGCTCTCGACAGCGTCAGGGAAATGTGTTGATGTAGCGCACTTCTAGTTATTGTAATTTACCTTATTACAAGTTACACTTTCAATATGACAGTTATTGTAAAATATTACAGTTACAGATATATCCAATAGATCAATGTAGCAATACGGTTAATGCAACATAAATTTATATTAGGCGGTTTCACTTCATGAATAATAGTATAATCTAACGTACTCTCCTGGGATTCAGCCGATTTATAAATAATTAGATGCTTCAAATGCTTGATATCAAAAACAGATCCAAATAAAACTTAACATGAAGTTTGCCATGTTCGAATTCATGAAGGGAAATTTGATATAAACTGCATTTTTCCCAAAAAATTATTTCTTTTGAGTTCCTAAAAGATATTCCTATATATATTTATGTGTGTGTGTGTACATACATACATACATATAGATAGATGGATAGATATATACTCCCTTACCCGGCTTAAAAGGTTTTACTCGGCTTTTATTTTCACAGTCGTTGGTGTAGTCATATACATCCAGTTACAGAAGTGTTTTAAGTGACGAATATGTTCGTGTTTTGACAATGTCAAATTAAAAAAAAAATAGTTTAATTTTCCACAAATCGAAATCCCACTTTTAATTCGATCTACAGTTTCCTATACTTATATTTGGAAAAATTTTATAATCATTAGGAAAAAATTAAATTATAAGCAGTTTGAATCATGTATGACAAAAATTGAGAAAAATTGAGAGATAATTTCAAAATTTGCAGTTTTTGATATTTATTCAACTTGCTTGAAAAACCGCTTAATTGAGTTAAAATAGTTCGAGGAACTACATATAAAAGAAGCGCATCCAAAATGTGTATAATTCAATAGGTCGTATAAGTGTGGTATTTACATCAGATATTCCCCCTCCCCGCCTTTCTGGTAATAGTGTTACGAAATATTCATCTGTTAATATAGCTTCCCTGAAAGCGTGGTTAAGATGGCCAGAAAGGTGGCAAAGAAAGGAAGGGCAGCCAGATTTGGAGCGAAATCCCCCACTGGGCGACAAGATTGGCGATATGTCATAGACGGAGCGAGCTGTAGAACGTATTCTTACCGGTTTCCCCGAGAATGTTCTCGAAGTGAGTTCAAAAGCTATATTTACTCTACCCTTACGCAAAGAAGAGTATCTTGAGTAGTCGATTCTTCATGAAGTGTTGTCATTAATCAATCCAAATCCACGAATCCGGAGAAGGCAACCATATGAAATTATTTTTCCTCATGTTTACCGCTATCATAGCTTTCTTCCATGAAATTACTTAAATTCCATAAAATTCCATAAAATTACTAATTCCATAAAATTACTAAATTCCATAAAATTACTAATTTCCATAAAATTACTAAATCCCGAAGGATGTAAAAATAGATTAAAAATCAGCAAGAATTTTTTTTCTTTCCCAACCACTGATTACTTTCTCATTGAAGAAAAATTTGTTCATAGTGCATTACAGTGGTCAACCTATATTGCATTGTGAAAAAAGAGGGCAAGACGTACGCATACAAATAAGCCTTTAGCAGGAATCCACAACTTTAGTCTCAGCCTACAAGTCAAACTGCGCAAATCATTATACTGTCCAGTAATAGGAAAAAGATTTACAAGAATAACAATTTCACTTCCGTTTTCAATTATAAAAAAGAGTTGAAATTAGTTACCCAGCGGTATTGCTACGTTAGTTGATTAATTTTTAATACAGAGAAATAAGTCAAATGAAGTTCGTAAGATAATAATAAAATCAGAAGGGCATACTGGGGCACTAGATGCTCTCACTAGTATGATTTGTTAGAGTATGAAGCAATTAGTACGATTCCCGAAATTTTCTCAGTTGATCATCATGTTTAAAACCGATTCCAAGTAAACCAAAAAATATGGCTTTGTTTTCTCTAGCATTTATCATAAATAAAATAAAAATTTTAATATTAAAGAATTTAATTGCAGTGTTAATATTTGATGCAAACAGCAGACCTAGTATTGGAAACAGACTCAAAGAGTCCAAAGATTGTTCAAAGATTTTGTGTAAGAGAAATATCGAATTTCAACAAAGAGAACACATAAAAGAGACATTATATCTTAGCTCTACGTATTTGCCAGAGTCCGCAAGTTCCTATTTTAGTATTTAAGAAGAAAAATATGAAGATTTTTAATCAGTAATCGGTATTAAGACTATCTCTTTCATATCATCCCACTTTCAAAAATTTACCAAATTTGAATTATAATAAATATCTTATTAAAATTATATTCATGCACTTCATCCAACAGTATGAATGTCAAATAGTAGTATGTTTTTTAGTTCACAAAATGATTATTTTTAGGTCACAAAAACAGCACATTTGTGAGGATTATTTAATTTGTTTAAACAGTTATTTTATGCCTGGAATTTTTACTGTCAAATCTCTCTTTGCGTTTTCCCACCTGAATGGAAATTAATTCGTGTATATATAAGTGAGTGTTTGAGATTGTTAAGTCAGAGCGTGTTCTGTCTCTTGAAAGCCACGTTACTAGGCTGCTTTTCTAGATAGCAGTTCCTGTCTTCGGCATTGCATTACTTCTTGCCGATATTTAAATTCATACCAGAGAAGTCTGAGCCAACTTCAGGATTAAATTGTTTTGTGTAGCCTTTGGATATTAGATATTTACATTTAGCTTTACATTTGAATTTCTGCTTTGAGTTTCTCGTTGTAAATGATAGCGGATTTGTAAGCACCAGGTGTGCCTCTGTGTATCATTTTGTTTTGAAATAAAAGATCTGTTACAGCCTTCTTAAGTCTCTCTTATGCTTAGACATAGCTATATGTCGCTTTACGTCTATCAAAAGTTTTGTCACAGTTTACAATAGTGAAAGATATTAAAATTTATAAATCGCGCCAGAATACAGGAACTCTTATCTAAAATAACCTAGTAACGTGAAGAGACAGAACACGCTCTGATTTAACAATCTCAAACCCTCTCTTATATACACGCGAATTAATTTTCATTTTAGCTGGAAAACGGAAAGAGAGACCTGACAGTAAAGATTCCAAACATAAAATAACTGATTAAACTAACTAAATAAACATCACACATTTTTCGGTTCATAATAAATATTAAATTTTTTATATATATTTCATATCTTATTATGATTATTTTCTAATATTTTAAGGTTTTAGTACCTTTAAATAATTCACAAAATTGAATTCTCTACGCTTTTCCCTGAAAACCAGTTTTTTTACAAGGATTTTAAAACCAATTTCGTATAAATTTCGCTCTAGAACTCAAATTATGGTAAAGAATAGTTCCAAGCTTTTGCAAATTAAAGTTCCAACTAGTTTGTTAAGTTTTGCATTTCTGAAAATTCTTTTTATTAAATCCCCCGATACTAAATGTAATAAACATAAAATGTTTTTACTTAAAATTTTATACAAATACATAATTCCGCATAACAGAAAAGTTAATTTTCTAGCCTATCTATCAATATATTTTTTTCAATTTTAAAAAAGTAATGTGCTTACAAGATTCTAGTGTAACTTTTTTTCAGTTAATATTTCATAAAAATGTAATTTTCCTGTTTGCGTGCATAGTTCCTCTGAACTAGCTATTTGAAATTTCAAGAATTTTCGAAGAATTTCGTAAACTCCATATCTATATGAAATGACCAGTTACCATATTTATGACTTAACAATCTATAAAAAAACAAGGAATTTTAAAATCCTATGAAATTTTTTACTCGTCATTTTCCGTTATCTCAACTAAAATTACGATAATTATGGATTATTTTTTATATATATAATTATACGGCAAAAATTGTTAAAATTTTGTTACCGGTTTTAGTAAATTATTCAGTGGTAAAAAGCTGCCACTGCGTTCAAACACAGAAACATAAACATCTTTACAAAACATATCTTAAAACAAAGCCATTCTTGTCTTAAAATTTAGGTCTAATATCTTGATATATTGATTTTTCTGTCAATAGTTGTGATTATTTGCTGTTTCCAAATCCGAAGTTTTTTTTTTTTTTTTGTTAAACATGACAATTTGTAATTCCCGGTAAAGTACTCAGTGTATTTAATTCTTAACTACTGGAGAATGAAGGCATAAAAGTACTTCGATTAAAATTATTTAGATTTTTCGAAATTTTTTTTGTAACTGATAAAATATGATTCAATTTTAAAACATTAATGGAATAAGCTTAGAAACTATACGCGATTTATGCATCAATATATTTCTTCTAATGCATCAAAACCTTTCTTTGCGAAAAGTAAATGTTATGACTTAACTGGCTTGTCTGGCAGTAATATCAGCACAAGCCCAAGGAATTTCTCGTGGCAAGGAATGCAAGATTGCGACTTTCGTTGGCAAGTGCCTTGATCACCATACAGGCGACAGCACGACTTTGCGCAGTTCCGCCTCCAATTTTGATGGAGAGCACCCCGGGATGACGGGTCCGATGGTGTCCTTCCCTCTCCCCTACCACCAACCTCTCGAGAGGGCTTTTGGTTTCCCGCATATTTAGAGTGCCCCATGTCTTATGGATACTATTCATTTACAAACTTCCATCCCTTCTCCGGGATTCGAATTCGGGCACTTCGGTGCGGCAATCAGCATCGCTAACCACTGTTCCGGTTGGGTGGCGTCAAAATTAATTCATACCATAAAAAACAGAAAATTTTTTCTAGAAAATCTGATATTATGAACGTCCTAATGCAAAACACTCAGAGCAGTAGAAGGCAGTCTTTGTTGTTAGTGGCAAATATCTTATTACAACAAACTACTTAATCTCTTAATGTATAAATGCTTAGAACTATTTAAGGCTTTTAATTAAGCTTTAGATAACTGCTGTTTGCCTACTAATACTCTAGATCAGCGATTCTCAAGAGAAAAATAGGGGTTAAGCAAAGAAAATAGTGTTTTTAACTATTAAATTTAAAAAAGAAGCATACCAACATTCTGTTATAACAAAGTTTTTCATAAATGATGCTTGTTAAAGGAATAATAGAAATGAATTTTCTATTTAATAGGGAATAAAAATAAATTCCTTTAAGAAGATAATAGTATCTCTAATTCTTTTAGAGCTGATCGATTTATTAACATGCTGCACTTTATGTCACCACCATTTGCGGGCTCATTGTTTTATATGCAATAAAAATCATTTTCTTACGTCTATTTAGTGTCCTTTGTATTCCTTATTTTTCTAATCTCTTTGAGAATATTGTCGCTTATTTTTGAAGGATTCGTAATATATTGTACAATTAAATATCTGTGAAAAAATAACAAACCTAGAATTTCAAAATGGAAAAATTGCTAAGATTGACTAGCGAATAAGCGATGATTCACAGGTGATGAATCCAGGGCAATCTACTAGCACTATGAATATTGAAAAGAAAAGAAAATTTGGTCATAGAAACAGTAATAAAAATTTATCATTTTGGTTTACTTGGAATGGAAATGAAATGAACCCTCAACCTCCATGTGTTGCTTGTGATAAACCATTATACAATCAAAACGTAAAACCATCGTTTCTCAAAGGATATCTTGAATCTAGGCATACCAGTTTAAAGGATAAATCTGGAGAATATTTTAAGAGAAAATTACTGGAGTTCAGAAATACTAAACAAGTAATGAAAAGCTTTGTTACTTCAAGTGAATAAACTCTGGAAGCCAGTTACCTACTAAGAATACCCAAGACTGGGCAGGCTCACACTATTGGAGAAAATCTTATATTACCAGCAGCTAAAGATATCGTTTTAATATATTCAACGAAAAGCGGCTAATGAACTTTCGTCGAAATGTACCTGAGTTTTTATCTCGTGACGCAAAAGAAAGTTCAAGCATTTGGTAAACTTTGCAAGCTAGTTACATAGTAAGCCTAAAAATTACGAAGGCTGGACAGGTTCATGCTATTGGAGAAAACCTAATATTACCAGCAGCTAAAGATATCGTTTTAATGTTATTCAACGAAAAAGCGGCTAATGAACTTAAAATATTCCGTTATCAAATGATACGGTAAGTAAACGAATTCATGAAATGGCAAATTCCACAAAAGAGACACTTATTAAAAAAAAGAGTATTTTGAATTGCAGTTGGATGGAAAAACTGATATAACGAACTTTGTTCAATTATTACCTTGCATATGTTTCGAAGAAGATAAAAGAATCGCGAACAATATTTATGAGAAAGTTCTACAAAAATTAATATTCCAGCAATAGGTGACACACTTGATAAACAGGTCCTAGATAAGAATGAGCCAAATTTGATATTTTCCTAAAATTTAACATTACTAATTATATAAAATTAAAACATATACTAGAATATTATTCATTTATCTTTATCCGATATGCGTATTCAATGTAGTTTTCGTAAACTCTTTTTTGACTTACACGAAGATTTGCTTTGCCTTTATTGATGCACGCTTACTGCTTGCTCAAAGTGACTTTAAATGTCAATGTTAAATTCTCTTAAACTAAGTGAAATTTTAGTCTTCCTTCTTTATTGAAGAACTACTTTTATTAATGCCATTCCAACAGCTTTAGCTTGGAGTACGGTGCGGACATTTGTCGCTTTCTACATTGAATAATTTTTGTAACTGTTCAGGGAAATGATAGTTTCTTTCGCAGAATTGTCTAGCTATATCGTACAGCTGTCGTATAGTTACTTATAATGTTGTCATATAATATATAATACCTAAGTTCTTCTAAAACAGAATAACTTCATACTGAATGATGGTACTTGAGAAAAGAGTGAAAAATATTTTTGATGCACTAATTTCAATAAATAAAACCATTTACATTTCGCTGAAAAACAACTAACTTTGAACGATTTTTTTTCTTTGTCTACAGCCAAGACACATTACGTTTTCCAAGAATATTTTTAGACTTCGCAGTTGAAGTATACCAAGTTAGAAATTAGATAATGTTACATGATAATACTTACTGCCATTATTGCAATTAAAGTAAAAAATCATGATTCAACCTTTATGATGAGTTTCCACTCACTTTTAGATGGGATGACTTTTTAAGGGCGCCCGTCAGCGGCTGAGCGGTAAAGTCCCTGACAAATGTTAGTTCTTCCAGCTTTCGAATCCAGTCGATTGGGCTGGCTTCATGGCCGCTTTCGTGGCTTTACACATGTGTAACCTGCATACAAGTCAGTTTCCCCTAGAAGGTCCTTCGCGAACGCATCCCTTCGCTTAGGCAGGCAGCCTTAACGTGTTTTACCGTAACTTAATAAACCAGCAGCTTTCTGGGCAATTTTTTTTGCTAGACTTTCTTAACCTCTTTGGTATTTTGGAAATCATTTTTGGTACACAGTGTTATCCCAGATATGCCTTATTTCTATGAAGAACTGATTTAGGTATCCTCGCTTCTGGAGGCACTTGATGAATAGATACGTTCGCTTCCTGATGATCTTACAGTTTACGATCATCGTAACGGTTTTTTTTCTCTTTCGGACCCTTTTCTAAACTTTTAATTCATATCAAAATGCCCGCGTTCTTCATATTGAGTGTCTTCATATCTGAGTTTTAAAATTTAAAGTTATTGCTTTTGATATTTGACTATTTTTGTAACAATTAAACACAGAACTTTTGCATCTTTTGGCATCACAGTTATCAAAAAGTAAGGTAGCTTTCATTAAATCAGGTGACTTTTTATAAATATCTTTAGTACTCAATTGAAACTGTTGTTTTCAGAGTTAAGAATCTATATCACCAAGGCAACTTGAAAATTTTGCACAACTTTCTTTTTGTCTCATATTTAATGAATTTACTTGTCTCATTTTCATCCAGGACGCTTTTTAATTAAATTAGCAGGCCACAAATCTTAAAGCCTTCTAAATTTATGAGAGAAAGTATTTTTCAAAAGATTTCAATTTACAGTCACTTACATTTCACTCACATTCAAGTCTTCACACAGCAAATTAATTAATTCAAATTGTTTTGCAGAAAATCATACTAATGACTTACTGTCAGAAATCAAAGGAGAAATGCTAGAACACCGGAATCGTAAAAGCTCTACGATTTAAATTTAATTTGCCTTCTGAACTTTTCAGATTCATCTCATGTAATTAATTATATTTCTTCAGTTTATCTTAAATAATTACTTTCATCTCTTACGACTTCGTCAAAAGCTGCAAATGAAGATGGCGAGTTTTATTTTAAGAAATGGAAAGACAGCGTAAAAGAAAAAAATGTTAAAAGATAGGTGGTAGACAGATTTTTATTAGAGTGATGCTGAATTTAAATAGGATTGTCAAATGAAGCGGGCGACATCCCAAGAAGCGGCAGATATTTAAACTGTTTTTTTATCTCTATGTCTGATACAAATGAGACACTTAGCTGTTTGTAATATGGTTGTGATATGTAAAAACCTCTTGATGTAACAGAGCTCCTTTGAGAGTGTTTCTTTTCTTGTCCAGAATATTTAGAACCTTTGAAAATCGTATCAGCACATTTTGTAGGCCAGTGTTTTGTGTATCTCCAGCAATTTAGTATTAAAGTAAGTCTGATATATAAGTGAAACTTAGTATTTAGTGTCATTTATATTCCTTTCTGCCTCATTTCACTACGAGTTTATGCATTTCAGGATTTTTGCAGATTTGAGCAGCATACAGTTTTACTGTAAGGAGATAGAGGGATTACGATTACGAAGATTGTGCTTACGTGTTTTGGTCTGCAATCCACTGCTGCTTTACCAATTAAAGTAAAGTCTGTTGGCGACTTCACTGGTTCAGTAGTATGGTAGGAATAAATTTAAAGTGTTTTTACTTCTGAGTCTGTCTGCTTAGAGTTCAAAATTCCTGTAGTGATAATTCACTTTGGAATTTAGGTAACACATTATCGAATTTGGCTTTAAATGATTTACTTGTAATCACAACAGGTGCTACAATGTGATATGTAGTGACATATATAAATATGTAGTGACAAGAAGAATGCATGAGGGACAAATCATGAAAGTAGCCCTTAATTCAGAATCTAACAGAGTATCAGCGAATAATCAGTTAGTTATGCTATCCGTTACAAGATAAGCGCATTGGACGAAAATGTTTCATTCCTAGCTACACCTACCTCTGCTCAATCTACAAGTAAAGAAGGAAAATGTAGAAGAGACCGAAAGGAGAGAAGGTAGATCAGCTCAAATTATCAAGCAATGAGAAGTAGTTGAAAACAAACTGGTATTTTTTTCCTGAATCGGTATCGATTTCGGAAAACTTGTTCAATATATTAACTACTGCACAATAAGACTATATGGGAAGAATACATTTATTGATTACTAATACATCTTCGTGTAAACAATTTACCAATACCATAATAGCCATTTTGCCACTACAATAGTGGCCGCATATTAATAATTCAGTAATCAAGACATTTAGATTGAATTCAATTAGGAAGACACATTAACTAGTGGACCAGGTACTTTTGAAATCTTCAGTAGTGCCCAATTCTAATTAATGGACGTAGCCTGGGAATGTTTTACAACACCATGCAAAAATGGCTAATTAAATTATATCACGTATATCTGCTAACAATGCCTATTCTATTTATTTCGATAAGAGCTTAAAACTACGTGTAATATATCTATGGCCAAAAGTAACAAAAATTAGAATTGATAAAGTCTTTTATCTGAAGACTGACATATTTTTTCTAAAGTAAAGAACGTGATACATTTATTAAATATTTTGAGTTAAGTTTTTTACTAATCCTGATTGACCTATATTGCATGCTCTTTCCAAAAATTCCAATTATTCGACGTTTACGGCATAAATAAAATAAGTGATCTAAATCATATTTTTACATAGACTGGGTAAAAAAGGGTTTCTTAACCGGTGGGGAATTGCTCATTCTAATATTGGTGGACTACATCTTTCGCAACAGGCATATATAAAAAGATGCTAAAGTGAGGTTTAATTCATATGACCCAAAAGAACTGAAATTATTAAATTTAAGCGTTATATAGGTGAAACGAAATCAGTTGAATTAAGGAAAAATATAACTAAATGATACTAAAATATAATAATAATAATGTAAGTGATAATAACTATATAAACTAAATAGCACTTATTTATCTAATATAATAAACCTTAAATTTATGTCCAGCTAAATTTTTCAGTTTTACCTAGCATCTGGAACGCAACACTTAAATAAAAAAGAACTTCGGGGAGATGACATTCTGACACATAACGAGAAGAACATTATGGAACAATAAGAATTTAGAACATTGGGAAACAAAGGTTTCCCGAAAATGGAACAAGCCTTTATTTTACAGAATTCATAAATTTACTTCTAGAATTTATTAACTACCTAACATTAATAAATATATACATTAAATACCTAAATTATTTCTAAATACCTTTTTGCTTAAGTAGTTGAAGAATTAAAAAAAATTGAAATTGGTAAGAATGATATGTTTCTAGAGAAGTATCCCAAGTAGAGCCAAGGTCAATGACCAAATTAGAGCAAAAATAAATTCAACTGAAGATGTTCTAATTGTGATATTTTAAATTTGAGTAAGACAAAGCACAAATATTAATTAAGAAATAAAATACAATTTGTTTCAGAAGAATATATTTTGTTTAATTGTAAAACTTAACAGAAAAACAGGGTACTTATATATTATCGCAACCGTCTTAGAAATCGACAAAGTTTCAAAAGTCGCCAAACTCTGTCAACCATACGCATAACAGTTTTTTAGGTAACGATATCCATTTAAAATTGTAAAGTAAAAATTCATCGAATCACTTCTGTAAAAACCGCCAGATCGCGTCCAGTTGATTGCGTTAATATGCAAGAGCCAAAAATAATATTCGGTATACCGGAAACTTTTCTGTCCGTTTTCGGAATAAAACAAAATACAAATTTTTCTTACCGTCGATGAACTTTACTAAATAATATAATTGCCATTATTATTAATGACTTCTTGCCAGCCTGAGGGCAATTTGTATATCCCATTTTCGAAAAATGTTATATCTTTTGATGCGAAAAATTTAACCAGTGCTTATTTGATGGTGAACCAGGCTTCATTTCTGAATATTTTTTAAGGACAAAAACAAATGATAGTCGGAGTGTGCTAAGTCCGAGGAATATAGTGGACCGACAGAATTTCCCAGCCTAGTTCTGCAATATTTTGACGAGTCTCCAAAGCAGCACGTGGCCTGGCTTTATCATGATGCAGTATGATGTCCTTCCTATTGAACATCACCGGTCTCTTTTCTTGGACTGCTGTCTTTAAATTATCCAGTTACTGACAATACTTCTACGAATTGTGCTTTTCGTTAGGTTTTAAAAGCTTATGACATATTGGTCCTTGAATATCCCACTATATGCACAACATTCTCTTATTCAGACTCAAACTGGTTTAGAGGTGGAAGGGATAGATTTTCCGAGTTCACTATATGCCCTTTTCTTTACGATGTTTTCCGTAGGTAATCTACATTTCATCCCCAGTTATCATCCGTTTCAAGAAGGGCTCTATTGTTTTCCGAGCAAGCAGATATGTGCATATGGCGATTCGATCATCCAAATTCTTCTGACTGGATTCATGTGCACCCATCCTGAATATTTGCACACCAATCCTATCTTCCGAATATGGATCGAAATGGTTTTCTGAACTTTTTGCGATCTCCGATGTTGTCAGAAAAAGATCTTTCTCCAACGTGGTCTTAACAACATCGTCGTCGAACAGGGATAGTCGCCCAGAACATGGCTTATCAAAAAGGTCGAAATCACCTGTTTCAAATTTTTCGAACCATCTTCTGCATGTCCTATCAGAAACTGTACCCTCTCCAAACACTTTCAATAAATTTCTACATGCTTCTGCAGCACTTCTTCCTTGTTGAAATTCGTATAAAATACAGTGGTGTAAATAAACTTTTAGCCATGGGTACACTAACGCTTCAAACTTAAGATTAAAGTGAATCAGCTTTGATTTAGTTAATTTTCTTCGTCAGTATATGTACATTAAGGGATAAAAAAGAGCCGAACATGCGACAAATAAACATGTGCTTACGTATCGAAAATTATTGTCATAGAAACGGACAGACTTTCAGGTAGACCGAATAAATAATTATTGTATTCAGTAAATAATATTTACTTGTACTCAGTAAATAATATATACTTGCACTTGATTTGTTTGATTTATGTATTTAACAACATGTAACTTAAGTATCATTACCAATACTAACATGTAAGATCTTAAAATTATCGGTTCTGACGAAATTATTCTGAATGGAGTTAGGAAAAAAAAAAGACACTCTTGCTCCTGAAAAAAGGAAAGAAAAAAGGAAGAAAGAGAAATAATTCCTCAGACAGTCGCTGTTGTAACTGAAACATATATTTATTCTAATGTAGTATTTTATTTATTTCTAATCACAAAGAATGAGGCAAACATTGTACAAACAGAACAAAACACTGTGAACATAATAACGTACAAACTCAATATCTCATCATTTGGCCTCTCCATCATCATTTTCCAATACCTCTCCATCTCAAAGGCTCCACGTAGCTCCGGATACCTTCCGATGTACTTCCTGCCCATTTCTTCAGTGAAGCCACAAACTGAGCAGTTTGGGATAGTGAGATTACCAACACGATAGAGAAGTCTCGCCAAGTAGTCGTAACCAGTTTCAAGTCTAAAACTGTCCACAGATTTTCCTTGTGTCTTTTTAAGATGTCCCTCCAGCTGTTGGTTGCGACGTGGGTCCTAAGTTAACCTGTCCATTTTTGTTTAAAACACTTACGAATATAAAGTTTTGCAGAACAGTAAGAACAATTTGTAGATAACTTTTGAACGATTTCTGTACCTTTTTGTGTTTGCAATTTTTTGGCCTGTTCGTTACCCTGAATGGTGGAAATCCATTGTGGAACAATCTAATTATCCCCTAGTGTCAGTTCCTCCAGAAAGATTTGGCATTCCGTGAATTCTTCGGAGATTGTTCTGGCACCTGATTTCTAATTAAATATAAATATTATTGATAAAAGAGAATATAAATATTATTGATAAAAGGGTTGACGCTGAATAAAATAATTTTCGATGATAGTAACTCTAGATTTACTAAAAGCTTGTTTTCCTATTTTGCTGAAGTAATATCAGATTTTCGAACGAAAACCTTAATGAAACAAATTTTCATGTGAATTATTATTTTTCTCAAATAAATTACGAAAGAAAAGATACAGTTGAATTTTAAAGTTTTTAAAAAATGATAAGCATAAAGTACCCAGAGTTGAAGCACATATTACATTGAAATGTTTATTTAATATTAGCTATATAATCGCTGTCTTTAAACACAACTATTTCTTTTTTTCTGTAAAATGCGGTAATATTGAATAATCCTTATGAGAACATAACGTAAGTACCAGAACAATTTTTTATGATTTAGCCCGTACCTATTTTGCATAGTATATTGGGTGTAGGTGTGAAATGTGTGAAATTCTTATTTTCAAAACAATGCAAAATAATGATTTCAGTTAAATAAGAAGGATCATCCTTACTCTGAAAATGATACAGGACTTGTTTTTGTTAAAATTAACGTCAGTATACAATACGCAAATAATTAAAAATGATAGGCCTTTGCAGTAGTTTCTTAAATAGAAGTGAAAATGAAATTTCGTTTCTGCTATTGTTATTATTACTAAACTAATACAGTAGGCTCCGCTTAATGTGATCACGTTTGTCCACGGTTACTATATTTCAATAACGTTAACCGAATTGTTAGATTAAGCTATGAGGAAAATTAGGGTTCAAAATCGTAATGGAATTTAGCAATTTCAGTAGAAATATTATTCAAAATAGTAATGAATTTAGCAGTTTCAATATAAATATAACTAGAAACATATAATTAGGTACTTTCACAACATTCTAATTAGGAAAATGCAAAAGTTTGCTTATGAACTGTTCATAATATTTCTGGAAATTACTTGACCATTACTATACCACCAATCTTAATATTCGGAGGGCATCCCTCTTTGAAAGCGAACTTGCCAACGTAAAATTTAAAACTAAGAAAAGAAAAGCAGTTTTTAGTTTGGAAAAGATATTTTCAAGAAAAAAAAGTCTACACACATTTTTTTGTGTTTCTAACGAAAAGGGACCTGTGTCTGATCTCCTCGAAATCGATAGAGTTATTGAAACTCTACGTCAGACTAAGGTTGTTGTTTTCGCTAAGTTTAAATACCTGACTAAAATCGAAACCAAGATATTAGGGGACTTACTCCCATGCCTGGCGATATTTCTTTTTAACTAGACAATTTTTACAATGCATTTTAAACTTATCGACTTAATTCAGTTTTGAAAAATTTATTCTATAACATTTTGACTAAACTAATTGAATTGTTGATGACAATAAATGATGTATTTTCCATGGTTTCCTATTCAAATGTGTAGGACTTCAGAAATTGAATAACAATATCCGAATAATAATAATAATAGGGATCACATTAAGCAGCGTCCGTTGAAAAACGTTTTAGATTCCGATGGATTTCGTTTGGAAGACCTGCACATTTTGTTCAACTTTTCATTAACTTATGAAACTTTTTTCCTAATTTTGTAAATTTTAATTTTGCAAAATATAGAAGCATCCCAGTAATAGACATCTGAGTAGCCATCCGTAAGCTGAGTATCACAAAATTTGTATAGCATTAGAAGAAATAGTTACAGAAAATATACAATGACAAAGCTAATTTTTTCAAATCTTCATTGTCGTGATTTCAGTCCTAAAGCTTTACAGATGCATTTTTGTACACGTAGATGCTTGTGTCATTTTCATACTGAGATTAAAGTAAGTAGTAATTTAAGCAATTATTTTACTAGCTGTAATACAAAAATGAAATGATTAATTTATACATATTCATTTTGCCCGTTTACAGCCCTTTATAGGATACTTCTCGCAGAAATTTTAAAACAGACACGAAGATCTGAACACAGACAATAAATATATAATGTGGATGATACAGAAAGCTGTAAGCAAAAGGAGAGAAAATGCGCAAGCGTAACTCATAGCTAACCGTGCACTTCAAGTATTAAATAGTAAATAATAGTTCTGAACTTGACCTGAATGAAATAAAACGAAATATACTATTGCAAAATGTATTTATCCTCCAAAAACCATGTAGCTTTAAATTTCGGGTAGTCTCACTTTTTGAAAAAGGTTGTAAAAACAAATACTTTTACAAAATGATAATTCAGTGATAACTGAAGCTTGAATTACCTGAATTTCGAAATGTTACTTAAAAATTCATAACAAAAACAAAACAAAAAAAAAAAAAACTATTTGATGACGAATTAGGGAAAGCTATTTTGAGGCTTCTTTTGGGAAAAACTAAACTGATTCAGAAAGTAAGTACCGTTTGTGCATATTTCCTGGTTATCTGACAGCACGAAAGTCACGTATGCCTAGTTACATTGTTGAATGAGAGAATGAATTAGCCTATCTGTTTTAATTGCTTACGTTAATGTTTGAAGTCATTATTTGTCGGTTATCATGTTTAAAACAATCGATCAACCCTCCAGCTGTGAAATAAGAGCCGTTATCAAGTTTCTGAATACGAGAAATGCTCGACCTTATGAAATTTCTCTTCAGATAAGTGAACTTAAGAATGCGAGGAATGAAAATATGATGCGAAAATGGGTTAGAATGCTTAACGAAAGAAAGGAAAATGTCCACGATGATCACGATTTCTGATTCGTCCGTGCATTTTCAAAACATTTCAGGATTCACGATCTTTATTACTCAAAATTATACATTTGTTGAACATTCGCTCTGCAAAAAATTGTATTCGTGATGAGTAACTAAAGGGCATTCAAAATCCGAAACGCACGAGAGTTGCCTTGGTGTTATTGCAGCGTTATGCCACAGAAGGAAATGAATTTTTGAAAACGACTGTCAAAGGAGATGAAAAATGGGTTTGTTATGAGACACCTTAAAAAGAAAGGTAAATCACTGGAATGGCGGCATACTAGTACTCCGAAACCCGAGAATGCAAAGTCACCTCCTTCTTTAAGAAAAATCAAGAGCATCGTGTTTTGGGACTGTCAAAGAGTTTTGTTAGTGGACTGGATGGGACGAAGCGCAACAATCAACGCTACATCTTATTGTGAAACACTGAAGAAGTTACGGCGCGCTATACAAAACGACAGTATCGACGACGCTGCTTGATTCATTTCCCTGGGAACAGTTTTGTAACCCTCCATATAGTTCGGAGTTAGTTCCATCAGACTTCCATTTGTTTTTTCATCTTAAAAAATTCCTTATCTGCCAGCACTTTGCAACTCATGATGAAATGAAAGTAAATGTCCAGCACTGATTCAGGTTCGAATTCTAGGAAGCAAGTATGTTACAATAAGTTATGACATATACCTTAATTCGCATGGTGAATGCGTCGAACATAGTTTAAGATGTGCAGAATGTTCTCGAATAAAATACAAATGAAATAGAATTGTTTATATTTTTAATACCCAAACGGTACTAACGGATGAGCTTTGTACTTGCATTTTATTATGTCAAATATAAAGCAAATTTAAAATTTTAGAAAATTATATTCTATTTTAAATAAAATTAATATTTAAGACACTGATAACCTATGTGCTAAGTAACTGGCGGTCAATCCGCCAGTATGGGACAGTACTGAGAGCTTAGATTTTGAAAATGAACTGAAGAACACCAAAGCACGTCGAAGCACTTGGTCGCCATTAGCCTATTTGTTGGTAGTTACTAGAGGTTAACTGATAAGTCACTCATGTGGTTGGTGCAACTGAAAGAGATTATTAATACGTAAAGTTAGCTGAAGAATATCATCAATCATCCCGGGTGGATTACAGGTTGACATACACCGTACGCAGCTGTTCAGCTGACAAAAGTAACGTAACATAGCCTTTCAAAAGTTTTAGAAAGAGTCTTCTCAGAGCATTTCTAACATATACATATTATAAAACAAAATAACTTAAATTTATTTTAAATCAAGCTTAAATAATTTGCTCAACCAGACGTAGCAGTAAATAACTGTGACTGCTCTAATTATGAATGCACAAAACTTTTTACGATAATTGGAACTAATTAGAGAATACGCCTGTACAGGTCTTATACAAACTTTCCTAAAGTAACCTTGATTTAAGTAAACTTCTTATAGGTACATAAAGGCTTCTATGAAATTATTAAAACACTGACAGTAGCTAAATTCTTAGAAGCTCACTAATATCCGGTTTCCTCAAATGGTAGTCTACTAACTAAAAATGTAATATAATTAATCAGCAGTGCTCTTTTGAACATTTTTACATTTCTTCATTTACGTATTTCTGCAGCCTGGAAGGACAAACAAGAAGGAGGTGGGTATATAAACTTATTGGGAAAGCAACTAGGTTGATCAATTACAAAATAAAGATTTTAAAACAAATTAACATTACAAAAATGTAATATTACAATAAAGGAAGAGATCGTTTGAATTGCAAGAAATACGTTTTAAATATTATCCAGATTTTTTATTTTGTCATTGCTTCTTCCAATAATATAAGGTCTTCATGAGGACTATTTCTAATATGTAATTGACTATATGTTACCTCAGTCATTAAAGATAGCCTCAAAATTCCATAAATCGCCTAGACTTGGTGATAAGAGTTTAGAGAAAACAAGTAGAAAATCGTATTTCGTTGACTATTATCGATTATATGTTATTCTTGATTAAACCATGATAAATTATTTATCATTATGGTGGTAACATCAGTATTATTAACACTATTCATATTACTATCAAATGCAACTAACAACAATGAAACACAATTTTGCTTTTGAAATATGTACCCTTTTCTTCTTCGAGTTGTACCTTTAATGTTAGATTACTTCAAGTTTGAGAGTAATATTTCCAGCTCCTAAAAACTTCATTTTCATCTGGATGCCCAAGGGTATACTATAAAGCGGCGCATTTAATAGCCTTAAAAAGCAATCCTCCTAAGCTAGGGGACAGTTTAAGCACAGTTCCAGGGGGAAAAAGCGGAGCAATTTCAGGAAGATATAAAAGTGTCTCTGTAATTCCTTTTCGGGTAGCGTGCGTGTAAGACATGTATGAGGATGAAACCCGGAAGCTATTAAGAACTTTATTCCACTGCTGTAAAGAATGAAATGTTTTAGGGAGTTTACTTAAAAATTTCATGTGTGAGATGTGCGTGTTTTCTCTCAGCTTTGGAGATGATCACATGCTTGAAGAAGTAGAATTAACTTCATGAGCTTTCCAGGCGTCTATTTATTTGCTGCGTTATTACTTTCAGCGTGATGTCCGTTGGTTTATCCACCGAAATGTGAGAGAAAGTATTGACATAAAATTCATAAAATTCCTCTCTAATGGTCATTTTTCGGAAGGATACTAGTTATAAAGATCTGGAAAGTGACTTTTTGATGTAATTGCATACTTTAAGTACCTCTCAACTCAATTTCATTTCCTTCATGATTAGATGGGTGTCTTCTCATGTCTATATAAGCTGAGCTAGTTTATTAAAGTGCAACATGTAATCACTTTCCTGTACAGGAAAAGATAATCAAATAATAAAAGCAACCGTGTCGTCTTCATAGCAAAAGCATCTTTAAAAGCATCTTTAAAAGGCGACTGAATTTAGCTATGGAGTATTTTCATTCAGAAACGTTTCACGTTACTCCTGAAATTAAATCTAACAAACAGCTTCATACCATCAACATTCTTGTTTACTATCCATATGCTCGTTTCGAACATTTGAAAATGCAAGTTTAATGAAAGAAGCTTATTGTAGATCTTGATCTGGTATCTAGGCTAAAATTTTCAAAAGCTGGAAAATTGCTTTTTCATGCAGGAGGGTGCAAAAAGAAAATTGTATCAACCTTACATTTGGCGAAATCTAATACAAGCCTATATTCAGTTATGCAGAAACTATAACATGTTGTGTCAGACTTAGTTAACAATCTGTTTTGCGTTACATTTAACAGTAAAAGTGATAATACATTCTTCCGGGAAAGGAGAGGAACTCTTTCGCATAATGAGCAACCATCACCTAGACGCAGTGTTCGAGATAAAGTAATGCGTTCTTTTGTATTGTTAACTTATCGTTCTGAGAATTTTAAATGAGTGAATGTGTCTCCTTTTTTACCATACATAGTGATAAATTTTCATTGTAAGAAAAGCGTTGTACTAGCACAGATTGCTAAGGTTTTTCGATACGTCAGAGTATAAAGAAATGGAACGGTTGTAATACAGTGAGATTTTTTGATGAAATTCCATCAGACTGTATTAGTAGTTATAATGGTGAGATCGCCAAAATAATCTATGCCATTACAGAACTGGTACTGTATTCGTCAGGCTTTCAGAAAAACACCATCAGTGCATTCAAAGTTGCATGGACACAAGGTGTGGAAATGAAATGAGCTGCAAGTACCCCACACAGGTGTCTGATTTCAAAAGACGCAAACGTCAAACAGTCAGAAAAGCATCATAAATGCATTCAAAGTTGCATGGACAGAAAGTTTGAGAATGAAGTAAGCTGTAATTACCGCGCAAAAATGTTTGATTTCAAAAGGCGCAAACGTTAAGCCGTCACGAAAGCATCATCAATGCATTCAAAGTTGCATGGGCACAAGGTGTGAAAATGAAGTAAGCTGTAACTACCGCGCATTAATGTTTGATTTTAAAAGGCACAAGCGTCAAGCAGTCAGAAAGGCATCATCAATACATTTAAATGTTGTGCCTCTAGAGAAGAACACAACAAAACAAATTTAACAATTTTGCCTCAACCTACTATCGGACCAAGAAACAATTGCGTTGTGTTTTATTTTTAGTGTAACAAACCATGAATGTTGATGCTTGTGAATCAATGTAACTAAGATAACAAAAAAGCACAATAATCAGTATTAACTTTTAGGAAAAACCTTACTGTTTATTTTTCCAACAGATCAAAATTATGAGTAATCTATATCAATTAAATAAATAAAAAGAATACTTCATCTCCCCGGAGTGTGAAAATAATCGAAACAAATTCTAACATTGACAGCGACACATTTTGTTGTAACAATTCAGTAATTTCATAAAGAGAATAAAAACCTTCAGAATTTAAGTAACTATCTATTAATCCAACATAACTATTTTATCTCTTAACGATTTAAGTCTTAAACAAGCTATATATATATATATATATATTTTTTCATTAAAAATTATATTCCTTACACCTCATTATTGCACAGAAAATACAGAATTTCTATTATTCAGAACAAAGTTAAAATTCATCTTATTGCAGAGAAAATTAAAAAAAGAATACTACTATTCCTAACAACTTAAAATTACCTTCTTTTTTTATTTCACAGAGATTAAAAGAATGCCACCAATCCAGATAAAATCCTTAAATTTAGATATCTTATTTTTTAGCTCATCAAAAAAATGTTTTTATAATATTTTGTATTCAATTAACAGAGCACCGCAGAACAACCCTCTTAAGAAGATTTAGAATATTAACATAGGAGCGAAATTCTATTTCAATTTTTCAATTTTACTTTAACTCAGCAAGTACAGTGTTACTATTTATTTTAACTCAGCATTTTCAGTTTTACTATTTAGTTTAACTCCATTTTCAGTTTTACTATTTACTTTAACTCAGCATATACAGCATGCTCATCAATTAAAACAAAATTTCCAATTTCTCAACAACTCAAATCTTTAAACAAAATCATTGAAAAAAAATTAAATTAAGCCAGTGTAATTTACAATTTAAAATAGGGAGAACCTTTCTAACAATTAATTCTAACAAATTTGTAAGTTACGATTAAGATAATTCATTTTTTTTAATTAAGATTAACCTTGTTATGAAAGAAAACGATCAAAAGGGAACTTATCTGATGATGATGATAACACAACAATCTCCGAGAAGCCTTGACATTCTCTCAAAAAAAATCGGATAAAGAAATTGTTGATTTAACATGGAGCAGTAGAAATCTTCTTCGAAGTATCAGCTAAACCAGGAATACTGGACTCAAAAGGGAAAAACTCCTATACCCATATCACGAAAGAAATTATTTGTAGCAGCTCCAAGGCAAATCATCAGGATCCTCACAAACATGGATGGGGACTGCAGCAAGTTGAAGGAATCCGCAGACGTCTATGGAGTCCCAGTTCAGTGTGTAAGACATTTCATACCGATGGAAACAACCTCCGAGGAGGCAAGTAAACGAAGATTTTACGGATGGTACATACTTCATCAAAAGGGAGCCTTAGAAGCTCGTAATCTTATTTTAAACTCATACCTATGGAAACAACCTCCGCGGAGGCAAGTAAAGGAAGATTTTGTCGATGGTACATACTTCAACAAAAGGGAGTCTTAGAAGCTTGTAATCTTATTTTAAATTCATACTAATGGAAACAACCTCGGAGGAGGAAAGTAAACGAAGAAAGTCAGGCCAAAAAGAGAAGGAGCGACACTTGCACCGGCTTTTTGTTAAGAAAGGAAACCATATAACGCCAAGACTCGCTAAAACAGCGTAAAAAATCCAGTACTCCAAACCCCGCATACATCCAAGAATTTGTAAACAGGTGCAAGGCCAACTGGAAACCTAAAGTCACCCACTAGAAATCCCTATTGTATTCCCCCTTAACACGTAAGCAAAGCCTTAGAATGCAGCAAAAAAGTGCAACTTTTTCAATCCCTTTCCCCAAAATGCAAAGTGTAAAATTTAGTTAAATAATTGACTGCATCCTAAAATCTGTTAAAGCTAGAATCGTGAAAGTGATCTTAAATTAAAAAGCTAATTTTTCTGCATTCAGTGATATAAATTAATAATGGGTCAACTTATAAAATCAAGTTTATTACGTAGAAAAGCACCCAATTCCATTGTGTGTTTCAACGCGTTTACGAGTAACGAGTGGAAAATATGTATAAATCTTAAATACCAAAAACCCCTAATTAAAATTAAACCAAAGCAAATATAAATACAGCATATTAAATAAAATACACGTTGTGTAGCATAAATTTAGAATAATAATAAAAATTAATTCCTAATTCATAACTTTAATAATTAACTGTATTTGCTACACAAAACAAAATTGCATGGACACAAGGTGTGGAAATGAAGTAAGCTGTAAGTACAAAGCACATGTTTGATTTCAAAAGGCGCAAGCGTCCTAAACCCGAGGAAGAAAGGCCTTTGCTCACTACAAGAATTGACATCTCAGCGGGTAAATGGATGATCTGTGTTTCAATTGGTATGAGGTGGTGTTTTCCATATTCATGAATCAATAGACTTGAATTTTTATTCGTATGTCAATGCCTAAACTAACATTCTACGATGCGAACTATTACTTACTCTTAAACAGTAACGTAGAGATGCATTTTTCAGATGATTCTGATCTGTGCTTTGTAGCCAAACTGAGACAAGACGGATGATCATAACACAAAAAAAACTGAAAAAGACGGATGATCATAACACATCCACAACAATGCACATATCTTACGTGTTTTGATTCTTATAATCAGGACCGTCTCCAACCATAGGCGGTATATCCAACCTCCAAGGCCTCGATATTCGAAGAGCGAGAAGTAAGATATCCTTAAGAACGTTAACTAAGTAAAGACGGGTTTCGTTTTGAATTATTACTATGTTTAAATTATAGGGGTGACATACCTTAGAGCGGCGAACATACTGGAGCATGATTTACTTATGTCAGCTTACATTTTCAAAGTTAAACCTTTTAATACTGAGCGAAAGTATCGTACTTATGCGAAGAATACCAGACCAATTTGTTGAAAATCATGCAAATAGCCTCAATATGAAATATTTTCATTCTTTTGCAATGAATTTATTTTTAATTTTTAAAATTTCATTTTGCAATTCATTCTTTCTCAATGAAAGTAGACCATATATAACGTTTTATAAATTTATTTTGAGACAGAGATCTCTTGCAATGCGAATACTAAGGCGTCATTGTATAAGCAACGATATATTGGCGTCCGCACCTTTAGCAAATGTTGCGAACGAATCGTCGTTCGAATATCTTTGGAATACATTTGGAACAAGTTGTGTCGGAACGTGAGGAAACGAATCATAAAGAAATGATGCAGCTAAGTGAGTAGCAGTTATTACTATAATGCAAATACACCTCCCGTTTGTTGTCAATGCCTGCTTTTTACGAGAGATATAGAGACAATTCTATACGTTTTTTACGCAATGTGTTTTAATAACGGTACTATTTATGCTATAAATATACATAACCTAGTATCCAAAATTAAGGGAATACACATAACGATATGGATCGTCTTTGAAGATAAATGGTCTATTGTAATGCAATTTTGGGATTATTCTGGTTTTGTCGATTATGGCAACGCACAGTAGGCTATTTGCCTAAGGAGACAGATGCCTTCATGGAGGACTTGCTAAGGGAAACTGGCTCTTATACACGTTACATACGGGGAAAACCACTAACAATCCATGCAATAATTTTGCAGATAAATGCTCAATAGTATGAGAGAGGCAATAACAAAATACCAAAATAGACAAAGGATTCATATTTCGCGATATGCAATTAAAACTTAAAAGACCTATATGCAGTAGCTACTAAAACAACTAAAACCTATATGCCACTAAAACAAGTCACTCTGTCTTTCCGGAATTGGTCAGGATAGTAACAAATGTGGCCACTCTGCGAGTTTAGTGCGCTTCACAACGGGTTGTCAATCTGTAAATGAGGTTGTTGATCATAACTTGCCGTAATGAAATTCATTTATCTAAAAGCGAGGATTTAAATGCCTGAAGAGTTTTGTGAGAGTATTCACGTCGCTCAATGGCTTTTTCTAAAGTATTCAAATCTATAGGATTTAGATTCTCAAATCTATAGGATTTAGATTCAGTGATATTTCTTACCACACCTTAAAATGGATGCCCTTTTCCTCCAGAAAATCGCAGACCAAATTAGCTCTGTGTGGCCTCGCATAATCAGAAATAAAGTCCTTTCCAAAATCTCCCCGGAAAATCCTAATATAAAGCTCGAAATTTCATCCGTAAGAAATAAAGGGAAAAAGTAAAAGAAAAGGAAAATAAGTTCTTGAAACTGGCCAACTTTAACTCTACGAATGGCCTTCATCTCATTCATGTCTTGAAAGTGAGAGATAACTCATTTTAATTGAAATCTCACTTTAAATGGAAACACCATGAATAGAAAAGTGGAAAAGTATTTTAGAAAAATTTTCCATTCTTAAAGAATACAGTAATGTATATAAAGATGTAAAGTATAATTTTCAAAATTTGGTTTTCATTGGTTTCGATTAAATGGAAATATTAACCGCCAAATGACTGACTTTCGTTTCGCAGCTAGTCTAAATTTGTTTTCTAAAGTTTTCTCTTAAAATCCTGAATTTAACTTATTTGGTCTCTAAATATTTTAAGAACTGGTAAAATTATTTACTCATTTGTTGTTGTTAGAGCTATATAAAGAAAGCTGCTATGAATTACTTACGCAAAGGTTTCAGCTGCTATGATAATTAACGCGCTTAATTTTAAATTAATATGTATTAGGAATTTGAATTTATTAGTTTATGGAACGATGATGATGGTGTCAGGCATGGAAAAGAAAGCATCTGCGTCTAAATTTGCCTTTGTATAACTCTGAAATTTTCTTTTAAGTGTATTAGATATTTTAGTTTCATTAATTAAACTATAATAAATATTTAACAGAATGGAATATTTACTGTGAGGAACTTATGTGAAATTTTAGATATTATTTTAATTTTTAACATTATATATTATCTTAATTTGCATAGATACTATTTTTATTATTTATTTATTAACGTTAGATATTATTATTTTAAAATTTTATGAGAACAATTCCAAACTTGTGGAAAACACTAGTATTGAAAATTTCTCATAAAATTCTTTGGCCCTGATGTGTTATTAATGGAAATTTACTTTTAGGAATGTACAAGATATATATTTTAAAAATACAGACTGTATTTACCTTTTACAACGCAATGCATAGTTATGCATTTTTACCGAGAGTTACTAAGAGCATCTGTTTTAGATCCATGCTATTTCAAGAGCAGCGATACTTCTTAACTAATTTGCTAATGTCTGCGAAATGCCCTTGAAATATTGAAAAATATTGTAATGTTGTAATATTGTAAATAATCTCAATTGCTGTCTATTTAAAAGGCTAAGGACTTTCAAAAATAAATATAAAAATTACACAGAATAAATCTATACAGAACCCTACACAGAATTCAAACTTTTACGACTTCAAAAATATACAATCAAGGTAAAATTTCTTTAATTTTATGTTTTAACGGAAAAATGTCCATTCAAACCATTTATGATATCAGTTAAGAAATTGTTGCTATTTTTACGGACAGTAGATAAGTCAAGAAATAGCAATGAAAATAAATTATGTATTTAAAAAATTAATGTTACAGAGTGTGTAGTTCCAAATCGAAACTCTATTCAAGAATTATTATTACAAATAAGTTATTATAATAGGCACAAAGTGGGATTTTTTATACTACCGTGGAAACGTTCAGAGAAATCTAACATGTGAAACAATTTCCTAATTTGTCTACTGCCTAATACAGGCTGAGTAGTAAAATCGCTTAATGCGTGTAGTTCTGACCTGAATTCGATTCCAGGCGAACAGGCTGACTGCATGGGCATGGTTTTCTGCATGAGTATAGTTCGTCCGTTTCAAACACAACCCTGGCTAGCATTCTGCCAAAACACATAGACTCGTCCAAAAGGGGCGTTATTACTTGCTGCGACGTGAAAGCTCGGGTGAAAATCTTTTCTCCGGAAAGCGATAAGCTGGAGGGAAAAATGTACACATCTTTCCACCCTATTTTGAGAATAATTCGGTCAGAATGACGCATGCTGTTTACGCTCATGGTCGCGGATGAGGCGGTCGAACTATAACGTGTACACGAATAAGTTTCTATAAGAAAATCCTCCACAAAGGCGTCCCTCCTCTTAGGTTAGATACCCCTAGTGTGCGTTGCCATAAGAACTAAATCAAAACAAACCAAACAAATTCTGCATTATGCGTTAGCTTAACAAAACGGCCAAATATTACATTTAACAATTATCAGCTGCTGGAACTCATGATAGGTCTCGTATCAATGTCGTTTCTATTTGAATTCGTGCTTGTCATTTCTGTTTTAATTAAGGAAACAAAAAATAAGGCAGTAATCAAAATAATAATGCAGAGGCTGTTCGCACATGTTTTAGACAATTTTGCGTTCTTAAAAAAAACTCGTCTGCTTGGAAATTATTTCTGAACTTCAACTGTATTTTTGAAAGTATAAACTGTCGTCTGCTACTTGACAGTTTTTGTTCATGCAAAATGGTGCTTTTGAAGAGGCAGTGGATGTAAGGCTATGTTTGTGCTCTTTCCGAAGAAAATTATTCGTATCTAGTTATCAAAAAACGCTGTAAAATCCATGCGTTTTCGATATCTAAAGCTCCGATACGTATTATTATCAATAAGGAAGGAAACAAAAGTCAAAGTTTGGCTTCAAATGGAAGAATTGTTCTAAATACGTATCCAAAAATATGTAATGTTTCGAATGCTGCAAAGGTAAGACCTTTAATATTAAAACAAAATTCGCTAGTTCAAAGAACAGTTGCATAATTATTAAAATGCTCAGTATGAACTTTAGACAAAGTGATTAATGCTGATTTTAATCTTAAAAAAGAGAAAAAACATAATGGGCATCATCTTTCTTCACGAAATATCGCCGAACGCAAAACGCGTTGCAGAATTATTTGTGAGGAACATTTATCTGTACAAAAATGGAAAAACGTCGTCAAAATAGATGAATCTCGGGTGTATTTAAATGACTACAGTAAAAGGAGATCCATTTATTATCATCAAAGAGGAGAAAAAAAAGCTTAAAACATGGAATCTAAATAATCTGAAGAAAGTTTTTCAAAGAGATTTATGATTGTTTCTTGTTTTCATATAACGGCAAATTAAAAATACAGAGAATGGAGAAAAATGTTAAGATCATCTCCACATATTATCAGGAACATTTACACCAACTTCTCAAGTATGAAGTATCTTCTCTTTTACCCATAGTGCCATCAATCGATAGAACTGCCTCAAGACAAAGCAAACAGCCACATTTCAAAATCCACTGTTGATGTCTCGGAAAATAATGGAACAAGAAATGCGTATCAAAGCCATTCTCTTCACTCATATTCCTACTAAATCTCCTTATATATCACTCATGGATTCAGAATTTTTAAACAGCGGATTTTCCAAACGTGAACCTACAACCCCCCGTGGACTTTAGAAAGCTGTTTAAGAGGACTGGAATAAAATACCTCTTCCGCTACTAAATTCCGATACTAAAGGATTTATTGCTTTGTAAATTACGGTGTAGAAAGATAATGAAGAATAAAGGTTGTGAAATAGAAAATTTAAAACACAAAATAATTTTAGATAAAATATTTTTGTAAGTACAATGAAAATCGTGTAAAACTGTGCAAGCGGCCAATGTAATAATGAAATGGAGTTTCATGATTTTGCGAGAATACAAATTCGGATACTAGATGAAAATACACGCATATTCTTTTCAAAATTAATTCAAAATTAATTTCTCTGATAATTGTTCAAACGATAATATTGGACTACACTTCTAATCTGAAACACTTGTTTTTAAAATAGATTTTCCCAACAATAAAATGCATTGAAAGATATTTTAATAACGTAACACACAATGCTAATTATAATGCACAATGCTTAAATATGTAAATAAATATCGATTTTAAGCTACATTATATTTTAAGCTTCCCCACGTATGGAAAATAAGCACATAAGTGGCATGATCAAATTTTATACAATAAAAAAAAACTTATGTTTTTCCAAACTTTTCAAACATGTATAACCTGTTATTCATAGACATTATTGATTATACAGTTTTAAAATAAAATATATTGATTATTATGCATAATGAATACCAGTATGCAGCTACATAAAACCGCTGAATTGGAAAGTAACTTTGGTTCAAATCTTGGCGAACAAGCTGATTGTGTAAGCATTTTTTCCATACGTAACATACGTGTGAACGTATGTCTGTATCCTATCAGAAAGTCATCTCCGAAGGCATCTTTTCCTTAGCAGGGAGTCTTTGCGTGCTTTGCCTTAAGTGAAATTATTCAATCAGCATCAACAGTTTTCATTGAATATTATCAGCGTATCAAGACTGATCTGATATTTCCCAGGTAAATTAAAGAAGCCATTAGATAAAACATGATATTCGGGTCCCATAAATATGACCATGCAGGTGAATGTAACGCAAGATTTTGTTTCTTTTTTACAGACATGAACACGTTATTTAAACATACGATATGTAACGCATAAAGAGAATGTAGAGTATGCATATATCGTTTACGTCATGAGTGAATTAATTGTTAATCCAGCAGTACTTGCTGTAAAATAATTCTATAATATTTTTATATTAATATATCTTTACTTTAGATAACTTACAAAGATATAAGATTTACGTAGATGTTTTTGCATTTAATGAAATCTTTTGTTATTTCATCGCTTGGAAGTAGCTGTAAATTGTAACAGTTTGAATTGAAGATTAGTTTCGCGATTTCTATCAGTGTCTAGTTCAGGTACAGCTCTATAAACGGATTCAGTTATCAATCTTGCGTG